>PYFS01001657.1:0-477494 GCA_003671545.1 Ophiognomonia clavigignenti-juglandacearum | reverse complement strand
GAAATTCGTGAAATTCGTGAAATTCGTGAAATTCGTGAAATTCGTGAAATTCGTGAAATTCGTGAAATTCGTGAAATTCGAGAAATTCGAGAAATTCGTGAAATTCGTGAAATTCGTGAAATTCGTGAAATTCGTGAAATTCGTGAAATTCGAAAAATCGATTTTAGTGACATCCCTAAAAGTGGAGCCTTGGGATGTAAAAGTTTTTAGTGACATCTCTAAAAGTGGAGCCTTGGAATGTAAAAGTTTTTAGTAACATCTCTAAAAGTGGAGCTTAGGGATGTCATATAAATTTTTGGTGATATCCCTAAAAGTGGATCCATAGTACGAGAAACCAGGGGTGTGCCCTGTTAGCAATTTAGGTATGCCCTGATAGATAATCTCGTTAATAATATCTTTTTCGTAAATATTGAAAAATTATAGCGATCTATAATAGTATATATATATAAACTAAATAGCTAGACGATAGTTAATTGTCTAATTTATAACTTTTTGCAAATATAATAGGTTGGTGGCTTAATTCTAGTTAAGCTGTGATATTTCAGAAGTGGATAACGGGCTTATTTCTAACCGGTTAAATTCGGGTTAAGTTACTATATATTTATGTATTATAAAGAGTTCTTAATATTTTGGACGCTGGTATTAATCGCCGAGGCGATTTTTCCAAAAGAGGTATTAGCGCTGTAAGTATAGTATGAGAGCCCAGCTTAGCTAATTCATTACTTTTTAACCAGAAGCCCTCCTAGCTACGGTTAGACTTTTAGCAAAGAGGTGGAGAGGTAATGTGACGGTGTATATATATAAACCATAGCTAGACGATTATTAGTCGTCTGACTTATAATCTTTTGCAAATACGGTAAATTAGTAGCTTAGTTCTAATTAAGCTGTAATATAATCCTTATAAAACTATATTATCATAATTAAAGGTAGGCCTATATTTTAAAACTACCCTTTAATCTATAATTATAATATTTATAATAAAAATGAAAATATTAAACTTAAATAATCAATTTGAATTTTTTTTATTATAATATATTTTCGAAAATATAAGCTATAATTTCAATAATCCTTTTTCTATATATTATAATAACGCTCAAATCAGATATTCAATAGTTAATAATAATTTAAAAGTCGTAATTAAAGTATAGTATATTAATAGATAAAATATATAGCTTAAGTAGAAATATGGCAAAAGTATATTTACGCTAAATTACTTTATAATAAATTAAATATTAATAGATAGATTTATAAAAACGCTATTGAAGCTAGTTTTAAATATTTGCGGTAGATAGAAACTATTATTATTTAGATAAGGACTAAAGCTGCTGCTAATATATTATATCGATATAGCGGTTTATAAAAAAAAAGGCAATAGATATTATAGATTATAAAATCGCTATTGCCGAACACCTAATGAGCGGGCTTATTTAATATAAAGTTGTTATTTCGAATAGGGTTTCGATATCGGTTTACAAATTTATCTTTTAGATTATCTAGATACGATAAAAGCTTATTTAGACGAAGAAGCTATTAGATATAGATAGTTCTTTTTATCTTTATTTATTATATTATAGCTTAAAAGAAAAATAATTATTCGTCCTTACTTCTATTATTATTTTACTTATTAGCAATTTTAAATTAATTTTTTTATCGTTTTTATTATATAGATCAAGAGATATAGCTAATATAGGGGCTAATAATTAGGAAATAAACCAATTTTATTAAAAACGATAGCAAACAATTTTCGCAAATTATACTAAATACTATATACTATTATACCCAATCGTACTATTATCCCAAAACTCTAAAAATCGACGGTTGATTATCAAAATACGATCTTTAATTGGACTACGGACCGCTGGTTTGCTATTTACCAGGATAGGGTGGGTATAATAGCAAGATCGATAGATTATTCAGCGCCGCTAGTGGATTTGGCATGTATTATTCCTACGATTCCGTACGGAAAATGGGGGTTCCGATCAGGCTCTAAGTTCTCGTAGTATCGTTGATCAACATTCGATGCTACTTAGTGGCTTGCGGTATAGAATACTACGCTCACCTCTGAATCCGAGAATTCGTCGCCTGGCTGTAACAGTGTTTCTCGCCATTGCGAGCAGGATTCGCCGTTACGGTTCTGAAACCTCGGAGCATACGGCAGTTGGTAATGATATATCAATTCAGCTCAAAAGACCACCTGTGGGCCTTGCACACACCCGGCGTATGAACTCGGCGGAGGAGTAGGCAATTCGATTGCTCCAGTTACCTAGGTAACATCGGACCAATGTCCAGCGCACTCGAAAATAGCGAATTGACCGCCACACTAAACCAGAGTGATCTTGGTATTGGTATGTACTGGTTACCACAGCAGCAGCGTGACAATAACCTGTGCGCCGAAACCAAGCTCTTCTATCCCAGCTCCTAGCTCACGACTGCTCTTTTGTTGTCCTTTCAAGACGTCAGGTACAAGAACAATGCCACCAAAGACGCTTGGAAGTACAGTACCAATAGCCCCCACATTGTTCGGGGCGAAGTCAGGATGCGCTTGGAACCAAGCTTTCAACCGCAAAGCACGCAACCCATGAAGATGATGATGGAAGACCACGACGAACGCCACACAATATCGCTGACCGAGTAGATTCATGCACATACCTAGTGATACAACTCTCCAGGAGACCGCTATCGCTGGGCTGGGTGCTGCACTAAACAGCGCACATAAAGAGGTCATGTATCCATGATCCCATGGCCTCGAGCCATTGAATAGAGTGCTAGCAGACGAGGTCGGGACACCACATATAGAGGCTCAATGTGGCTAGGGGCAAACATGATGTGGTCGGCTGTATGCTCATGGATTTGCACCCCAACAACATCGCTCAACTATTGATCCAGGCCTGTCAGCCTTTGACAGCCAACCCTAGGACTACCTTGGAGACACAGTCCTGTGAGTTTCATATAGGAGCTCAATGTGAGATGGCAGGACTTGTGTGTTGTCTTTGGACTAGAGCAGCACTCTGACGCATGATTCTGAAGATGGAATGGTATTCCAGCTCTGTTGACACACTCAAACAGACGAGAAGCCTGAGGAGGAGTCAGGTAGCAACGATTGGATGTGAAAAGATCGAATATTTGAAAAACCTTGCTCAGACTTTGAAAGCTGATGTTCCCATAAAGGAACTAGATCTTGTGATGAGCTTGGTTTAGGCACACTTTTCTACTTTCACACCCTCTCCATAGACCGTATCATGTAGTATGTACAACAAGCTGGCATTACTCTACTTGCAAATCGCCTATCAAAGTACTGCTACCAAAAAATGGCTGTTCGACCACCGCACATATAATGGCAGGCTCTTCTTTCAGACTTCAGTGCCACAAGAATGAAACATACCGACCTCGATGTATTACAGCAATGCATCCGCCCACTGTTACAGGCACTTGTTCGCTTCTGTGGTCGCAAAATTGGATAAGTGGAAGCTACCTTTGTAGTCACAAAAGCCGACTGTTTGATCATACATAGATTTTGATCTAGTCGCAAGGGACAAGCGCCTAGTCCGTGGACATCTCCACGCGTGTCCAGGCGGACACAGAGAAGGCCCACCCGGAAAAAGCTTATCTCGGGATTACAGCCTGACAGAAACTGAACAGTGGCCAGCAATATCGGTATACGATTTCGTAACTTCTTTTCCTAGAACAAGTAAGGGGGCATATATCCGCGAAGAAATAGCTGAAAGCAACAGCCCACCAAAACGATGGCTCGCCGACACACCAACACGCCTCCGAGGAGAAGAAAAGGGGAAGAAAAGGGGGAAAAGAACTAAAAAGACACAGCCAAGCCGGATGCGGACCGTCTAGCTTCCACTACGGAGAGGCCAGCTGTGGCCCGACAAACGAGTGAAATCCTGGGCTGTGGACCAGGAACTGAGAAGGACGGTACAATACTTATACGAAAGGCATCGATGCGACCATCTTCGGTGCTCAGCAATAGATTCAGGAGACTGAGCCTGAATAAGCCGCAACGATCAATCTCGAGTAATAACTGACTTGAACAAGCTCCTTTGATGAGAGGCGTGCTCGTTGCTATGGTGGCTCCATCCTATAGAATATGATAAGTAGTATGTGATGATCAAAGGCTCTCGGAGCCTGAAAGGCCCTGATTACCAGGTATTGTTAGGGCCACAACCCGTCGAGACAATGTTCACCATGACCATTTCCACTCGACTCAACCCGTAAGGCACATGCGACGAGCTAGTGTACGCACTACCTAGGTAGCTACAATGATACGTCCTCGCTCGCACGTTGTCAACTATACAGTGCATGCCAGCACCCAAGCAGCCTCATCATCCCCAAACCTACCAAGTACTCAAGCCCGAGTAATGACCAAATCAAGTGTTGCAGAAGCAGAACGAACCAAGAAGACTGGCTTGATGCAGCCGAATTTCTCTTGCTGTGCTGTCTTGTCTAGTTTACACTATTCACATAGTCCACCCATGCTCCCAGCTCACGCATCAGCACCATATGTGCATATACTGCGCCTGCCGTGTCTCCAGCATACTGGTACTGACAGACACCCGCCGTGCTTACAAAAGCATGCGCCTCGGGTCCTCGATGTACTCCTTGACCTTCACCAGGAACTGGACGGCCTCCTTTCCGTCGAGCAGACGGTGGTCGTACGTCAGCGCGAGGTACATCATGGGTCTTGCCTCGACCTTGCCGTTGACAACGACAGCACGGTCCTTGATGGCGTGAAGACCCAGTACAGCGGTTTGAGGAAGATTGATGATAGGAGTGCCCATAAGCGAGCCAAAGACACCTCCGTTGCTGATTGTGAAGGTACCACCGGCCATATCCTCGAGAGTGAGCTTACCGTCACGCGCCTAGTATGTTCATGTCAGCATAAAAGTCATATGCGAAGCACCAAGCGCAGAGGAACCCACCTTCTTGCCCAATTCCGCGATACTCCTCTCGATGCCAACCATGTCCAGTTTCTCCGCATTGCGCACAACAGGTGTGACCAATCCTTTCTCGGTGGCAACTGCGACACTGACATCGACATAGTCACGGAACACAATGGTGTCTCCTCCGTCAGGACCCTCGATGGACGCATTGACAAGGGGCAAATCCCTGGCGGCCAGCACAGCAGCGCGGGTGAAGGCACTCATGAACCCCAGCTTCACGCCGGTCTTCTTCAAGACTTCGTCCTTGTAGAGTTTGCGGAACTCCATTATCGCAGACATGTCGACCTCGTTGAACGTGGTCAGTGAGGCGGCGGTGTTTTGCGACTGCTTGAGACGCTCGGCGATCCTGAGGCGCATGCGGTTCATCTTGACGCGGCGCTCCTCACGGTCGCCCAAAGACGGGCTCGAATCGCTGGTCTCCTTGGCGGGCTTGGATGGTGGGGGAGTCTCTTTCTTTCCAGGGGCGGGCGGCGGCGGTGCAGGCTTGCTCTCCTCCTTCTTAGGCTCCGGTTTTGAGTCGGCCTCGGGCTCGGGTTTCTTTTCAGGTGCGGGGCTGTCGTCTTCGGGCTCTGACTTCTTGGAGCCCTCGGCAGGGGCACCACCAAGCTCCAGCCGCAGAATGTCTTGTCCGACGGTGACAGTGTCCTCCTCATTGACCAGGAACTCCTTGATGGTTCCAGCCTCGGGAGCGTTGACGGCAACATCGATCTAGCGAGCAGACGGTCAGCAAGACATAGGAGGCAGCTTGTTACAGCCCGAGTAGCTGTGCGTATGGGCGCAGGGCGGTATGTCGCACCTTGTCTGTCTCGATGGTGGCGATTTCCTCGTCCTGCTCAACATAGTCGCCGACCTGCTTGCTCCACTGCTTCAGGGTGCCTTCTGAGATGGACTCGGCCATCTGGGGCACCTGAACGACCTTGTCGGCGTATGTGCGGACGTGTTGCATGAGTAGAGGTAGAGGTAGCGTCCTTGCCTGGTGTTGGAGGGCTTGCAGCGGACGGAGATTGGCCGCGCGGGCGGTTCGCAAAGTTCTCAGCATGATGGGCGAGGACAGTCGGTGGAGTTCGAGAACAGGAAGTCGGTGTGGAAGTTGGATAGGGACGGAACAGCTTGAGTGAAGCCGCGCAGCGCCAAAAAAAAGAAGACGGCCGCAAAAAACCGGAGCGGATCGAGGGCAAGTGCCGTTGAGGGTGCCAGCCAACAGCAAATGAGGCAATTCGGAAAGCAGCGCAATAAGGCACTGAAGCCTTGAGGAGGAGGCGGCGGCAGCAAAGGAGGAGGTGAAGAATAAGAAAGGCGAGACAACGTAGTGCGCAAAAGTCCAAAACTGTATCTGAGGCAACAAGGTGTCTCTTGCAAGATGGCAAATAGGGGTGATGGTAGGTGGCTTGCGTGGTGCTTCAAATCGATCTGATCAACCTTGGAAGTTATCCGTGCTGCCGTGCTGTGGTTTTCAGGTTCTAGGCAAGAATATACCTTGGCAATAGCGTCCAATGGTAAGAGCCTGTTGCGGCTCTTTTCTTTCTCGGGCCCGATTTCTACCGCAGCGTAGGGAGGGTTCACGCATGCTTTGATAGCATCCAGGTACCGTACCTAGGTAGGTACCTAGGTACTGTACAGGGGGCTTGCAGGCTTGAAAGTCCCCACCTCAGCCAACCACAGCGCTCGCCTACAGTGATTACCTACTGTCCACGGCTACTCCGTACCTTGGTATCTACGGATAGGCAGGCCCCTGCAAAACTTGGCCTAGCAATTGAGGCACCAACTCAACCTCGAGACCAAGCCCGGCGAAGGTTATCTTGACGGAGCGCAGTAATTCAGCTCTTTTTGGCGGTAACCTCCACAGTTTGCGGCCCCATCAACTCCCCGTCATTGCGCCAGCTCACCGAAGTCTACACGTTCAGACACGGAAACTCCTTTCCCAGGTCCATGCCCGATTCAATTGGCAATACGGCAGGGTAGACGTAACCCCGAGAACGTCTCAACCTCGACCGACCTCCCGACTGGCCCCCGCCTCGACCTCCCTCCCAGTGCCGAATATCTACCATTCTGCCCCGGCGCATAGAAGCACGCTATTGCGTAGCAGCATCGCACATACGCTGCCCGCCATGTCGTCCCGGCAAGCTGCCCTGTGAGCATACTAATCGTTCCCTCCCTTCGCCGCCCGAATCGCCAACTGATCTCCTCGTGCTTGCAGCTCTCTCTACCGACGGTCCCTGAAGCTGGCTCTCGATTGGGCCGTCCACCGGAACTTGTGGCGCGGTCAGGCCATCTACATACGATCCTTATTCGAGGCCAATAAGAACATCACTGATCCAAGACAGCAGCGGGTACGCCGAACTTCCCAGACTCGTCTCTTGACTGTAGCATGCACGGGGCCTGGGCAGTGGCTTTGTTAGGCTCATGATCGACAGAAGCTGACTACAGGAATCGACTTCAGGCATTATTGACGGAAACGGAGAAGCTGCTGGACACATGGAAGCACCCCGATCCGTACATCCACCCTACGGCACCAGGAGGTATGCCCGACCCTGACTAGCGAGACGTGGTGAATGCGCAGGAATTCGAGCTGACCAGGTGCGATGAACAGGCTCCAAATACGAGAGAAACTTACCTGTACCGCCTAGAGCACGCGAACGTACGTACAAAATGTCTTATACCTGTGTGGTGGTGGTCCTCCTATCAGCTAACCATGAACCAGCTCCTCCACCTCTCAAGTTTTAGACTCGGGCATGCGGCCAAGGCAAGTGAGATATACGTAGAGAGACGGATTCTGAACAATTTAAAAAAGAGCACTTTTTCCTCATCTTGACCAGCATCGTTGTTGCCGTGTCGCTGTGATGATGGCGGATATCAGGCCTGATGGCCTGGGACAGCCACAGCTTAAAACTACCAAGCATTGATACGATCGATGCAAGACACTCGAAGTTATGAACCGACGCGCCAATCGCATCTCGGTGACCAGCCAGGAAGATAGCAAGTGCAATACTGGATGGGCTGGAAGCAAAACACAGCGTGGAACGAAGACAAGACACGGGGATCCCAAAACAAGCTTTATGCGTCACAGGTCTCTCGTTCTACTTGATCTTGCTGGGCCGACGTGAAAGTTATAGACCTGCGAGCCATTGCAGCAGGCTCTTGGAGCTGGCTGACAGGCAGGTAACAAGTCGGCGCAGGATGAACGGGTTCAATACAGCCAGACATGCTGTGGGCAAGCTCTTGGCAAGCTTGTCAAACGGCAATACCGGGCAGCGAGGTCGGTGCAAGCCACATTCGTGGCAGGGTTGGTGTTGAGCGCAGCCGTGCAGATGTGGGGCCAGAAGTACTGCAGTACAGGGTTATTCTCGGGCGGGCCGGGTAGACGCGACGCGCCAAATCCACGATGTTTTCTTGGGCGGTCTGGAAGCCAGTACTCAAAAAGGCAGCCTCGAGGACTGACATGTGAACGCACGAGAGGATACGAGTTTTCTTCTTGTTGTTCAAGTGGTATTCATTTCATGACCTCCATGACCTTGGGAATTAATGTACAACCCAAACGTGTAAAAACACAACCCGAAAAGTGACCCTGTAACCGTGACCCCGATGTCATGAACAACCCAAACGTGCCGGCCGAAAATCAAAAGCAAACGCGCAAACACCTCGCGAGAAAGACATCTACAGCTCCTGGGAAGCGTTCTTGCCAGTCTTGCCGGTCTTCTTGGGCAGGAGGTCTGTGAAAGGCATATACGTTAGAGAAATAATTCTGTTGTGACTGGGGCGGTGTTGGGCCGCGGAGATGAGGGAACATACTCTGGTGGATGTTGGGCAAGACACCGCCCTGGGCGATGGTGACGTGACCGAGCAGCTTGTTCAGCTCCTCATCGTTGCGGATGGCGAGCTGAAGGTGACGGGGGATGATACGGGTCTTCTTGTTGTCGCGAGCGGCGTTGCCAGCCAGCTCAAGGATCTCAGCCGCGAGGTACTCAAGGACGGCAGCGAGGTAGACAGGGGCACCAGCACCGACACGCTGGGCGTAGTTGCCCTTGCGGAGCAGACGGTGGACACGACCGACGGGGAACGCCAGACCGGCCTTGGAAGAACGGCTGCAATTGGGGGTTGCAAGTTAGCGAATGTCCGCGCGTTGTAAAAATTGATGCAGGATGCAAGGCATGACGCGATCAAACGCGTCCAAACAAGGCGTGGATGGGTGCTGTTGTTGGTGGCGGATTGGATGGGGCCAGTACTTGCCTCTGCGCGCTCTTGGAGCCACCGCTGGCGACCTTTCCGGACTTTCCTCCAGTCATTTTGAGAGATGTGTTTGGGGGTGTTGTGGAGTTGGGAAGACGTAGTAGTTGTTGATGCTGGTCGAACGTAAAACGTCGAAGAAGATGTGGTGGGAATAGTTTGGTGGAGTGTGCGTTGATTGAAGAACAGAGGTGCAAGTGTGGAGGACGGGAGACTGGTGGGCGAGTTAAGTAGCAGTGCATGCGCGGGAATCAAAATCAGCGATCAGCAACACAGTTGCGGGCTAAGCCCAATTGAGCCTGGGAAGCAGGGGGTCGCATTTAGCACTGCACCCCGTGTCCAGATAGCCCTTGCCGCCAAAAGACCCCTCGTGCGTGTGACTCAGGCAGGAGCGAAAATACCCGGATGGTTTTCTGGGACCACTTCAGAACAGGCAGAGCTGAGACCATCCAGACCATCTTCTAGCATGTGCTTTGGACCACTCGCTTTGAAGCAGACTGCAGCACACCGTGCTTTTGTGCGATTGCCAAAAAAAACCAGGCATTGTTTATCATGGTCCCAGCAGGCCGTTCAGATTGGAAGAGGCTGAAGCGCGGCGTTGAGAGTATTTGTGAAATTCGCGCGCCGGCGACCGTTGCCACTCGCGATTACCGACTGGGTGGCAGCTAGTGTGCGTGCGCTCTGCACAGGTATCTAGATAGGTAGTACGGAGTAGATACAGCATATACAAAGTAGGCAATCGGTAATGCGCAGCTCTGCCTCAATTTTGTAGCACCTGTCTGCTCACTTGTCATCCCCGATTACCAAAGACTGTGGAAATGGCATGGGGTACCTAAGTAGACCGCCGAGGCACCCGTGAGTTTACCCAGATCCGTGTGTATAGTGCCTGCCCACCGTTCAGGTAATGCGCTAAACTGCGCACAGCACGCAGGGATCTCGGCCCACCTCAACCCGGCTCCTTCCCTGGTCGCCCTAATCACCCCAAACTGAATCTCTCGGTATTTAGTCTGTGCAAGCTGCCCCTCGACCTTCCGTTCCACTCCTGTTCACTCAACAACAACTTTCCACCCAACGTCAACCAACACCACCACACATCAACATTTCCACGTCTTCGGACCCAGTACTCTATTCGTACAACTTCTTCTCCCCACTTCCATCTACCAACATCATCAAAATGCCTCCTAAGGCCGCTGCTGAGAAGAAGCCCGCCGCTTCCAAGGCGCCCGTCGCCTCCAAGGCTCCTGACAAGAAGGATGCTGGCAAGAAGACCGCGGCTTCTGGCGAGAAGAAGAAGCGCACCAAGGCCCGCAAGGAGACGTACTCCTCCTACATCTACAAGGGTGAGTCAATCAATGCATTTCCCTTCCCAATTTCTTCCATCATCACTTGGTCTCAAGCAGACGCGTCTCTTCGCGCGTCGTATCTGCTTCCGAGCGTGTCATGAGAAGCGGGGCGCCTTGCCTCGCCTCGCGCGCACCACGCGTCCACGTCAACACCCACCCACCACTCCAACATAACATTGTGCTGACACAAGTCCATTCAATTCAGTCCTCAAGCAGGTCCACCCCGACACTGGTATCTCCAACCGCGCCATGTCCATCCTCAACTCGTTCGTCAACGACATCTTCGAGCGTGTTGCCACCGAGGCCAGCAAGCTTGCTGCCTACAACAAGAAGTCCACCATCTCTTCCCGCGAGATCCAGACCTCGTGAGTTCACTGCCTCTGCACGCCCAATGATCCGTTGGCAATACGGCTGACCTGATATTCTTCCCTTCCAGTGTTCGTCTCATCCTCCCTGGTGAGCTGGCCAAGCACGCTGTGTCTGAGGGCACCAAGGCCGTCACCAAGTACTCGTCTTCCACGAAATAAGCGGTGGTCTTCGGGTGTTTCCTTTTTCTCTGTTTGGGTTGAGCTTCGGCACTAGGTACATGATGAGATACCAAGGCCCAATGAATCCTTGGGTGTCTTAATGCGTCACGGACGGTCTGCTTTTGGGACAATGCTTTTACGGTCATCGGGGTTTGGCGGTTGTACAATACTTCAGAATAGGGTTTCGGAAGCAATGAACTCGTGCATATGATCATTCACATCATTCACATCTCGATTCTGCCGTGTTTCCTTGCATTGCACATCTCCCTCGAGAACAGTTGGCGGATTTGACGCGTCAGGCGCGGCTGTCAACAAAGGAAACTGGGGCATGGAGCCTAAATCTGCAGGTCAGACTGACGCGAGAGGGATAGTAGCGTATCGACACGATCCTGGCAGAGAGCTCTATTGCTCCCCTTAATCTTCTCTAATTCTTGCATAGACTGAATGCTCAACTCCTAATGCAGCCGCGAAAATCGCGTGAAGCAGCTGACTGATGTGTAAGAAAGTACCCCGACAAAGCCGTTGCAGACCACCTCGCACGAGGCTATCCATCTTCAAAGTAATCAAGATACAGAAATTCGCACCGCTAAGCTTTTCCCCGGACATGTCGCATCCAATCGAGGAGAGCCAAACCATACTGGCTGACGTGCCTCACCAGCCATCTCTCGTTGACTCGTCACCTTGTTCTTAGCCGGCGCCTTCTGTCAAGCAGCAGGAATAACACTGCCGAAAGTCCCCCGCCATGGCATGCCTTAGAGCTGTTGTTTTCTGTGTCTATCCATCCGTTGGTTCATAAGCAGCTTGCTGTATGGGCATGTGGCGTACCTAACACCAAAAGTCAACCTGCTGGGGCCCAACTTAGCCCAGTCCAGCCTTCGTCCGCTTGACGACATGCGGGACCGGCTGCAGGATGCCCTGGTTGTCGTTGGCTCCGAGTGCCATGCCGGCAGACCAGCCCATCTTCTCCATGAGCGCTCGGCCCTTATTGTTGGTTCCGAGTTCTGGTGCGCCGCCGCCCACCACCTCGCCGTCTCTGTATGTAAAGGCCGCGGAGTTGACACCGCGGCCATTGCCACCACCACCACCACCTCCTCGGCCTCCTTTGGGCTTGTTGATATCCAGGCGGGGAAAGAACTTGCGACCGGGGCGAAAGGCTGCCTCGAAGGTGGCTTCGCGGTAGGTGCCGGTCCGCTTGGTGCGGTGCAAGGTGGGTCGTCGTTGATCACCACCGCCGGTCGATTTGGACTTGATATTCAGCCGAACGCAGATCTCATGGATCGACTTGCGAGCATTGGAATCCATGGGTGGGAAGGTCAGACTATATTTATAGAACGTCAACATCAGCCACTTGTGTCTCCATGGAAAACGCCGGGAGCTCACGCTTCATCATCCCCCTGGAGAAAGACTCGCATCTCCTCCTTGATCTGGCCGATGGTAATGCCCATGGGGTACTTGATGCGCATATCCTCTGGATTGCCGGGATTGCCGTGTTTACCCAGCAGACCCGCCGCACGCAACTCCTGCCGCTCGAGTTTCCGCTCCTTTTTACGCATACGGTCTTTTCTGAAAGCGTCTTGCAGGTGCGCCTCGAGTTCCTCATCACTCAGGTCAAAAGTCGGTTGGCCACGTTTTGCCTTGGGTTTGCGTGGAGGGTTGTGCCGCTCCCAGTCCATGGCCAGATCGTAGTCATCCAAAACCTCGGCCACAGCGGTGGCGCTGGGGATCATATTTCGCGTACCTGCCTGCACCTGCTTCCATGGCGCGTCAACTCTCTCACGAAAGTCAGCAATTCTACTGTTGGAGGTGGCCACGAATCGGTTGTTGTATCTAGCCATCTCTTCCGACACAATGACCAGCTCGTCTTGGTCGATACCCAAGTCCTCTTGCTTGGCAAGCAGGCGAGCCAGGGTTTCGTCGTCTATATCGCTGCCCACACTCGCAGCAGCAAATGCAGCCTCCGCAGTCTCGGGTAGTTCGAGTGCTTCATCCTGGTCCGGGTTTGCGTCGTCGCCGTCATCATTGTCATCACCGCTATCATCGTCCTCTGCAGAGGACACGTCGCTATCCGACGCTTCTGGCATGACAAAGTCGCCATGCCCGCCTCCCAGATCACGAGCCACAAAGAATGGCGGGAGTCTAGCCGGCTGCTGTCGGGGATCTTCGTTGTCGTCGTCGTCGTCGTCGTCGTTGTCGTCGTTATCCATGTTGGCAATGTAGTCGGCGACTAGGTCAGCGTCATCGTTGTGACCACGGAGCTGCCACGCTGGAATGCGAGGAGTGGGTTCGCGCTGAGGGAGGAGATCGGGAGCTGAATCCAGGGAGATATGCTGCATAGTTTGCTCCACCACGTGAACCTGGATGGTCATGCTGTCGGTAGCTACGGGGCGACGCTGTTGCTGCTGCTGCTGCTTTTGATGATTTCGACCCTTGAAGACGATATGGTCGGCGCCACTAGACGAGCCACTACTGCTAGAAGGACGAGGTTGGGGACTTGGGATGTGAACAGGCTCGCGAAGAGTCTGGACGAGAGACTTATCGCCGGTGGTGTCGACGAAAAAGGGGTCCTTCTCTGGGCCGTTGCAGGAGTCACGAGCAGCAGGCTTCTCACCATGATGAGTGGCGGCGGTGGCGGTGTTGACGAGAGAGGGACCGTGCTCCTCAGGACCGTTGGTTATGTTGATGCTTGAGGCGATCAAGTCGTTGTCTAGCTCCTTGAGTGGCTCGACAACGCCGGCGCTCACGAAAGCTACCGGTCTGCCACGAAGACTGTTGAGTGACTCGGGGGCACCATGGTTGTGAGCGGTGTGGCGAGCCTCATCGGCGAGAGAGAAGCCTGTAGAGCCGGTCAGCGAGTAGGTTCTCAGGGCAAGAGGAGTGATAATTGAGGCAGACTGACTCTGAGTGGGAACAACCTTGGGTAGGTAGTATGAGGCGATATCCTGCTGTGAGTGGCGACCAGTGGAAGGGCCGCCGCGGCCACTGCCATTGACGACGGCTTTGTACCGAGCGGCCTTACCGGTTCGGCCTTTTTTGCTTCTTGCCATGATCAAGACCTCATTGGGGATGTTCGAAGTGGTGGTTTCCGGCTCAAAATGGTGGCCCAAAAGTTGATGGGACAGTGATGATGGGCTTCGTTCCAAAGTTGATGATCTGGAGGTTTTTGATGCTAGAGTAGGTAATTGGCAAGAGGAAGGTGCCACCCCCTACCCTGTTTGCCTGTCTATTTAGGGCAGTCAGCCAGGATCCTACCACAGGCACAGGGGTGAGTGAGTAAGTACCTAAGGCCGAGAGGAGACCTAGGTAGTGGGGTTCTGTCATAGAAACTGGCTGCAGATTCAGTGCACCAGAGGACTGACATAACAATGATGTCTTGTAGTGCAGTGCAGAGTGGCCTTCAAGATCTTCCACCTTTTCTGTTCACGGGCATAGCGACTAGGAGCTATGTCTGATCCAGAGTCGACCCGGGCTCATGACGTCTTTGAACAACAAACCTTGGGCATCAATCTGTCTGTGAGGCCTCGAAATCTGCGGGACCAATGTCTAATTTGGACACAGGGAGACAGACTCCTACCTGTTGGAAGAAATATGCATTGATTTGTTATAGCTTCACATGGAACCGGGCTTAGTCTATGTGTGTATGTATTACCTGCTTTCAAGATCATACAATATTACAGTACTTCGTAGTGTAGTAGGTACCTAGGTAGGTAGCGGGCACTCCCGGGCGTCTCTCTAAGTTTTTCTGGGCAGTCGTGGGAGGCATGCAAGGCAACTTCCATGTGACAGTTCCCCAAGAAGTGTGGGGGCTTCCAAGGTTGCAGCTGGGAGCAACGCAACAAGGGCATTTAAGCCATGACTTGAATGGCATGTGCTCTCTCCACCGTCACCGGCACCGTCACTACCTCCTCCCATCCTCAACAGACATTGTCTTCCTTCCAAAACGCCAATGCAGCATTCCTCAAGCTGTGCGGTTTCTCCGTCGAAGTAACCGTCTACAATAACCTTGGCTTGATACTTCAGAAAGCCTTGCAGCAAATAGTACAGTCCTCGGAGCTTGCCGATCCATGCCAGTGAGGGGCGCTCGCTGCTGAAGACGAGCAAAGACGAGGTCATCAGGCAGCGGCACTTGTTCTGATCTTGGAGCCCCAGCCTCGACTTCACCACCTTTTTACAAGGAACGGATCGAAGCGACGGATCAAAGCGACGGAGCTACCCTAAAAGGTCCATACCAAGTCATTCTTTGGCCATCTTGACACTACCTTGCCGTACAGTGCAGCACTACTAGCACGAGCTCCATTCGACCTGCTTCAACCTGCGCGCCAGAGCACACACACCCTACCACCCATCCCATCTACCACCATGGCTCAGAACATAAATATGGCGGAGCTTGGCCAAAAGACCCAACAGGCAACGCAACAGGCCATGGAGTTGACTAGAGCTGGTGCTGCCGAAGGCTTGCGCTACGGCCGCCGCTTCATCAGGTCCATCTGGGACCCACAGCCCACAAACAACCGCGCCCTCAATCGCCCTGTCTGGTGTCTCGGCTGCTCCTATACTTATGCCTCTACCTCCTATCTTCCCGCCGCCGAATCGCATAACCAGCCAGATCCCTCCGTACCCTCCGGGCCCGCTGCCGATGCCGATGCCCCAGCATCAACGTCCCCACTCGCCTCCAAACCCCAACCGATTCCCTCCAACACAGCTCTGGCTCCCAATACGCCTCCCGAGTCCTCTTCCAGCAGCTTCTCTTCCTCTCTGGCCTATGATGAGCCCTCAGAAGATGGAGGCTGGCCTCCAGCTTTCCTGGACGACTTCGAGTCTCGTATATGGATGACTTATCGCTCCGCCTTTCCGCCCATCGCCAGATCCGCTGACCCTGATGCCACGACCTCCATGTCTTTTGCCATGCGCCTCAAGGCTCTAGCCGATCCCCAAGCCGGCTTCTCTTCAGATAGTGGTTGGGGCTGCATGATACGCTCCGGACAAAGCTTGTTGGCCAATGCCCTGCTAATACGTGATCTCGGGCGAGGTGGGTTTTAACTCGGGGCCAGCTTCCGAACTTGGATTGTCAAACAGACGCTGACTACAAACTTGCCAGACTGGCGTCGAGGCACCGCTGTGGAACAGGAACGGCGAATCCTGGCCCGCTTTGCAGATGACCCTCGGGCCCCTTATTCTCTTCATAATTTCGTACGCCATGGTGCTATAGCCTGTGGCAAATATCCTGGGGAATGGTTCGGGCCTTCAGCAACAGCCCGCTGCATACAGTATGTCTGACTTGTTGTGCCTCCGTTCTGCCCAGTATGACTGACGTATGGGCGTGTGTGTGTAGGGCTTTGGCCAATTCGACAGAACAGTCCCTGCGCGTCTACTCGACAGGAGATTCATCTGACGTATACGAGGATAGCTTCATGGCCGTGGCTAAGCCGGACGGCGAGACATTTCACCCGACACTGATTCTCGTGGGCACACGATTGGGCATTGACAAGATCAATCAAGTGTATTGGGAAGCATTGACATCTACACTGCAGATGCCACAATCGGTGGGCATCGCTGGGTATGCAATTCATCTGCTTCTTTCTTCGGTCTGGGTATTGGAAGCTGACCCCAGTCTGCATAGCGGCCGCCCGTCCTCCTCGCACTACTTCATCGGCGCACAACGAGCAGGAGATGATCACGAACCAGGCTCGTATCTCTTCTATCTTGACCCGCATACTACTCGACCTGCACTTCCGTACTACGAGGATGTCGCCCATTACACCAACGAGGACGTCGATTCGTGCCATACACGTCGTTTACGCAGACTACACGTGCGTGAGATGGATCCTAGCATGTTGATTGGCTTCCTCATCAAGGACGAGGATGACTGGGATAGCTGGAAGGATTCGGTCAAATATGTCCAGGGTAAGGCCGTCATTAATGTCTCGGACCGTGACCCGGCACGGGCTGTACCTTCGGAGCGAGAGGCAGCTATCGATGAGGTCGAGGCTTTGAGTGATGATGATGACGACACCCTGTTGGATGCGTGAAGGTCTTCCCCTTCCGTCGGGGTCGTCTTTGATGGTCTTCCCTGGGGCGAGGGTTGCTATATTTCTTAATTGCAGGGGTGTATGGGTGGACCTAGCACGGGGGAGTTTAGGCGTTGACTGATGCAGTTTCAAGGCCCCTTCGGTAGCATGGGCAAGGTGACATACCCCAACGAAGATGGTGTACCACAGAGAGCTGCCATGATGGCAGTACTAGTACAAAGTACATTGTACTTCCACGCTCGATTGACCCGGCCTGGATATGGGTTTGGCTTGCTTGATCGTGATATGACAGGCTGACGGCTGCAAGGACCTAGCACTTCTGAGGATGCAAGTCGGCGTGCCTGGAATTGATCGTGAACCGCCAAATTTGGGTCGACCCTCATGGTGTCGTCATTGAGATCGCAGGATGCTAGTGTAGACGTCTGTATGCCAGACATCTCTGATTCGTAGGTCTTCCGTCCCGAGTGAGGGTAAGCAATCATTTTTTGGACTTCTTGCCCTTTCTGGCGGTCGTCTGCACCAGCTGCGGTTGTGCATGATTCTCCACTTTGATGTGATTGAACAGCTTCGTTCTCGAGTCAAACACCTCGTCGCATACACCGCACTTGTTTTTCAGCGCCGGGTCTTCGTATGCCGCTTTCTTTGCTCTCTTTGCCTTTGCCTTGCCTATTTTCTTAGGCGCAGGCGCGTCTTCCAGCTCATTGATTGCCGTGCCCGCCAGCTTCGATGCCAGGTCCTCTCCGTCGTCGGCAGCAGTCCTCGTTTCGTCCGACGCAAATCGGTCCTCGACGACCTCCCTCGGTGCATACTCGTCGTCTAGGTTGTCTTCTGACGAAGAGAGTATCTCTTCGAACGTCGACTTTTCTGTAGCCTTTGTTGAAGTGGCTGGTGAGGTTGCCCTTGTCTCGTTTTCGGAGGCGGGCTCTTGGAAGGCAGGCGAGCCCGCCCTGTCTGGTGTCTGGTCGGCGGTTGCGGCTCCTGTGGATTCTTCGACCTCCATGTCGAAATCACGACCCTCCTTCTTCATCTGCCGCCGAAGCTGCTGCACGGCCTTGGCGTGTTTCTTGCTCCTCTCATGGGCCTCAAACTGCTTCTCACTCTTGAATACCTTGTCGCACACGACACACTCAAACTCCTCTATTTCACTGTCCTCTTCGCTCGTCGCAAACTCCTCGTGGATCTCGGCCTGTTCGTCTCGACTCTTCGCCCACTCGGGTACCACGAAGGCGTTACTCTTGGCCAGTTTCTCCTGGTTAGCAGCCCTCGCCCTCGCAGCTTGGGTAGCTGCCGAGTCGCGCAGCACCTTTTGACGCTCCGCCTCACTCTGGGTGTTGGGCACATATCGCGGGTCGCGCTTCTTGACAAAGGCCACGAGCGACCGCACGGCGTCGTTGAAGTCTCTGATGGCGTCGTCGCGGATTTTCTTGTTCTCCTTTTCCATCAAGCGACGCACCCGTCGATCGGGAGCTTCCGAGAGACGCCATTTTTCTTTCCAGCTGAAGGACTTGCGCGTCGTGAAACTGGACCAGGCGGTGTAGAATGGCTTTGCGGTATCCTCGTGGGAATCGGCGGCGGCACCGAATGGCGGGAAGTTGACGGGCTCGAGGCCTTCGTACTCGCTGGCGGCGGCCTCTTCCATGTTCAAGTGCTCAAAGGTGATGTTGAGGATGCCGAAGAAGCCAGTAGGGCTGTCTGTGAAGGGCACGCGCGAGTTGAAGCGCCCAATGAGGGTCATGATCTCCTCCGTGGTGGTAAGACGCACGTTGTAGTGCTCGGATGGAACACCGGGGTCATCGGCATCGTCGTCTCCACGCAGGATGGCATCGCGATGGGAATCGTACCATGCGCGCTCCTGAGGGTCGGAGAGAAGCTCGTAGGCGGTCTGGACTTCGGAGAATTTCTTGGTAGCCTCTTCTTCGTTGTTGTAGTTGCGGTCCGGGTGGAGCTCGAGGGCCTTTTTCTTGTAGGCCTTGCGGATCTCGGCATCTTCGGCGGTGCGCTCAACGCCCAAGACTTCGTAGTAGCACGTCTTTCTTGGGGTTGCGTTGGTGCTGTCGGCAGTGCCAGCGCGGCCTCCGTCTTGGGAGGATTGCTGGGCACCCATTCTGTGGTGGATATATGAACGTCTTTTGTATGACTGTATTTTTCTTGATGTGCGGTGTTGTTGCAGTTGCTTTAGGGTTGATTCAAAGAAAGAGAGGAAATGGGGCAGGCGTGGTGCGAGAAGTTGACGTTGACGGTGAACAGCTTGGGCCGGTCAGAAAACAAAAACATAATTACAGTATGTGAAGAATCCCAGCATTTATTTGCTTTGCCATGGCACCGATCGGGTAAGCCGCCCCGTCTCCCGCCAACCCGCTTCAGTTCAAAGATCCGCGGCTGCGTATCAATCTGTATGCTAAGTTCGTCATTTGTTGCTTTGGGGTATTCTACTGTGTTCTTTGCAGTGGACGTTGGCACGCTGAGTATGATAATTTAATCATCAGAGAGCATTTCGTAGCTTGCAGCAGGCGATTAGGTAGTCGGCATGGTGCCCTGCAGCATGTAATCTACATACCTAGGTACCTCCGCTCCGTACTGTGCAAGCTGTGCTTGTTCTGTTTGGAATGAACCCGAGAAACGGGAAAGTTTGGCAAAAGCAAGGACATCCATGCCCCCACCCCCCGGGGGGCCACTGCTGCTTGCGCTAACACACTATAAACCGCCTGTGAGCACATCACAAATCCCTCTTGCCTCCAATCGCCTGGTTTTCTCTTTCAAGTTTGACCTCCACCAAGGCACATATCAAAATACACTACCTATCTAGAACCTACAGCCTCGCTCAGCATCAACATCACCACCACCAATACAAGTATCAAGTTGCTCTGGTTTATTGCCAAAGTCCCGGCATCTCCCTCCTGAACACCTGCTACTGGATAGGCAATAAATACCTGCACCCACCCAACATCGACGACATGTGGTCCATGTCAAAAGCACCATTTTTTTATAACAGACCTTCGCAAGCTATTAGGCCGCCATCATTTGTCGCAGCATCTACATAACTCTCTCGAATTCACCATTCCGTTCCCCCAAAACCTTCCGATATGAAATTCGCACACGAGTTCAAGGAAACCCTCGAGCGCGAGGACTTCCCCAATCACTGGCGTGCCGCCGCTATTCCCTACTCGCAACTCAAGAAATGTCTTAAAAAGGTCCAGCGCGAACTCGAGGATCTAGGCCTGGACAAAGAGACCCTTCAACACCTGCTGGCCGAGCAGACCATCTCTTCGAGCGGTGACCCTGTTCCTCTCGTATGCTACAACCTCGACAAGGCGTCGCCCAAGTCCTTGCGGCCTCGCCTGTCGGTCTTCGTGCACCTGCAGCATGGCCTGGTCGTTGACGCCGCCCTGTCGCCTGCCTCTCGCTCCTTTTTGCGGAGACTTTCCTCTAGACAACATGCTACCTCGCCTGCTATGAGTCCGACAAAGTCCGGTAGCGCCTCTCCGCCCTCGGACGATCACCTTGATCTCACCCACGAACCAGGCCTGGAAAGAATCGAGATCCCCCTGGTCTTTGATGGCGAATTTTTCAACTTGCTTCAGACCGATGTCGACAGCCTGAGTGCCCTGCAAATGCACGAGGAAAAGTGCATAGAAATGGACATCAAGGCTCTTGGCACCGATCTGGCCGTCGTGGCGCACCCTTCCAAATTGTTCACCAAGACCGATCTCAACCGTTGGCGCGAAATTTTCGATCTCTATCTGGACGCCCAGGTCTTCTTTTCCTCTCACGAGACCGACCACGGATCGCGAACCAGTGCGCAGGCCGTCAAACAGCTGGTATGGTTCCAGGAGGCGGTTCAGGACCGGGATTTGCTCAGGAAATTCAAGGTGCCTTCTAGCAGGCTTGCCTACAACCGCTTCCTGCACATCAACGCCATTCTGCTCAAAAATCTCAAGTTTCAAGAGCTCAACAAGCTGGCCCTCACCAAGATCCTCAAGAAATTCGACAAGCGGACCAGTCTGGGTGCATCCACCTCATTCCGTGCCGCTGTCCGCTCTCAGAGGCTTCTCGCCGGAAGTGTGGCCAAGAAACTGTGTGCTGAACTCTCTCAGGAAGTCGTGTCGGCCGTGCCGCGGGTCCAGGACTACTACTGCCCCCTCTGCTTCTCGATAGCATGGCACCCAGTCCGTCTTCGGTGTTCGCATCTGTTCTGTGTTCGCTGTATCGTCAGAATGCAGCGTGAAAGCATAAAGAACTGTCCTCTCTGCCGCGATGAGGTGGTCATGGAGGCTAATCTTGGTCAGTTCCCGAGCCTCCCTTGATCGTCCGGCGTCCCACGTTTACTAATCGTCTCGCAGACAATATCGACGAGAAGTTGCAGAAATATATGCGACAATACTTCCGCAAAGAAACGGATGAAAAGCAGAAGGCCAATGAGATCGAGAGCGGCCGCGAATTGTTTGGCGACGAGTACAGGTATTCCAAGTGCACCGTCATGTAGGCCAGGCATGATTATTTTCATATCTTTGATACCCAGGCATGCAAAAGACAGCATGCATGTAACTAAAATCAGAATCTTAACCCTCACTCGTGAGCCCCGTTCAAAGCACCAAAATTTACCTACCTAGGTAGGTAGTACTATGTGGCGTTGGTCAGCTGGATCTTGTCATTGATGCAAGAAAACCGCTGCTTTAAATCACAGGCCGCCTGTAGCGAGGACACGTCTTCTTGTAGAGGTGGCAGAGACTTTGATGTAGAATTGGACGACGAACGAAACACCGGAAGGGGATAGACCTCAACGACGAGTAACGAGAAGAGTTACACTGGGTCTTTCCATTTTAGTCGACACTGCCGAGTCTGTGAGGATCAGCTGGTCTGATCAGATGAATCATACGTTTCTTTTTACAGTGCATAACTTCGACACGAACAAATATAAATTTGAGTTGCCCTTGTCGCCTGCACAGGTTGGTAATGGACGTCAGGCAGAGTTTATTAGGGAAAAAAGGAAGCATCAGCATTGCACATTGGGCAATGGAGCTTGCGTAGAGACTCAATGAACAACCAAGTTCGCAGAAAATGTCAGAAATTGATATCAACGCCGCTGCACCTGATAGCCTTTTCTTTCTCCCTGAACGCCTAAGACACAGAGCGCAGAGCCATGCCTGATCCAACACAATGACCCAGCAAGCACGGTCCAAACAGCCCGTTCAGGACGGGCGGCAATCTTATGTCAGGCCTCACTTCTTCTTGCCACCAAAACCACCGCCTTCGAAGCCCGGCCTGCCCTTTTTCTTGGTAGGACCTTTGCCCTTGCCCTTCTTCCCAGCCTTCCCAGCCTGTTTCTGCTCCTTGCGCTGGCGGATGTTCGCCTCGCGCTTCTGGGCCCTCTGCTTCTGCGCGTATTTGACGCCGTCGATGCGCTCCGTCCATTCTTTCTCGCTCTTCTTCTTGATCTTCTCCTTCCGCTTGACCGCCTTCTTGAGCAGAGACTCGTCATTGCGCACCTTTTCGCCCCCGGCGCGCTTGCGCGCTGCAAGCCACGTCTCCTTCTCCAAGACTTCCTTGCGCTTATCGTCATCGAGATTCGCAAGACGCTTCTTTTGCGCTTCTAGCTTTGCAAGGGCACTCTTGGGGTCCGAATTGGGCTTCTTCTTGCCACTTCTGTCCTTGGCGTAGCTTAGGTCCTGGCTCATCTGCGTGCCATCCGTGAAAGCCATGCGTCCAAATGAGAAATTGTTTTCCTGCTCAGGAGAGCCGGGGGAGCCGAAGCTCAACATGGGCGAGTTTCGGGCACTCGCCAAGGCCTCCTCGCGCTTCTTGTCCTCCTCGGCCTTTTGCTTCTGCCATAGCTCCTTCTTGTGTGCCTTGCTCTTGATCTGCTTCAGACGTCGTGATTCAATCAGTTCCTGCCGAGTGCGAATGGGTAAGCCGTCCGGGCCGTCGGCTTTCCGTGCCGCACGCAGGGAGGCAATCTTGGCGGCCAGACGAGCGCGGAGTTCGGTGGTGTCGGAGGGGACCTTAAGCTTCTTGCTAGAAGATGATGTGCGCTCTGAGCTGCCAGCAGCCTCGCTTGCTATGCTAGTGGTGGTGCTAGCCAGTTCGGCGGTGGGATTGTCTGCAGGGAAATCGAAGGTGGGTGAAGCGGGTGTGGATGATTGTGAAGTTCGGGTGGCCTCGTCGTCGTCGGCGAGTCCACTGATGTCGACAGGCATCATGTCCTTGCTTTTGTGGTTCTTCTCTTCCGCGCCGTCACCAGGTTCCTTGGACGGCACCACGATGTCGTCAGCATCGTCCTGTGGAGCCTGTTCGTGGTGTTCCTCCACTAGCTTCTTGTTCGTTATGTGCGCCTTGTCCGGCTTGCTTGCCTTGTCCGGTCTGTTCGCCTTCTTCTCGGCCCTCTTTTCCATTCTCTTCTGTAGTTTTGCCAGCTTCTTTTGTTGGTGTGCGGAGGGCCTATCGATTGAATCGTCCGTCTGGGGAGCTTTCTCAGATAGCTTCGCCTTTTTCTTGGTTGGCTCATCGTCGTCGTCGGTCTTGCGCTTCTTCAGACCTTGGCCTGGAAGCTCCTTGTCGATTCCTTCCAGATCCATTGACATCTCGTCGTAGTCGTCGTCGTCATCTTCATTGTCGTTGTCGTCAACGTCATCATCATCATCATCGCCATTACTTTCTTCCAATTCGTCGGCCTTTCGCTTGTTCCTTGCGCGCTCGTCGAGGACCTCCTTTGCGTTTCGATTCAGCGCACTATCCGGATCGAGTTTTCCCCGCTTTGCGGCGCGAGCTTGCTCTTTGGTCTGCTTCTTCCGTTGCCACTGGTTGTCCTGTTGATGGATGGAGGGTGAGCATGCTGGAGGAGCAGGATTTGACCTCGAGGGGACGCACAAGCTTCTCTTCTTCTCCATAGTAAAGTTTGGCGGGAATCAGAGACAGCAAACTGTCAAAGGCCTCTGAATGGGTGCGGAGACGATCCTGTGCCATGCTTTTGCGTCAGTTATGGGTGCCACAGCTGGTAGTGTGCTGGTGTAGATGCTTGAAGCAGGCAGTGAGCATATCAGCGTGTGCGCGCACCTTCAACTCTGTGTCGGCCATGCTGCGATGCTTAGAGGTAGGGAAAGGCTGTGCCTCTACGGAGTACGGTCTAGCAGAAGTAGCAGAAGTCAAGACAACCACAACGACGAGAGCCAGGTGAAGTCAGTGTCGAACGAACTGGTCGAGCTTGACAAGTCGATGTGACGGCAGGGACTTGCAAATTAGCGCTGGTACCGTAAAAGTTTGGAGAGCCCTTTTTTTTTTTTTTTGGAAATTTTATTGGAGGTACGTAGGTACATGCAGGGTACTCCGTACTAGTAAGGGAAGAATAGCGGAGCACAGCCCCAGCCCCTGTATTAACGCCACCTGGAAATGGCAGCAGGATCCTTGCACTAACGACGACCTACCTAGGTAGGTCGTACTTAGGTACAAGTACTTGCTATATATACAGTAGTAAATATACTGTAGTTCTATGGCAGGTACTGCACTCCGTACTGAAGTGTTTGGGCCTCTTGTCGGGGCGTTAACCGTCTGTCTACAGTTACAGTATACTCACATATACTCTGTAGGTAGACAGAGGCACTGCATCCAATGTTATAAAATGCTTCCACAAAATAGGACAAATCTTGTCATCTGAAGTAGGTATATATATTCAGGGCGGTGCTGAAATAGTGCCGGCGGTTGTTTTGAGTAGTGAGATAATCCCTCCAGTATATACAAAGTACAGTACAGACTATGTCTACGAATGGCTTATCTTCTACTGATGGTCGATCTATGGTGTCTTGTCTACAAGTACCTCTTCTGCTCGACATCTTCGTAGAGCTGTATGTGGTCGCCCTCCTCGAAAGCATCAAAGTCCTCAAACATCAACCCACACTCCACTCCGTTACCAACTTCCTTGACATCGCTCTGTTTCTGCTTGAGAGTAGATAGCTTGCCTGTGTGAGAAGAATTGTGGTTAGCATACGGACGACGACGACGACGACGACAGCAACACCAGAAACATACCCTTATGGATCTCTTCTCCGTTCCGCAGGACCCTGTACTGCCCACCTCTCGTCACTTTGCCGTTGGTCACCTTGGCACCTGCAATGTTCTTGTACTTCCTCTTCGTGATGTTGATGGGGAACACCTGCTGGACCATGGCCTCCGCCAGCACCCGCTGTGTGTAAATCGGCGCTAGCTGCGCCGACAGCAGATCCTTAACAGCTTGCACGGTCTCGTAGATGATGTTGTGGTCCAGGATCACCACCCCAGAGGCGTCCGCGCGCTGCAGGATATGCCCAGGTACGGGATTGTTGAAGTTCACAATCGCGCCCTTGGCAGTCGCCATGTGGTCGACGTCACTCTCGGTGACCTGCCCGGGTGATGATCGCAGGATGCGCGACTGTACCTCGTTGTTGCCAATTTCCTGGATGGCCGCACTTACAGCCTCAACAGAGCCCATCACGTCGCCTTTGACAATGAAACTGACCACCTTGGGGCCCAGATCAACGGCCTCGTCCGTCTTAGCCTCGGCCTCGTCCTCGTCGTCTTCTTGCAGCTTCCGCTTGAGCGCTGCCTGTCGTTCGGCCTGCTCGCGCTCTTGTCTCTCCCTATCCGCATTCTGTGCCGCTGCAATCGCTCTTTCTGCAAGCTCCTGGCGGTAGTCCACTGCCGCCTGAGCCTTGGTCTCATCCGGCGCCTGCAGGATCATGTCACCCGCCATGGGCTCGCCCTTCCAGCTCCCGTATACCTCAATGGGTGTTCCCGGTCCGGCTTCCTCGACATCCACGCCGGCCTCGTTTCTCAGAATGCGGACTTTGGTGTAGGCGGCGCCCGATACAATCAAGTCACCTATACGCAACGTACCTCTCTTGACAAGGACTGTCGCTGCCCTGCCGTCCTGCTTGATGCTGGCTTCCAAGACCCATCCTTCGACCATACCATCAGTCTCTGCACGTACGTCAAGGACTTCAGACAGCGTCAGAATGGCGTCTTCGAGGTCTCGCATGCCCCGCCCTGTTTTCCCACTGATACCAACGGCCTGCACGTCACCACCAAAATCTTCCACGTCCACACCGTTGCTCGCCAGATCTTGCTTGACAAGGTCCAGCCGGTGGGGAGTATCGTCGAGGTCGATCTTATTGATGGCCACGATCATCGGCACCTTTGCATTCTGAGCATGCCTGATGGCCTCGATTGTCTGCGGCTTGACACTGTCATCAACAGCCACGACCAAAACAACCATATCCGTCACATTGGCACCGCGCTGCCGCATACTCAAAAACGCAGCATGCCCTGGTGTGTCCAAGAAGGTAATGGTCTTTCCCATGGACAGCTTGACTGAGAAGGCACCAATGTGCTGTGTAATGCCACCAAACTCCTGCGCGACAATGGATGATTTCCGGAGCGTGTCCAATATTGTCGTCTTGCCGTGGTCGACGTGGCCCATGATGGTCACAATGGGAGGCCGAGGAGGTACTGAGCTAAGGTCGTCGGGTGGTGGCCGCGGTCGCAGATCAATATCGGCGCCAGACTCAACAGTCGGCTCGAAGCCATATTCAGCAGCAACGAGAGCTGCCGTTTCACCCGTCATGATACTGTCCACAAGGGTATCTTCGAAGCCAAGCTGCTCAAGATCACGCAAGAATGCTACAGGCTTGATCCGAAGTGCTCCCGCAAGATCGTATACCGTGATGTACTCGGGTAGGTGGATCGTCTTCTGCACTGCCGCCGCCGCCGCCGCCTCCTCGGCGGCTCTTGCTTCTTGCTGCCTTTTGCGATCCCGTTGACGCTTGGCTCTGACCTCTCGATAATCATCCTCTTCATAAGCTTCTTCATCGTCGACCATGTTCTGCCTCCGATCACCACCAAATTTCTTCCGCCTGTTGGCTTTGTCGCGGGCGGCATAGCTAGCCTCACTTTGCGCAAGGTTTTTGCCGCGCCCTCGATAGTCCCTATCGCGACTACGAATGTCGAGATCTATGTGTCTGTCAGCATCCCTCCCTCCGACGCTGTCAACGTGTGGTGCGGGACTCCGATCTGCGGCCGCGGATTTGCGGAATTGATACTGAGGTGGAGCACCATCCCAGTCATCGTCCTGAACTCCTTGCCTGGACGACTCCTTGTCTTTTATGCTCTTTGCTCCGTCTTGCGAATTGGATGATGTAGGGGGGTTCGAGCTCGAATCATTTAAGACAGTCCTAAATGCCTTCTCGAAATCATCGGCTGCCTGTGGCGCGGAGGAGGCGGTCCAAGCAGGATATCGATCGTGTCTGGGCAGCTGATCATCCCTCCTGTCTTGTTCCGGAGTGATGGCGCGTTGAGAGTCCGGCGCTGTGGGTTTGATCGCGGGCCTCTCTTGTTGTCTCGGTGGCAGTTTGAACGGACTCATCGACTCAAACATGTCCCGTTTCGGGATCCTCCGCAACAACTGTGGGAACTCGGCGCCTGGTGGAGGCTCGCGCACGGGAGATTTGACGGATATACGATCCCAGACCGAACGTTCCAGCTGTTTAACTTTGGCTTGGGCTTCATCTGACACTTGCGCTTCCGCAGAAGCACCAGAAGCAGCGAGTGCAGCTCTCAGCGAATTGGGGGCAGAATATGGCTCGTGGGTGACCTCTCCCCTCTGTCCCCACCTCGCAGACTCAACATTCTTGCCCGGGTCGTTCTTCGTGGGCGGCTCAAAAGCGCTAGGTGTGGGCTTGCCCGGGGTCCACGACTGAGCTCCTCCAAACACAGGCTTTCTAGGAGCCCAGCCAGAAGGAGCTGCAAATGTGGGGGCTCCAGGGGTCGTGCCCGGAGAGGCTCCAAATTTAGGTGTGCCTGCAATCAGACCAGGTGAGGCTCTGGTAGCAGGGTTGCCTACAGCCGTACCATGTGGACTTGTAGAAGGATAGTTCCCTGGACCGGGGGAGCGGGCGAGAGGTGTTTTGGCTCCCGACAATCCAGAAGAAGTGACGGCACCCGATAAACCGTTCATAAATGGGAGAGTTGAAGAAGATGAAGTCGTTGCCATCGATCCGGGGGACACGGACCCCGCCGGGCCGGAAATTGCCACCGGGGCGGGACGAGTTGAACGCATGGCGCCCGGAGTTGGACTGTACATTGAACTCCACGCAAATTGGGAAGAGAGTGCGGCGGGTGGCGGAGGTGAAGTCAGTACACTGCCACTTTTTCTCGCCAGGCCAGGCTGTGGTTGGGCTGCCCAAAGCGCAGTGGGTGTAGGAGTGTGCCTTTCGGGGTTGCCAGGCAGGGCGTCGCTCTTGGGTTGGGCTGATGTAGCCAAAGGCTGACTCGCTATTGGTGTTGATTGTTGAGAAAATTGCAACTCTTTCCCAGGAAAATTCAGGTTGCCTGGTGAAATTTCCCTCGTAGATCCGCCAACTCTGTCGCCATTTCCTATTGGGACCCTTGAGACTGCACCAGCAGATACTGGCAATTGAGTCGCTCCTACGTCGCTGGCAGCGCTATTCGCGTTCATCTGTAATCCTGGCGTCTGGCTTGCGGCTGGGTACTGGAAAGGACCTCCTTGGACAGACACAGGGCGTGGTGAAGTCCCGCTTCCGAGTCCAACAGATGAAGTAGGGCGGACAGGCGGCATGTCACTGCCTGGTACCCTAGTGGCTACTGGTCCTGGAGGTGGTTTTGTAGTCGGTTGCCACACGGGCGCAGATCCGGATCCGGTGGGAGCACTGGACTGACCAGGTGGCATGTCACTGCCTGGTGGCCTTGTAAAGGCCGGTCCAGCCGGGGCCCAGGCCGGCGTGCCCGAGCCTCTCGAGCCGCTGCCCGGTCCTCCCCACGCAGATGCTCCTGGAACTTGTGGTATACCATGCCCTCCTCCCCATGGAGGTGCAGAACTCATGGGTGGTGATGGCTGACTTGGCCCTCCCCAGGCAGACGTTCCAGTAGCGGCGGGTAGTTTGGCGGGGCCTCCTTCAGGACGAGGTGGAGCCGACCTTTGTGTTTCTGTGGTTGGCAAGTTCTTGGAAGCAGGTCCCCAAGCAGAGTTTGACTGGCCCGGCACAGATGGGGAACCGAAAGAGAATTTGCTCCAGCCACCCAAGCCCCGTGTGTCTATCCGGGCCATGGAAGTCGCACCGCAGCGGGGAACCGTGGGCCCATTTCGGAGTCGCAATGAAGTGCTAAGGGTCGCAAGTATCGGGACAGTCGCGGAAAGGTGGTAGGCTCGTGGGCGACTACTGGGGCGCCGTTGCGCCAGGTGCTGATGGTGTTGGCGACGACATGATGCGCAGACATAGAAGCTGCCTTGCTTCTGCAACGGGCCGGGTTAGTTTGACATTTGACATTACTGCAATCGAGAGGTGATGTGCGCACCTGGGTCTGGTTCTTTAACATTCTTGGGAAGCCGAGCAAAATGACGGCCTCTGTTCCAGTGCCATCTGTTCTGGTAGACGCGCGAGGTGGGTGCAGTTGATGATGGACGGGTTTGATCGCGCCGTGAGAAATAATTTCCAATTTCGGTCGAGGTGACGCCGGTCGGCGCAAGTTACTTAGAGGGGACTTTAAAACCAGGCGGATCGACACGCTAGTTACAAGTACTACTCAAGTACTCCGTACTTTGTAACCGTGGACAGGCATCCCAGCTGTGACCACGATCAGGGGGCGAGAGGTACCTCGAACCCGGGAACTGTCCACATTAATTAGTAGGGCCCCATCTTTACTTTGTTGGCTTCGTGTCCGTCCATATACAAATAAATATAAGCATTGACAGCCAGCACCCCTAGTTTTGTACAATACCAGAGTGCATACATTGTTCGCTGTGCTGTCGAGGTCTACTGTATTGGCCCCCCCCCCCACCCTTTGCTGTCACACGCTGCCGCTGCTGTTGCTGCTTGAACGGTCACCATGGCGCCACCAAAGAAATCCACAGCCAGAAAACACAAGTTGTCACCAGCAGCCTCATCAGCCTCTTCGACGGAACCATCGGCCCCTTTCAAGCGCGCTCCCGCGATCTTGGCCCCTCTCCTCGCCACGCTGTCCCCGAAACATGTCTACATAGCACACATTGATAGACAACCCGCCGCCTTCAAGCGCAAGATCTTCTTGGTTCCCGTCGTCATCAACCTTGTCATCGTGGCCACCATGACCTGGCGCATCTGGTATATACTCCCCTGGTACTTCCGATTCGTCCTTGCAGCCATGGGCCACGACAATGGAACGACTCTGCCCATATCCGACCTGTCCTGGGGCGCCATTGCCAACGTCATTCTCCAAAGGGCAATGACATTTCTGCTGGATTTCCTCCTTGTCGTCTTTGTCTGGCCCTGGCCTGTCGAGTTTTGCATTGGACGCACCAATGGCTCCCCCCTCTTCTGGCGTTGGATGGTTGGTTTCCGTGAGAAGGAGATCTACGTACGCCGCAGCCGGTCCTCCTGGGATACGGGCATCCGAAAGGCCGTCAAGGGCGACGACCAGCAAGCCCGGACTTTGCTGCTGAAACACATTGGCGCTGCAACGGAGCCAATGCTCATCAACGAGAAGACTGGGTACTTGACGATGAACAACGAATGGGATTTGGACTGGGCGGCCATGGTCAACGCAACCAAGATGGTGGACGACAAAACGCTGGGTCTGGAAGCATTCCGACTGGTTGTTGTTATCAACCACGAGGACTATGGCTGGGTGAGCCTGGACTTGAAGGAACATGACAGTGCCGGTGATGATGAGCGAAGAAACCAAGTCTTTGCGTTCCGGGACGCATTGGCTGCTGTGGGGAAGGAGGACCTGTTCTACCGCTGGATCGAGATCGTACAATATGAGTCCACACGGCCTGGAGGGTTTAGCCCAGAGAAGCAAGTGGAAACGGCAAAGCAGATTCGAGATCTATTCTCGGAGCAGGACATTGACTTTGATGAGTTCTGGAAGGACAGTGTGGACCAGAATGCTGTGTTGGCATAGGTAAACTTGAGTATCACACTGCAACCCCTCCAGGCATAGCAAGTGTTCCTCTGTATGACACAGCCACAATCCACATTATTTTGACCAAATGGCCACTTGATCTATCATTGAGTCCGCAGCTGTATGGAAAGATCTATGAGAAAAGCAAGTGGAGTGGTGTAATTGCCACTGCGTCGGTGTACCAGTAGACCCTGAAATTCCTTCCATGCTTCCCATCAATGGTCTGATACTTGTTCAGTGAAGACATCAAATACTTCTGGCATGTTCTCTGTCCACATCTGATCACTTAACAATTCATTGAACAACTACACAGGTGATGCCCAAGACTTGCCTAAATCAAGCAAAGGTTCTTCTCTTCCTCACAATCTCAACAAGTCAACAGCTAGGTATCAGTGAAGGACCCTGTATGTGAATACTCGACGGGACTAGTGAATGCAGACGTGATAATTCTATATTGAATACTATCAAGCCACTGAATTGGCATATGAAGTGAGCTGAGAGCCACTGCACTGTGGCAAGGAAAAAAGGGATCTAGTCATCAAAGAGCAGCCTTCTTTGAAGGCTGCCAGCTAAAGGAAGCTATTCAGAGGGATCTAACTATATATGACGCCCTCTGCGCCTCATATTTGATCAGACCATCACTCAACTGGAATCTTATCTTTGACCCTCTAGCTATTGCCACAGTACCGTGGCAACTTCACTTGTGCCTGGCTTGACTGGACAGTGTGACATGCTCGCATTCAAATTCACATGTTTACTGACTTTGGGTGCAAGTAAACTCTCAGGCATGGCAAGTACTTACTACAGAACTCCCAAGTACTTAAACCACCTTCTACTTGGGATTTTGTTCGTCTTGCCTGGCCATGTACCCAAACTCCACACCACGACAACCACTACATATATCTTGTTTCACTCCTCTACGTAGTCGACAAAGTCCATCAACACATACTAAACAACCAGAGTTGTAAGAACCATTGGATTCTTCGCCACCTGCCTCCCTGCTGTTGTAGCCCCCACCTTCGCCATAGGCCTTCCTGCCACTGCTGCCCACACCTTCCTGGTCAATATCACCATCGACGACGTGACTACCCTCTCAGGTTTGAAGCGTATTGATTGCAAAAACATCACTAGCGATATCATGGCCATCTAGACCAATACATAATGCAGCCTGGCAACCTAGGTAGGTATGACTTTGTCCATCGATGTCATTAGCCATGCCAACCCTGAGACCATCGGCAGTGCTGGCTCTGAGCCCAAGGAACTTATCACTCAGTACTGTCTACAGAAGTGTCTCATCTTTGTTTGGTGGGGTCCTCTGGTAAATGCTCTGTAAGTATCTAGAATCCCTGATCCTCCCTCTGTTATCACAACTGCTTCAGTGGTGGCATCTGCCCTTTTCTGTACTGCTCCATCATAAGGCGTACTTGCAAGAGACCACCAAAACAGCTTGATCTATCGCAAGGTCGTCTCCAAACAAAAATTTGCAACTGCCTTGCTACTTGCCATGATGATGCTGGTCCTTAGGTAGTAGTGTGCAGAGTACTCTGCCTGCCCTCAGTCTTCGAGTCGACAACTGACAGGTGTCAATTCGGACTAGCACCTATCTTGGATGGTTTTACCAACCACATCACATATGGCAATAGCTATCAAAGAAGGAAATCAAATGTCCAATACCTAAGTAGTCGTTGGAGACATAGTGCAGTGGCGTTCTTCGAGGTGTGCCCATAAATGGCGAATAGAATACAATCACACATACCTATAAATACATACAGTAGTGTTGCATTATATTGGACAGTGCAATACTATTTAAACTGTGCATCAACTACGTACTTGAGGTCTTGGAGATATCTCTTTGTTCTGTATGTTTCGTGTGTGCAGATTAATAGTTGGCCATGTCCAAGTTCAACAAGCAGCTAATGTATCACATGCACTCACTGCCTCTGATTTCCCATCTTCTGTTGAAATTGCCTGTTTAAAGTCTCACTGATCGCGACACTGGTCATACGAAGTGGTGTCCAATACGTGGACGCAGATGATCGTCAAGTGTTGTCTGTACGCAGAAAGACCACGCTCGGGTGCCCATGCAATTCGGAAAGCAGTTGGGATACTCAGAGGTTATTTACTGCGCCACGGTGCCGCTCGCATTGCCTTAGGGGTTGTCTGCCGTAGCAAGCTGTTCTACGTTGACATTGCAACCAGGTACGGTCTAATATTGCACCCGAAGCATTCTCGGGCCGAGGAGATTTGAGCCTTTTCCTGTCCAATTCCCATGAGTGAGTCTGAGCTAGCAAGTCTACCAGGGAAAAGCAAGTGACGAAAGCTCACCAAATGTTGGGATCTATATCGTAAAGTCTGCCCCAGGTCGTCACGTGCAGAGAGGGCGAAAAGAGGCGCAAGCCATGTTCACGCATGCGGCTTAGTGATCTCGCCCTCTAGTCATGAGAAATCCATTTGTATGTTGGCCGTCCGAGGTACGCAGGAGAAAGCACAAGTGTCCGATACGCGCCTAGTATCGAAGAAGATAGGGACGTTGCACAAGGGCAGTACTCTGCATGTAACTTCCCACAACCATCCCACAATATTGTTCTCGACAGAACATGGCCGCTGCAGCGGCGCTACTTCTTCTTGCCACCCTTCTTGCTGGGACCAAGAGCCGCCTCCCGCTTCTTTGCCTCCTTGGCCTCGATTTCCTTGCGCTTCTCAGCCTCGCGCTCCTTACGCTCCTCTTCCTCAGCCTGTTCAGTGGTCAGTTAGCGACACTCGTGGTACTGTATGTAGGCGTTTGCTTGGAACAGAGCATACATCACGCAGGGCCTTCTGGCGTGCCCGGTCCTCCCTGATCTTTGCAAGACGCGCCATATCTGCCTTGGCCTCGTCGGTCTTACCCGCCAGGTGCGCCTTCATGTACCGTTCCTTAGCGGCAGCTGCTTCGGCGGACTCCCTCTCCTTACGGGTCATGCCGCCCTTGCCCTTGTCGACAGCCAGCTTGGCGACACTGGCGGTGGCCTCCTCGACGTCGTCGTCGTCGGGGAGCTTTGGCGGAGCGTCGGCCTGCTTGCGCGCAGCCTTGGAGTGGTTGGGGTTGGCAGGCATGTTGTCATCCTCGGATTCTTCCTCTGACTCGCTGGGGGGCAGGTCGCCGACTTGGACGTTCTCGCGCTTGGCTTTGGCGATGGCGGCATCCTTCTTAGCCTTCTTTGCGGCGCGACGGTCCTCACGGCTGAGCTCCTGGGCGGGGGCAGCGTTGGATGGGCCGGGCTCGTCGTCAGACTCCTCCTCAGACGAATCGTCGTCGTCGTCGTCGTCATCATCGTCGTCGGAAGCATCTTGCTTGCTTGCGTTGGGGTCCCACATGGAAATCTGGTTTCCGTCGGCATCGAGGGGTCGGAGGTTCTTGGAGAAGTTCTTGCCACCTGGCGAGAGAGGCAGTTAGAAAAGTGGGTTCTCAAAGCCCAAGCACAATTAGGTAGAATTGACGATGACTTGCCTCCACGAGTGTACTTCTTGAACTTCCCGCCACGGCCACGCGAGCCTGCACCAGGACGTCCGGACATGGTGACTGTGTGAAGGGAAAGCCAGAAGACTATCTCAGTGGTGAATTATGAGGTAGAGAAAGCTAGCGCTGCTGGATTGCACGACCGTTTCCAGCGCAGATAGGCAGTAGGAAGAAAGAAAGTTGAAAGAGAAATGGAAAGGACCCAACTTAGAAGTTGAACTTGTGCCTCTCGTTCCAAGGATGGCCCCACTTGCGTAACTCCCTGCACTGCGGACTTCAGGTGCCTACCTACTGACTTTACCTAGGTACCTAGGTATTTCGTACTGTATATAGTAAGCACCGTTACCTTTCATGTCATTGGCAGGGAGGTCCTGGAACTTTGGCTGAGTCCTGTACAAAGCAGCGACTCTTTTTACAAATGTTCTCTTCTTACTCCCTGCTGACTGTCTGAGACATGAGCATTCATCAAGACGAGGATCCTAGATCGTTAGCAACCAATGCTCATACTGACTGTGTTCACCAACAATACAGCCTATTGTGAATCAATGCCTAGGTACCACAGGTACTTGTACATTGCTGCGCAGGGTAGCCTGTGACGTGGGTCCAAGGGTGACCTTGCAGTGCTTAGTCACCGCCCCACTGCTGGATTTTGAGATCAAAACCCAAGTTTTCGCGACGGGCGCCTACTCGTGGTCGATCTCCTTTTCTTCTCACAACACATATTTTATAAACTCCGTATTATCCACTCTGGCAGTCGCCTTTATTCCGTGGCATGTCTAGGAGGGGAAATGGAGCGTTAGATCAAACTCGTTACTTACCTTCTGTGCTCGTTACTCCTCCGTCGAGCTTGGTTAAATGTTCTACGAGACAGCCAGTCTACTTCCCTCCTGCTTTTGTGTCTTCGTAGGTACTCTAGGTACCCCAGGTACCTAGGTACCTAGGTAGATATTTACTTGGTGGGCATCAGATACATAGCCTAGTCTCGTTGGCAATAGATTTCAACTACTACCGTGTACCGTCCATTGGATCACCGCTGTATTTGCGCCTGCGTCTCGTCTTGTTCCCCAACACAGCTTTGTGATATGGTGCCCGCTTGCTCCGGTCTGCTCACTCGGATGGTCTACTTTGTACGTTCAAGAGAGGTATTTCACAAACGAAACTCTCAAGTGCGCTGCGTGCATCCCCAGCCTGGGAATGTTCAAAAGTCCCGGATCCTGTCATGGACATGTGCGAGTGACGGGCGGAAAAGCCCTTCACGCCTACGGGAACTGCAAAGGGGGACGAGTTCTAGCCAGAGTCGAAGTCCTAGCACGCCTTGCGCCTGGCGCGCATCAAGACTTGGAAGTGGGTGGGAGAGAGAGCGTGTCCTCCTGTCGTCTCAATGTCGCTGCGCTTGCGGGCCAAGACGCCGCAGATGTTCAGCAACGATACTTGCCGGTGTGATTTCTGGCGCCGTCAGACAAGATGATGACTTTGGAATCCAGACCATAGGCCATGCATCGCGGAGCACGAAGCAAGGTCACCGGAATCGCAGCTGTGTGATTTCAAAAACAGAAGGGCCAAGTCGTCATCATTGGTCCTCGAGTGTGCAGGGGGCGTGTCACTCTCAGACCAGGCTGATGCGATTGTTCTCAAGAAACCTATTTGGCTAGTGTGTGCGAGCACGGCCAAGTTACGTCTGCTCTAAGGGAAATGCTTTTCCCTTCCATCATCTCAATCAGTGAGTGAGGTAGGTGCGTCTTCCTACTCACAGAGTGAAAAATCAACAAACTCGTCCCGCGGCAAAACACTATGCAATGTGCAAGGTTGTATCGCATCCTGATTCTCAATACGTAACCAAAAACGCATCCCATGCATGCAAGCCTGCAAGCTCCTCGTCATCTCGCCTTACAGCATGGGCTTGAGATCGTCTGCAACCTTGAATGGCGCCTCCGTCTTTGACTTGACCTCGTCCACCGTGACTCCATCCGCAATTTCGATAAGTGTTAGCCCGTGAGAGAAGTCGACATCAAAAACAGCCTAGAGCACATCAAAAAGTCAGCCACACACATGCATACTTTAGGGAAGGGGGGGGGGGCGAATAGATGAAAGAAACTGACCAGTTCTGTAATGATCCGACTGACACACGCCCTCCCGGTCAAGGGGAAAGCACACTGCTTCATGATCTTGGGTCTCCCCTTCTTGTCTGTGTGCTCCATTGTGACGACGACCTTGGTCGCGCTCGGGTTGCTGACAAGATCCATGGCCCCGCCGAACCCCTTCACCTTGCCGGGCAGCATCCAGTTGGCCAGATCGCCTGTCGCGCTGACCTGCATAGCACCCAGAATGGTCAGATTGATCCTGCCACTTCGAATCATACCGAAGCTCTCCTCAGAGCCAAATACCGCGGCGCCGGGCTTGAGCGTCACTGTCTCCTTGCCGGCATTGATCAGATCCGCGTCCTCCTTGCCCTCGACCGGGTATGGCCCCAGCCCCAGAATACCGTTCTCGCTCTGCAGTTGGACCTCGACCTCCGGCCCGACAAAGCCGGGTGCCAGCATGGGCATGCCGATGCCCAGGTTGGCGTACATGCCGTTCTTGAACTCCTTGGCCGCGCGGCGGACGATGCGCTCGCGCTTCGCGGCCGTGTCACCGGTGCCAAGCGCGGCGGCCGCGGCGCTGTCCTCGGCGTTGGGATCCTTGGCAAAGGTGCGCTTCTCGATGTTCTTGGCTGCCGTTGACTGGATCACGCGCTTAACGTAGATGCCCGGCAGGTGGACGGCCTCGGGTGGGATCTCGCCGGGCTCGACAATGTGCTCGGCCTCAACGATGGTCATCTTGGCGTTGCGGCCCATGGCGCCGTTGAAGTTGTTGGCCGCGAGGCGGAACTGACAGTTGCCGAGCTTGTCAGCCTTGTAGGCCTTAACAAAGGCATAGTCGCCCTCGATGCTGTGCTCCAGCAGGTAGCTCTTGCCGTTGAAGACCTTGACATCCTTGGGGTAGCTGAAGACGTCCGGGCTGCCGTCGGGCTTGTTTTTGAGCGGCAGCTCGCCCGTCTGCACGACAGTACCAAACGCAGCCGGGGTATAGAAGGCCGGCACGCCCTTTCCACCTGCGGCGCACCGCTCTGCCAGTGTGCCCTGGGGCGTGAGCTCGAGCTCCACTTCACCAGTCAGATACATCTTCTCGAAGGTCTTGTTCTCGCCGATGTAGCTCGCAATCATTTTGCGGATTTGCTTGGTCTTGAGTAGCTTGCCGAGTCCCGAGGTGTCGGTGCCAGCATTGTTGGACACGGCGGTGAGGCCCTTAATCTCGGGCTTGGCGAAGACTTCGTTGATGAGTGTGTCGGGCACACCACAGAGACCGAAGCCACCGCAGAGAAGGGTGCTGTTGGACTTCATGTCCTTAAGGGCTTCCGAGGCGGACGGGTAGACTTTGTTGATTTCGGCGCGGCGAGGGGAGGCAGAGAAGGCGCGTGAAAAGAGGAGGGCGTGCTGAGAGGAGGGCCGTTAGTAGGTGCTCTCTCTGTAAGAAAGAAAGCTGGCTCGTGGCTTCGTCGGCACGTACGTTGTTGACGCCATACTTTGAGTATGCGCGGAGGGTCCGCATACACATACCCGCGGAAGGCATTTTGTATATACCAAGATCACAACGGAGTGAAACAGGCATGGACTTGTGCAATGCCTAGAGCTTTTGGACAAGCCCAGTGACTGAAGACTTTATGGCAAGCTCGGTCGGAAGAGCTGCGCAAGTCGCAGCAAGAGAAGTCCCGTGAACGAGGCCGTCGTGGGATTCCCGAGATCAGCCGGCAAGGATAGAAAAGCAGAGCCCAGTACGGAGTGCTAGTATTTAGTCCCAAAGAGAAAGTCAGTGAAAAGGAGATGAAAACAAAGTGAAAAGCCTCCCAGTGCACTCCAGGCACAAAATAAATACGGTGTACGGAGTAGAGCAAGAAGACTTGCCCAGTCTCAAGCCGACAGTCCCCGAAGACAGCTCCCCTACTCATACCCTGGATGCCATGCCGAGGCCGTGAACCGCGGGTACGAGCAATAGCAGTACTCCACTTCCCCAGATTTCGGGGACAATCATTACCCGCCGCTTTCCGCCAAAAAGTCGTAGAAAGAAAAGGGGCCCCCCCTCCGTCGGCAGGGTGGGGGGTAGCAGAGGGGGTAGAAACATTCAAGTGATATCCTATAGCGGGTGAATGTTTTGCAACGGCATCTCGTACATACATACCTACCTAGGTAGGTATACACATGTAGCACTCACTCATCACCGCGAAACGAATCACACCCCTCAACAAGTCACGACTACCATTATAGCAGTAAATAAATAAATCAGACGCAGTCTACCAATCCTTTCCGTTGCCTAGGTATCCCTTCCAAACACCTTATCCTCATCATGTAGAAAATACCGACTAGTTGAGTCCCCGGGACCCAAAGGCAAAGACCCCCAATCACCTGAAACCTGCGTTATGGTAGAGATGCTACGCCAAACGAGCCGCGCATGTGAAGCAAATAATCCCGCAAGACTCCTGTGCCATGATAGAAAAGTCTCGTCTCGTCTATAAAGAATTCCCCATGTAGTGTGCCGGTGGCCGCTGCCAACGTCAAGGAAGGACGATATGTCTATGCGCCCAAGCATATACACCAGGCGGCATCAGCGCACTATGTCGCCAATTTCGTCACCTCCGCCCAAAGTGTTTGCCCATGGTTCGAAGGCATCAAGCCATCACACCAACGAGAAGGCTGAAAGTCCAGTGAGAGAAATAGGGAGACGTGTATGCTTGTCGACGCCATCCTCATCTGAGGGAACACTGTTTATCCGCAATACCTATCGACGGCTGCTGCTGTTACCAGCCGTTGGGGCTCCGGGAGCATGGATGTCCACGTTGAACTTCCACTTGCCTACAAACAGCTCGTCAGTACTGACCTTCAAACGGAGTATGCCCGCGAAGAAGAATTACTTACCATTCGCTAGATTTTCAGCAGTATCGTCCAAGAGAATCACCCGCCGCTTGTTGCAGTAAGCCGTCTTGTCCATGATCTCCACCTTCAACTTGGGGTCCGCCAGTTCGTTGATTGGCTTCTCAAACATCTCAGACAGGGCCTCCACGGCCATCTCCAGGTCTTTCTGGTTGTCCTCGAAAATCTCCGTCAGATTGTTCCTCGCCAAATAGAATGCAAAGGCATAGGTCCACTTGAGAGTTTGCCGGCAGGTCTGCAGTGCTTGTGACGCAGCGTTCAAGTACTGAACCTCGATCCAGGACATGCCCGATGCAGTCTGCAGCTGCACCATCTTCTTCTCGGTCTTGTGGTAAATGTCCTTGTCGAGGCGTGCCGACTGCTCATGGTTGGCGTAGCGGTTGTAGTAGTGCAGATATCGCTCCAAAGACACTCTGGACTTTGCTTGAGCATCACGAGCATCGGTGCCGCTCTTTTCTTCGAAACGGTTGCAGTTGTACCAGCTCGTACCGTGCTCTGACCAGAGACCCATGCACATCCAGCAGAACTCGTATTTGCACTTGCGACAAGTCATGTGGTTGCAACCGCCATTCTTTTCTATTGTAGAGTTGCACTTGGGACACTCCTTTGTGTTGGCCGATATCCAATTTGCAGTCTCGCTGTCGTCCGCGCACTTCTTGAGCCATCGCTTGACCAGCTCACAGGGAGCAGGCTGGTGGTCGGTGAGAATGCAACCGAAACAGAAGCGAAACCCACAAGAGCAGGCGACTGTAGGCACGATCTTGTCGAGGTCCTTCTTCTTAACACCACAGCTGACGGCGTTCTCGCAGTCTGGAGCCGGACACCACTTCAGGTGGTCGTTGTCCTGGACGTAGGTCTTGTTGAGCAGTTGACGGTACCTGTCATTCAGCTCAGCGGTGACCAGAAGGTCCATGGACTTGGCATCGATGATGCGAGGGCAGGTGTCCGAGGGACACTGAATGCGGGCCGCCTCGCCCTCTTCCTTGACCTTTTGGAAGAGGTACTGTCTGTAGCACTCAACGCAGTAGCGGTGCCCGCATTTCATGGCAAAGGTCTCCAGGTCGGCCGCGTCCTCACAGCATATGTCACACATAAAGCCGGGGACGATCTCTAGGCGCGGCCCATCGGTATTAACAGGACCAACTCCCGCAGCGTCCAAGACCTTCTGTGCTGAGTCCATGTAGTCGTCCAACAGCCTTTCCTTGTTCCATCGAAAGAAGCGGAGCAGTACGGCTGCATCATCTTTAGGTAGGGCGAGAATCATGTTGACCTCGTCCACAAGGTCGTCCTGCTGTTTTTGGATATCGGCTGGCTGGAAGACTTTGTAGGTGATCTCGTAGGACACCCTTTTCTTGGGGCTGAGGTCGGTCTGACCGGGGAGGTCTTCTTGGTCGGGTTCCTCTTCAAAATCATCGAAGCCTGTGGCGCGTCAGTGTCAGTCACGGCAAGATCGGCTGCAGCCTCCGAGGACTAGAGATAGGGCAAACATACCATCGTCACCAGAGTTGTTGTCGCTGTCGTCCTGCAAAAGATCGTCGTCGCTGGAAAGGTTCGACAGCATGTCGTCGTCGGAATCCATGGTGGTAGAGGCGGAGGTGAGAGGGGTCGGAGGAGAAGTTTGGGCGTCACGGGCAGCTGAGGCGGAGATCCTCTTGTTGGGATGGATATCCTTGGTGGACGAGAGTGTCGCCTCAGCCGCCTTTCTCTTACGAGTTTGGGGTGGAATGGTGACGACGGAGGGACTCGGGGGCAACAACCGAGTCCGAGTGGGTCAGATGGTCGTAGTTGCACAGTGGGACCTTGCGAGATACTGTCTTAGAGGAGAGTCGGTTTGGCCAGAGAAGTAGGCGCACTTGAGTGATGCAGTAGAAGTGGCCTGGCGATGATGACTGTGTATTGTGCCGTAGCACGAGCAGTGAGGTGAGGGTGACCAAGCTGCCAAGGTGGACGTCACACGCCGCAAGTGAGTGGACTGTAGTAGGAAAGCTGAACGACAGTACGGAGTGGGCAGTGGCGCAGACAAGGCGCGGCGGCAGTTTTTTTGGGTCAGGTACCCGAGTATTGTGACTCAGCAGTGAGGGACAAACGGTCAAGGACCATATAAGTGCCTGCTGGTGCAAAGGGATTTTGGTGTCAAGCACTGGGCTGGCGACGATGACTTGCAAGATTGCCTAGCACTGGGTGACTGTGGTGGTCAGTACCTGTTAGTGGTGGCGCCGGCTTCGAAAGCGGTCTGTTCTCAACCGAGAGCTGCTGAAGTAGGACAAGAGAGGGCGAGTCGGACCAAGTCATCAACAAGAAGTGAGGCCTGAGTTGAGGACAGGAATTGCCGCAAGTTCGAGGGTTTTTGATGCTATACAGTACCAAGGTAGGAGTCGACCATCAAGGAGGAAAACCAACTGGGCCCTGGGGCAGTTGGTACAGTGGGATGCCCTTGTCCAAGATTGCAGGGGCTCGCACCTGCTGTGGCCTGCTGTCTGTGTCTGCCTCTGCTCTTGCCTCCTGTGCTTCACAGGCCGTTTCCGACCGGCAATAGAACCTACCATAACATTGGATGGCTCATGCCGCTTGCTATCCAGGAAGCGCCCGAGTACTATGCGGGCATGCTCTATACCCTAAGTATAGTAACATAGGTAGATGATCTACTCTGTATGTTGAATATCCACAGCAGGTGAGTGGCTTCAGAGTATTGCAGCACATACGGAGTCTCTACTTTACAACATCTCACAGTCCGTGACTTCAGGGCTGCAGGGGTTCACATGCTGTGATGTCATTTACCTTAAGGGAAGATTGACAGCACTCGGCGTAGACTCCAGCGTCCACACTGCAAAGCAATACTGAAAATAATCCAAGCCAACAACCAAAGACACCCGCTCCAACTTGCCCCCCTAAGACCTTCTCATCATGGCATTCCGATCCTCTCTCCGGCCCCTCAGTCTGGCGGCTCGTTCGACCTCCATCTCAGCCGCCAGAACCTTCCACTCGACCCGCCCGGCCTTTGTCAAGGTAGGCGACTCGATTCCGAATCTTGACCTGACTGAAGGCTCTCCTGCCAACAAGGTCAACCTCGCCAAAGAACTCGCTTCCTCCAATGGTCTCATCATTGGTGTACCTGGTGCATTTAGTATGTAATACTGCTAGCCGCCCGTGACTGTCCCTGGCTGACTCTATCGCTTAAAGGCCCTGGCTGCTCCCAAAAACACATTCCCAGCTATCTCATGCACCCTGGCCTCAAGGGCGCTGGCAAGGTCTTCGTCGTTTCGGTCAACGATTCCTTCGTCATGAAGGCATGGGGCGACTTATTGGACCCGGAGGGAGTCATTGGCGTACGTACCTCCGTACCTCCGTCTCAACACCTCAGACCTCGAACCTGACGATTGCACCGTAGCTGCGCTTCATCGCTGATGCCACTGGTGAGTTCACAAAGGCATTGGAGCTTGACTTCGATGCTACCAAGGTCTTTGGCAACTACCGCAGCAAGCGGTACGCCCTCGTCGTGCAGGATGGCAAAGTGAAGTAGGTTGGCTCCTCTTCTCTCTCGAGTATCTGAAGCTGACCCAGGCTACCAGGTCGACCCACATCGAGAGTGATGGAACTGGCACAAACGACTCCATGGCCGACAAGGTCCTGGGCCCGCCTGCGTCTCTGGATTGGAATGCTTAAAAGACCATCCTCGCAGACAATGCATACGAGAATACCCCTCTCTATTGAAAAGATAGCGTCAAAGTCATATGCCTGAGCATAAGCGCTTGCGACCAGTTGAAATAGCATAACGGCGAGCACAATTCTTTCGCGCTCCAAATAACAACCCTTCGATAAAACTTTTACTTCGCCTTTAAATCACATCTGTACCCTGCTAGTTGAGTCTTCTGAGTGAAAGATCGTGCCATGACTGAGCTCCTGCTATCGGTGTTCAACTGCTGTCTGTTGCCGGGTCGCTCATTTGGCACATAATGGCGCCTTCATCTGTATCAAGAAGGCCACCAATCCGTTGCAATCGATCTCTCGATCAGACAACTGTCGAGATCTTCATGCCGACAACTTGTGCGCTAACTGTCTCTTTCGAGATCATTGGCCAGCGCCCAAGACCTCGCGTCGGAACCTGCCCAGCTTGTTCGCAGGCTCCTCTTGCGGCTGCTGTTATGGGCCTGTCACCATGTTTCTGCAGACTGCGGTTATTAACATCCATGATGATCCTCGAGAGTATGTTCAATGCTTCGCATTGGGCTTCTGAAGTTTGAGACTGCCGGGCTGCCATTCCTCTGGGCTCACTCACATATCTGCCTTGACCTGGATGCGATGCTGGAAGTTCATCCACTACCACCTTCAGCGGCTTTACCTAAACTTGCCATTAAGCGGCTCACGCACACCTCCCGATCCTGGACGGCCTTCCCGACGATGGCGATAGTCTTTTCCCGGGATTTGGAGCCGCGAGTGATCTGGAGGTCGGACTTGGGTATGCCGAGGGCCTAACAGATATGAGTAAGTTGATTTGTTGACTATATTGGGCGTGGGCTAGGTGGTTGAAGGCACGCGCACTTGACTTAGGACAGCCAGCACAGCCCGGTTGGACTCGCCGTCCTTCGGAATAGCAGCAACACAGATGTGGACGGCCTCATCGGTTAAAGCGGTCACCCCCTCGCGCACTTTACTGGCGCGCGGTTTGATAAGGCATTGCAGATAGACAGTGGGTGCTGTGGTATTACTGCTGCTGGCAACGTAATGGATGAAGCGATGTGATGCCATAGAAGTGGTAGGAGGGGACCCTGCAGGCAACAAAACCCGCCAAGGAAAAAGTGATACAAGCTGATTCCGTTCAAGATAAATCTGTGACACGCAAGTTACGTTTGTGTATGATGGTGTGGCGGAGGTACTCAATGGTCCATCAGGGAGCAGCACTACAGTACTACCAAAGTATGGGCACAAAGATGGTCGGCTCACATGGAAGTGGATCCCGGCCCCGGACCGACGCAGCGGGGAGCGGGAGAAGCTCCGGACTACCGGAGTGCCCACTGCTCCAGATCATGAAAATCATCCGCATATTGGCTATAGAGGGTGTCACTTGATCGCTTCTAGTCGCAGAACCAAGTAGATCTACCCTGGCAAAGCTACGTATGCTGTGCCTACACCATATACGGAGGTCGCTGCCAAAAGTCTTGACCACAGGCAACAGGGATTCGACATACACGGGCAGATCGGCCTCTCACAGCAGTGTTGCTCGGTCGTTGCTAGGGGGTGCAGCACTGAAGAGTGGAGCAAGTCCTCAAAGGCGATAGGGACAAGAGTGGAGCACTGGACGAGACTTTTGGCGGCGACGTCTCATTACCTCTATGCCAATAATCACGCAACTGCCCTCTTCCTTCATCATAGGGCTAAGTTAGTAGGCGCCCCTTAGAGGAGCGGCCCATAATCGTCGTTCTCTAGTCCACATCGTCACTCGAGGTCCCCGCGCCATTCTCACCCGGCGGCACCACGATGTCCTTTTTCGCTGGATATGGCTCGACCTTGTCCCCCTGGATCCAGCCTGTGCGGTCATACATCGACCTCGCGCGCACATATGCATCCAGATTCCAGTAGTCCGCACGCAGCTTCGCTGCAATATTGTCCCGCTCCGCTTTGATCGCCGCATCGCCGGGGCTCTTGATCCACTTGGCGGTCGTCTCCTCATAATCGTGGTACAGCTGCTCGCGTGCGGCAAGCAGGCTGTCGCGGGTCGTGATGTCATTCATCTTGTTGTTCTCACCTGGAGTTGGCTCCACATATTTGTATTCGTAGTCCTCTTCGCCGTCGAATTCTTTGGGTACGCGCGATGGGTGGATGAATCCCTCAAGGTCCTTAAGGTTGTTCGTAAAGTGGACTTTGCTAGCGACCACAGGGTCGAGCCAGCCACGAATTACTTTCCAGATCCCTGAGCTTTGTCAGCAAGTAGTTGGCGCCTGGTAGAAGTAACAAAAGGAAGCATACCTTGAAAGACCCAGGGTGCTTTGTGGACGAGGACTGAGCCCAGTGACTCGGGATAATTCGCCTCGAAGCACTTGATCATGAATTTGAGGGGCGTGTAGTCCTGGCGTAACTATCAGCAAGAGACACAACGGGACACAGGCAAGCCTGTACTCACCATGTTGGCCATAGAGAAGCCAGTCATGTCGAATAGAACAGTCGCCGTGTCGACAGGCGGGCGCAGAACCATCCGGGCAGTTTCGATGAGATAGACTGTATACCTCTCGAGCGACTCCTCGCACTGCTCGCCCTGGTGATGACACCGGACCCTCACGATGCAAATTGGCCTTCCCTTGTCGTCGAGGCCGTGCAAAAAGCTCTTACCCATGCGGATTTGCGCCATGAAGTCGTTGGCCAGCTGCTTTTTCTTGGGGTCGTCGGAATTGGCGAGCTCCACCATAGACCCTTCTCCGTTCTTCATGATCTCGTCGTCGACATGCATCTCGTTGGCGCGCCAGTGCATGGTGGAGACCAGCATGACAAGTGCCTTGTTGACGTCCCATTTCCTCGCGCGCAGAAAGCGCAAGACCAGGGCATCGGGATGGTCGTGCTTCACCATGGTCCATATTGTCGCGCGAAGGCTTTCGGGTGAAGTGTTGGCTAATGTTTCCAAAAATTGCTTGTTCTGACCGTATTTATCGTCCGCATCATCCATCTTCATGGACGAGGCCGCATCCCCCTCGCTTTTGCTGTCCTTGTGCCCTTTTCTTGAAAACAAGGTCAGTTTCCTCTTCCTCGACTTGTCCTTGGCATTGGTTGACTTGTCCGCCAGGGCGTCGGGAGCTGCGCTGTCGTCCTGTTCGCCCTCGTCCTGTTCGCCAACGGCGCACAACTTGAAGATGGCGACCCATAGTTCGCGCAATTTCTGCTCTTGATCTGGAGTCAAGTTCCCCACGCGTCCTGGCAGTGGCTCATGCTTGATTTCTGTCATAACGCCTTGCTTGTCGATCGCGGTGTCTCCGGGCTGCTCGGCAGGGCCGAATTGAAAAGCGGCGTAGACGGCGGCGGCGGCAGATAAGGATGCAAAAAGCAGCAGTGTATAAGACGCGCTGGCTTGGAGAGGCGGTCCAAGTGGGATGTGCGAATCTTGGAATAGGTGGGAGTGTTGCGCAGGACTATTCTGGCCAGGCAAGGACCCGGCTGGAGGATCGGGGGTTCGGTTGGTGATGCGACGACAAAGCCTGGGTAGGGATGTTGCCAGGGCACCAGGAGTAGTGTAGAGCCTAGGCGCAAGGGTAGCAGGAAGGCGGACGATGGGGTTGAGGAGTCTATTCCGGGACAGTCGCATTGACGAGTGCCGAGCAAGGGATGGAGAGAGACTGGGTCAAGTGCGTGGCATGCAGGATGGTGAAAAGGAAATGAGGTAGGTAGGTGATCTGTAGATCCTGTGCGTCAGCATGAATTGGTCGCACGACCAGGTTGGGACGTAAGCGTAAATTGGAGGGGATGGAGGAGTAGGGATAGAATGTACAACACGGTCAGCGCAGACTCCTTTGATCTAAGACCACGCTCAATTGCTGAACAGTCGGATATGATAATATACAGCAGGGAGGATATTTGCGACCGACCCGCAATGACTCTTCAAGACTGGCGACTATCACGCGCGCAGGTCCAGTGCCCAGGCAAAATGTTGACGGATCGAGTCGCAGGAACGTGGAAGAAGATACTCAGAGATATGCAGACAGACAGAGGAGGTAGCTTAGGGATGGATTGAAGAGGGCCCCAAGGCAATCAACTTGTCTTCCGGGCGCTCCGTTCGGACAGTCGGAGTGAGGGAAAGGGAACAATGAGAAAGGGTGCACGTTGGGGAGAGGGGGGGGGGAGGTAAAAGCCGCGAGAGAGAAGTGCCCAGATGCCTCGGCGGGGTGTAATTCCGCACGTCGGGGTCCCGTTTCCCTGCGTCTTTGCTCCTGCATGTCCGTTGCGTCACCAGACACTTACTGTAATTGGATTGTTAATACCGCAGTAGAATCTTGGACATGAGGCACCTAGGTACTTACCTAGGTAGTACACAGTGCCTATTACTTCCCTGTTCCAGCTGTTCTGTGCCACATCCCAGGGATCGCGGTTACTGTTGTAGTCCGTCCAAGAACCCCTCCCCCCCAATCAAACCTTTGACGCGTCCGACAAACGCGTCGCCTTCAAAAGTAGCCCACATTCACACAGACCATACCTACCCAACTTGTACACCACCACGAAATAACGCCAAACACACATAATACACCACCATGTCGCAAGACAGGAACCGCTCCACCTCGCGAACTAGGGTCTCACGCCCAACCACGCCCTTGCGACCGTCATCACGCTCCTCCTTCCGCGAGTCTGCAAGAGGAAGCGCTGATGCGCCCTTTCCGCTCAATGCATTGGAGCCTCAGTTCGGCGAGCTGTCCGATGCCATGGCCGACCTCGAGGCCAACCTCATGCACTTTCAGCTGATGCACGAGAGTCTGGCCCGCTTTAGTGAGAGCTTTGCCAGCTTCCTCTACGGTCTCAACATGAACGCGTTCTGTGTGGACTACCCAGAGGTATGTAAAACCAAACTGGCCTTTGGTATGGCGCTGTAATTCTTGTTCTCATACAAGCTAACACCTCTACCCAGGGTCCAATAGCAGAGTCATTTCGGAGGGCCCATCATGGTGAGAACCAAGATGCTGCTGTCATCCCGGACACCAAGTCCCATGAGGACTTGGACGGCGACATGACTTTCATGTGAGTGGACCTTCATGCCTAGCGTTTTATAAAACAGCCCACTGATCACGCAAGCACCTTGCGTCCTACAGGACCACCGACACCTCTTTCGTGGAGAACCCCTCATCCACAAGGACTGCGGCCTCGAGGTTCCAGACGCCAGCTCCGAAACCCAAGACCTCTCGGGTACCTGCACCCTCTACCCGTGGTGGGACACAGTCTCGAGGAGGTCGCGATGGAACTCGTGGCGCTCGTGGAACACGAGCCAGTGGTCTGGCGCCCCCAAGGGTTCGTGGTCTTAGATGAAATCATCAGGCAGAGAGTGCACTACGTACATGACATAAAAATGGTGCCAAGGATTCGGAGAGCTCTGGTCGTCACTCGCAGAGTATGTCCACGGGCATGCGGTTCTTGGAACACTGCAATATCCGCCGGTCTACCAGATTGGACGCAAGTTGAGCAAAAATCCCTCAAGCTACTTGGCCGTAGAGATCAAGCGTTCACGTTCGCGTTCGCTGATGGTGGTCAGATAAGACGAGTATGAGGTGGGGGAACGCAGGCATGGTGTACCTCATTCAACTCCTGCGACTGAAACAGAATACTGTGTCGAGGAGTACCTAGGTATGGTCATTTGAATGAGCAACCCGATCTGACGTCTAGCTTGCTGTGCTCGGTTCCTTGCCAGGGCGTTGATAGTCAGGTAGCCGATCTTGTATGAGAAAGCGATGCGATGCTGCTGTTATGTCTTTCAGTTACTACTGATTTGAGGTGACAAGCTCCTGCCCCAGATGTAATCGCCGTGTGCCAAAGGGCCTCATCTCGAATCCCATCACATCTTGCTCTTGATGTCCTCCGCGATCTTTTTGATCTCATCCATTTCCAACTTCTGCTGCGGCCAGCCGACACCCAAACCTTCAGCTGCATTTGGCTTGGGGATCTGTCAGACAGAAACTATTAGTAGCCCCTACAAAAGTTACATACGCCTCTTCGCACTCATGGAGAGCTTGAATGTGGATAGGGCACCACTTGAACATCTGACTTACCACGTGGAAGTGAAGCTGGATCACCCAAGAAGTCAGTCACTTAGCTAATGATCGGCCTGACTGCCTACGTAGGAATGCCTGAGAAGGGGAAGACGGAGGGGAGAGGGGGGCGGAACGTACGTGGCCAACCTCCTGATGGGCAAGCTTGCCGTTATTTTGCAGAATGTTGTAGTTCTCGGCGCCCGAGGCGATGGCGATTTTCTTTGCGACGGGCTGGTTATGGTTGGGATCTCAGTCAGCAGTGCCCATTCATTCCCCTTCTACTGTGCAGTGCGCGCATAGGTAGATTCGGCAACGTACCAGGAGCTCGACGAGGTGCTCGTCAGGAACGTCGGCAAGCTTCTCGCCGTGGTGCTTGGGAATGACCAGCTAGAAAAGAAGAGGCAATAAGTGAGTAGGTCTAGTTCCCGCAAAGAGGGGCATCGCTGGCCCGGAGCCGGTATCCGCGCCATCCGCGGTGATGAATGACATACGGCGTGTCCCTTGCTCAGCGGCTGGATGTCCATGAAAGCCAGGGTCTTGTCGCTTTCGAAGAGCTTGAAAGAGGGAATTTCGCCTAGAAGCATGTCAGTGAGAGAGCCGTGGTCGCATATCCAGGACCATGCCAACGAGAAGGCATGGGCGGTCAAAGAAATTGGGCGACAGAGTGATCGCATTGCCATGCTTCAGTACATACCCTTGATGATCTTACAGAAGATGCATGAAGCCATCCTGCTGGACATGAATGCAGCTTGACTTTGTAGGTGAGGGCAATTGGAGCAAAATTGAGTGCTGAATCGACACAGTCAGAACGTTGTGGAAAGTACAAAGTAGGGAAGGAAGTGTAGGAACGGAGGACCGTCGGCGAATGTTGGCGAATGTTGCATGCGTTGCACCAGAGGCGGACACACTTTTCGGTCATGCATTTTAAGCCCATATATATACTCCTACAACCCCGCTCTGAACGGAATGAGATCGTCACATCGCACCTGCTTCTTGCCTTTTACCAGACGCAGCCGTGGACTGACTCTTATAATTCCGATTTATCCCAATCTTTGGTAAACCTCGTCTGAGTCTCAGATTCGAACTCTTGTTTTGCCTTTTTTGTTGAAGTGCATAACCCTCCAACGTGCTCTACGAATCGTTCTTTCCTTTTTGCCAAGTGTTCCTGGTTTCAAAACCCGTACGTCGCTTCAAGGAAGGTGCGGCCCTTCGCTGCATCGCCAGCACGGCTCGGCTTCCTGAGCTGGAACTGACAGGACTACGAATTTCAAGACCGGACACCCACCAACACCAATTCCTGGCCCAAAGACGATTTTTGAAGTCCCGGGACGAATGAGCAACGACAACTGCCCAAAGTCAACTGCCCAGCGACAAATGCACAGTGTCAACTGCCCAGCAACGACGACAATCCAGTAGCGACGGCCCAGCGAAGACGGCTCAAGGACAACTGCCCATAGACGACTGCTCACGGCGACTATCCAAAGACTTCGCTTAAAGATGCCCCCCCTCACCTGTCGCAGAGTATGGTGGTCTCGTTCGTGGCACTGGGCCTCATCGGCGGCGGTTTTCAGGGTACGGCATCTTCACCATCTACGACCCCAATCCACGCACCGTGAGCGTCATCGCCAGATACCTACCCTCAAGCCACCATCGATTTATTTTCTCGAGGTGCGCCTTGATTGCGTCGAAATCGCCGGGTACATCCTCTACCTCACCATACACAGTGTTTCAGCTTTGATCATGATATACGGTGTCGATTCTGTTGGTCTGAGCTTTGATGGGGACCTTCCCGTGTGCTCATCGCATGCCCATCCAGCTTCCGAGATTCGTTTCAAGGAAGAGCAGGTCCGTTGCCGCGTGTTTCGCGTCCGTCATCATGAGGGTTTACACACATAATACGCACCACGACTACGAGGTCTTAACTGGACCACCTCATTCCGGACCTCGCATCTCGGTAGATTGAGCCTTCACTCTTCGCCGCTATGCTTAAAGCACTTCATATCGAGGTATAGCAGGTCCGTGGGAGCAGATTGGGCCAAGAGCTCGAACAAAAGAGCTTCTGGTGAGCTCGTTCGTTGTCAAGAGGACCAAAGCGATCACCATGGGCATGGTCGCTCGAGGTGGGACCCCAGGTAAAGCTGGAGTTCCATCTGCCTATCGGCTAACCAGCTCAGATTCGAGATATTGGCTGCGGTCTATGGGCGAGGGCCTGGCACCAGCGTCTCGGAGCCAAAATTACGACGAGTGGCGCGGACTTGCTCCAAACGACAAAGCCCTGTTCTCTCATGTTCTCTCACACAAAAAGAACGCAGTACGTCGTTTTCTGAATATTTATCTGAGAAGGCAATGCACAGGCGCAGATCTTCAGGTTGCCGCGGCGTTCTCGTCAGTTTCCCCTCTCCTCGAGAGAGCCTTCGAAAACATGTCCAAGGACGAAATCGCTGCGAGGAGATTGGAGCACAGATCAAGGCCTCACCTTGACTTTGGTTTGCTCCCGACGGCAGTGAAATGGGCGTTGTCCTCAGAATTGCCTGACTTCCACCTAGTGCAGGCAGAAGACGCTGCGTAGGCAGGAGAGTTGCGCAGGACGAGTTGCCCGAGGGTGACGGCGATGACAGCAACGGCGACCTCGACACCAGCGAGCCGACTTTCTTCTAGAGCAGAGACAATCCGAGGTAGGCCGTTTTGGGACAGCACTACAAGTCGCCATTCTTGTCCACTGATCAGACTGAAATGCTGCGGCCGGACTTGACTTGGTCTACGGCAGGACACTTCCTTCATTGTCAGCAGGCCCTTTTCTTTGGCGAAATGGAGGTGGCCGCGGCGATACAGCAGGCCACATTGCTTGACCAGGCGATGATGCTGGGACGCAAAGTGAAGGCATTCGATCAAGCTGTCTGGGACGAAAAGAGGGCCGAGATTGCCCACCGCGGCAACAAGTTGCAATCCTCGGACCCAGAGCTGAGAGCCACATGTTTGAAAAGTCGGCGACAGGGATGTGATCGAAGCTGCTCCCAAAGATCGCATCTGGGGCATTGGGTGCTTCTTGGCTGCTGTAGAGCTCCCAGTCGACTTCGGGAGCGGAAGAACTGGGGCCAGAATCTTCTCGAAACCATCCTTATGACCGTTCGACGCGAGCTGCGGGAGTCTGCAACAGATGGAGAGTATGGGGCAATGGTGGGAGAAGGGTAAATGAAGGTCGGAGCAGTGGATTTTCCCCGGCAAGAAGGTCGACCGCTTTTCCCACAAGCCTGATGGCGGCTGCCTTGTTCCATCAGCCCCGTGCCTTGCTCTCAACCAAGAAAATTCGCGTTTTCCTCTTTAGCTTGCAGGCCACTGACAATCTTCGAAGGGCGCCTTGGCCGCGTCAACTCCGGACCGACAACTACATCCTCTACCTTAGTACAGTCAGTGGAATTTTATGTGGATGCCGAGGGCCCACATACGCGTAAAAATAAAATTACGCGATAACCACTTACTTCCTTCTCTTCTCTTTTACACCACAACACTATGGTCAATTTACGTTAATTTGGTATTCTTTTGTCGGTCAATCGAGTGAGCAATGGAGAATTCACCTTAGAAGCTCGTACCGCTATTATAACAGCCGCTCTGTTAGGCCAAAGTCACTAAGATATCGCAAACGCGTTCGGCACGAAATATCGCCAAACCATCACGAAAATCGTTTCGCGCGCCACCATCACCTATACCACCAAAACTATACCTCGTCGAGTTAGCAAATACAAAATAATTGCTAGAGATAAACGTCGGCTTGTTATTTTGGCACGGAAATATCCGGAACTATTATATTCGTCCCTTGTAAAGAAAGCCGACTTTATTTTATATAGCAAGACCGTTAAAAGGGTTTTCTAGCGCTACGGGCTTAAGAAATAGCGTAAGGTGAAGAGAATCCTTTTTATTGACGTCGATGTAAAGGAACGCTTCGAATTTTATACTAAATAGCTGGCCTCGCCGGCTAAAATAGCCGAGTTATTACGATGCCTTTTTAGCGACGAATATACTGTTCAAAACCTACCCAATAATCCCGGTCAATTCGTGACCCGATTCTCCTCCGAACGATACCGCAAAGATTTTATCGCCAAAACCGCCTACTCCGGCCTTCGAATCTTTATAATGGTGTGGGCAATAATATGGTTAAGGGGCGGAGAAGGTAGCCTTTCGAAGATCGTCTTTTGCGAAGGCGATCCAGAGGCTCTATGAGGAGGAGTATCGTTACGCCGCTATCAATAGGTTTTAAAGGAAGGGCTTCTTTTATATTATAAAGTTAGGGACCTCTTTATATAAGATAACGCTCGTATATATATATATAGAGGCTCGCTAGAGTGGCTAATGGATTACGGTATTTACGTGATCGAATGGCCGGCTTATTCGCTAGATCTTAATCCGATTGAGTATGTTTGGAAGCGATTGAAGGAGGAAATATATAAATTGGAACCCAAATTTAGCGATTTGAAGGATAATATCGCTCACAACGCCTACGCGAGGGAGTTGATTGAAGAAGCGTGGTCCAATATCCCGGAGGGTTTCGTCCGGACCTTAATGGAGTCAATCCTGGCCCGATTGAAAGCTTGTAAGCTGGCAGGTGGGTGGTATACACATTATTGATCTAGCAACACAATACATTTGGTTATATGTCAATCGGATTTGAAATGGTGAAGTTTTGTTAGTATTTGTGGTGGTGGTTGCATGTTAGAATGTGGGCCGGAATGTGGAGTGCAGCCATATAAAAGTCCACTAGGTGTACCACCCTATGTTCACGCACCGTGCCATTGCTTTCAGCCATATTTCGGAAAACCTTTCAAGGCACCGCCAGCCGTCTCAGTACCCTGGGTTTGATCCCGAGTAATCTCAGACCACTGACAGTCCTGTACGAGCGCCATGGCTGCGTGGAACCCGCTGACTACATCACGAATCATCGGCTACATCATTTACCAGCCCCTTTGTGCGCACCGTAACATTGCCACAACTTCAATCCCAATTTCTATGCCATACTCGCCAGATAAAGGAACAGAGAGCAGCTGCCGTCCGAGGATCGCGGAGCACCACGCTGCTTTTCTTCCAAAGGAGCGATGGTCAATCGAAACGGACTAGGACGACAGGGACGATGCCGAAAGTATTTCAGCCCAGACACGACGCGTCAATAAGAGCGAGAAGAGATAGCCCGTCGAGACTGCATGTCTGTCGACGTGGGCGTTGATTAGCTAGTAACCGATGATGTGACCTTTTCCCAAGCCCGCGGTCCCCTCTTCACCTCTCAGGTCATGCGGGAGTATATCGAGGCTCGGGCTATGGCTTCTCTGGGCTGGGCGTCATTATCAAAAACATGGAATTAGCCAAAATGCTGTTCATCACCTTCAAGAACCTCGCTGGTGCCGCCAAAATTGGTGTTAGCCCGATCATGCTGGTGGTTCTGGAACGCGGACACGTTGCTGTACACCAAATGGGCGCCCAGACCGGTGACACGATCAGCCTACTATATATTGGCCTTCGGATACCGCCTATTGGATCAGGAAAACTCGTCGTCGCCATGTGATAATTGTCACTGTGTGTCCGTCCTTGGGTGTCCGTCCTTGGGCAATGGTCTTCGAGTGGCCGTCTTCGATGGTCGCCTTTAAGTAGTCGATTTGACTCGTGGTTTACTGTCCGTTCTAGACACCCGTGGTGCCGTCCATCTCCAGAGATGCGGCAGGCGCTACATTTGACATTTGTACGGATCATGTGTCCCTTTGTCACCAGGGACTTAGTTCATCCTCAGACAAAAAGGGAGGCAACCGCTATGCCCGAGGACCTTACCGACTTCATACGAAAGATGTTTGATCTACGATTCGCAGCGGACATGAACACGACGCGAGACCTTCTGAACATGGCGTTGTGCGACTGTCCCCAAGTCGACTGTGTGTCCCGAATGTCAGAGCTGCTCCTTCCAACCATAGGCTCCTCAGAAGATGTGCTCAAATACCGTTTCAAGAAGAGAGTCCGTTGAAGGTGTTTTAATGGGTTTGTGTAACCCTGAATGCATTCAGTAACACGGCGTGAGGAGATATGGGCACAGGGGCACCTGTGATGCTGAAGGCCTCCCTTGTTTTCCGGGACTTGAAGACCAACCCGAGCAACTTCCGGGAATCTGGATACAGACCAAAGACGCAGCAAAAGGAGAAAAAGACACTGCTACGACTCTTGCCGCCTTCACGTGCGGCTGAAGACTCGTTCCTTCTTTGCTGGTGACCTTGGGTCTCATTGATGGCGTTTCCCAAGTATAGTCGTCAAAGGCAGACATCGGCCGGTTCCGACCTGGAGAGCATGGCCTGATGCTTCCCATCAAGTCTGGCATGGGAGACTTGAAAGGGCAGGTTCCGGTATCTCTGCCCAGTCCTCCATCAAGATGTGCCAATCGCCGCGCTTGAGACATGTTTCCGGGTTGTTGAGGATGGCGAGCTGACCAGATTTCTCATGAGATCTTCCGCACCGTTGACGAGATTGATGGAAAATCAGGCGAGCCCCTCATAGACAACGGACAAATGAGGGCACAATTGATGGGCAGCTGGCTTGCGTCCGAAATGGTGCCAAATGTGCTCCGACGAACCAGCGCATACCTGTTATCCCAGAATTGCTCACCAGACGAATTGAGAGCGCGACTAGGCCACGAGGCGTTCAGCAAAACGTACTGGGAATATTGCAGACTGACAACTTGACCAGTCGACTTTCAGGCTTTGCGCTTTTGAATCGATGCGGAGGATGTGCGGCAGCTTTCATCTGTCCACATAAACACGGCCGACATACTGTTGAAATAGGTGGGGGATCAAAAGAGTGTTGAATTCGTATACAGATCCAAAAGACTAACAGCTGTTTCTCGCAGGACCGCCTCAGTATATATAGCCCACGCGATCCTCACCAAAAGCAACTCCTCGAGAGGCACAGCCGGAATATCCGATTCCTCTTATCTGAAGAGGCCGTTCTCGGAGGCCCAAATACCCACAACGGCGTCTGTTATTTCCGTACGCCGTACTGGAACTATCGTGGTTTCCTAATCGGGAGAACCGGGGCATTCTCAACAAAGAGTAGGTATGCAGGTAGCCGCCGCCTCGTCATCCTGGCTGTTGATTCTGTTCGCGCCACTCATGCGGAGCAGCGGACATTGAATTCCAAACAAGGAAGATCGGACATTGACTTGAGCAGCGGCACGATGCGCGGTCAATGGAGCAGGAGTTGGTCCGCGCTGACGAGAGACACAAGGGTGCCCAGGTGCCTGCGAATGATGACTGACGAAGGTGTCTTCTCAGCTCTCAGGCTCGAGCCACGAGTAAACCCAAACCTGGAAGCGTTCAGACTGCAATGTGCTTTACGGATTTGAATGCTGATAGGGTCAAGATACAATGTGCTACGATGGCCGAGTTGTTTGTTTGCCATCTGGTCAAGAATTGGGTGTGACGCTTGTGCGATTCTAGTCCTGGGCGGCATAGTCATCATCACGTCCCCTGGAGCCCCTGAGGAAGCAAATTCGAGAGGGGAGAGGACTGGACGAATTCTGAAGAGGCGCGGGGTGCTTTAGTTGTATGTAGACTGAAAGTACCCAAAATTGACTCTCCCATCTCGGATCCAGCCGAGACTATATACATACTACATCTAAATGATCCTTGCCATATGCAATCACAAGGCCGTACTTCCAGAGCGGACCATTGCTATACATAGTAGTAAGATGGAACTCAGGCACGTCTCCTGGTCTCGGTTTAGTAATGCAAACACTCATCCATCACTTCTTGCCCTTCTTTCCCTTGCCCTTCTTAGTCGTCGAAGTAGCCCAGTCATCGTCATCGTCGGCAACCCTGGAAGGGGCCGAGGGCGGCGGCGTCCTCGGCCTGCCGTCGCGGTGGTGCCCTTCGCGATAAGGGGCCAGGCTATAGTTGCCAGCGTTGTCCCTGCCCCTGGTTGGGTCGTGATACGCAACATCAAATGTTGACCTGTCGTTGTTGTTGTAGACTCCCCTGATCGGACCCATGGAGTTCGGTATGGTGGGATCATAGTTGGCTTGCGCAGATACAATGGGGTGCGCCCTGAGCGGCTTCTTGGCTTGGTACGTGATGTCCTTCTCTGTCCCTTTAATCGTCTCTGGGTAATCTGAGAGGCGCCCTCTTGCACCGTCGGAGGCGTTGACTCTGGGTCTTTTGTCAGGTGCTTCTTCGACTTGACGTCTAGCGCTCGAAGCACGAATCCGCCTATCGTCGTGGTTATCTGGAAGGTTGGAAGCCGAGTACTGGGAACTGTATTAGATGCTATATAGTGCAAGGGACAGTGGGCAGTATGCAGTGCCGGTATTCCAAACTTACATGGGAATCTTTCGATTCCTTGGAGCCTCTGGAGCCCTTGGAGCCCTTGGAACCCTTTGAGTCTCTGGAGTCCTGGGAGTCTCTGGAGGTGGGACGGTTGTCGATAGGCATTTCTGTCGAAGTTGCAAGCCGGCTTGCTGATTGTGTTTAGGGCTCGAGAAATGCTAGGCTGGAAAAGGCCAAAAAATGACAAGTGATAGTACAAGTACTGGAGGGAGATAGCTATTTGATTGCTGGAGGATAGGAGACTTTTTTTATTGATGTTATGGAACTGATGATCTTCTGGATGCTTGGTCCTTGATAGTTGAGTCTTGAGCAAAGTATATATAGTATTCGGATATCATATTTCATGTTGTCTAAGTATATTTCCCGCCATGCTTACCACGGAAAACATTGAGTAGATGGGCCTTAGATATTCGGCCATACGGTCTACACCTGTGAGCCCTATGCGGCCCTTGAATCTTTTATGAAACGACCAAAAGCGAGACAAGACCATGAAGAGAGATAGAATGGATGTACGTGATCCTACTGCCACGACCCAGCCTGACGTACAAGTCTTGTTGGCTGGAGAACAGTACAGATGTCTCGATTCCGGAGAGGCACATGCGTCAGGCGATGTGACCTGGAAAGGACTGAAAGGAGTTAGCACGAAGCCCATCGGTAGCCCATCATACAGGGCTGTGTGAGACGACCCGATCATTCTCTGTTTGAAGATGTGAGATTAGGCGAAACAATGGCCGAAAATGAGGCAGGCTTGAGCTGTCGAGGCCTACATTTCGAAGGCTGGGATACTGTCCGTCCACGGGTGCCTAAAAGTCGATCAGCCTAGAAGCACGGTTTTACTGCAGATATCGAAAGTACTCAAGTACGAAATGGCCCGGTTCAGGACCTGATACTCCTCCACTCTGTATCTAAATAAAGAGGGTATAGAGCACCGAGATGTGTTCATCGGAGGGAAAAGGTTGAGGAACAGGTCCAGGCAGTAGCCAGGCTGGCTGACGTACGCGCTAATCTATGCCGTTGTAGTCTACAGATGATCACGGCGGAGCATGCCGCCTGTGATATAGTGTACATTATGAGACAAGCGCGTTGTGGGCCCCGGCCCGTGGCGGGCTGCCCAGCTTATTATAATACTAGGTACATAGTACTTAGTACCTAGGTAGGTAAGCTTACTTACGGAGTCCATTATTTGTGATGAGCTGTTATGAGTCGAATAATACCATACACACCAACTCAGCATTGCCAACGAGACACACCCAAGTATAAAGATTCATTGTTTCCACACTTGCTCCCCTCTTTCTACACCTCCCAATCTCTTGCCCTTCACTTTCAGAAATACGAATCGTTATGGCCACACGCAAGTTGACTCAGACTGGCCAACCCAGTGATCGACTGCATCTGGAGCCTGCCAGGGACCGCCTCCCTCCGTGCATTATTGATCCCGAGGCAATTGTTGACGCATTTGAGGCCGAACTCAAGTCTCTGTCATCAGAACCAGAACCACCAAAGCCGTCGGCAGTGCACGAGACGGCGCAAAGACTGGTTGCCAAGATCAAGGCCATGTATCCCACACCACCGGCCCAGCTCAACAGCGGGTACCCCCTTACGGATTTTGCCAGCCTTGTCTTAACCATAGCGGCCGACATTCCAAGCCGGCATATTGGTCACGACCTCCTTGTCGACACCGTCAGGGAGATAGGAGCCTCGCCGGAGCCGGCATGGAGCGAAGGGTTTCACAATTCCCTGAGGATGATGATGCGGGACATGTGGAGTGGTAAGCTTGTCACCACATGCAAGGCATGATCTTTACAACTCGAAATCGGGATACATGAATCAATCCTTTGCTAACGGTCCGTCCCAGGATTCACCATTGACGATGGGGAAGACGAGGAAGATGTTTATACTCCCGATCAGTGGCTCAACTTGAACTCCTTCAATGCTCGTCTGTTCGGGTCCGGAATAACACGATGGTACACCTTTGCTGTTGGGGAGCTGAGGGATGCTTTCGAGGAGGACCCCAGTCCGAACCCTAACAATAACGATTGCCATATTGCTGTTGCCAGTGAGTGGCTCATACAGGCGGCCCCGAAGCTTCTTAGCGAAAGTCTGCGAGGTGAAAATCTCACTGGGGCGTGTGGCAAATTGTGGTCTGGTGCACCAGGGCTTAGTGTTGAGAGGTGGGGCTTTTGGAAGCGTCGTCTTGGTGAGGTCAGGACACACGCCAAGACTCAGATTACACTCGACTATTTGGAGCAGGCAGAGAAGGCCATGGTCTTTGCGGAGAGAGACTTGATGCCGTAGTTAATTTAAGGTGCCCGAGTTGACGGCGTTCGGTCACTCAGTTGTACAAGACACTGATGCGCTTTGAAGAGACACTCGCTCAGTGCTGGTTCTACATTGCATCCTGTAGCGTTAGCTTCCACGTGAGAAATGCTGCACGAAGGGATCACATATTGTCTTTACGAGGTACCGGATAAACCAAGAAGATCAATTAGTAAGGTAACAAGGTGGGAAACCTGAGCATAATGATAGTTAGTTGTTCCAGTCCCAAACAGTCAGCATGCGAGAGTGTCTGAGAATACAAAACAACATTGCTCAAGATTAGGTTCAGCACCAACGTTGACGCTCACAGCGGCAGCATCAACAATGGTCCACAGAAGTCGAACCGACGCAACCACCGCACTGGAGCAAGAGGCGAACAAAAGTTTGAGAGTAGTCTCCGGGTATCTCTGAGAGTCAAGGAACTGAGTATTGAAAAGCAAAGCCATAAGTGATGACCACTGACCACCGAGACGCCAGGCCATGCCGCAAGGAAATTCGTGAGGACCATGTAAAGAATCAAAGGCACTGGGTGTGCTTCAGAACTTGATCCGTCTCTTGCGTCCAGTGAATTTGGAGGTGGCCTTGACGATCTTGCCCTTGCGCTCCATCTGCTCCTTTTTCTTGATGATCCAGGCCTTGCTGCCCTTCTTGATCTCGCCCTTGCCGTCTTTTGGGCCCCTTCTGGAGTCGAGGACATCCACGTCATCCATACCACCGACGACGCCGGTAATGTCCCCACCAGTATTTCCCACTGTCAACACCAGGTAGAGCTTGACATTCTTGGTGCCGGGGTCATCCTCGAGGATACCCGCGCCGAACCCAGCCTTGATGGCAGCCTGGGTGATCATATTCCTCTGCGTGTCATTCTTCGGGTAGAACTGGCACACAGCCTTCCCGCCCCTCTTCAAGCTCGAGTACAGCCCGTCAAAGAACCGCGAGAGCCTCCCCGCAGGACTCGTCTCGCTGCTCTCGGCATTGCACAGCCACTGGATCGCGCTGATGCTGATCGCCGCGTCGAACGTCGCCGCGCGGAACGGCACGCCCTGCCCGATGTCCGCCAGCAGCAGGTCGCCCGCGACGTCGCGCTGCAGCGCGACGTCGAGCATCGACGCCGACACGTCCATGCCCACCCAGACGTGCGGCCCGCCCTCGTCCGCGGCGAGCGAGGACAGGATCTCGCCCGAGAGGCCGCTGCCGCAGCCGACGTCGAGGATGAAGGAGGGCGCGTCGAGGTTCAGGAGCTCGAGCGCGCGGCGGGTCATGGAGGCTTGGATGTTTTGGATGCGCGAGCTTGTGGTGTATTTGCGCGCTTCGGTGTCGTTGTAGTGCACATCGGCCGCGCTGGGGATGGTTAGTATTAGGGTGCGCCGAGGGCGTGGCTGGTGGTCTGCGAATTTTCCAAAGATGACTTACAGTGTATCCTCGGGGCGCGACATTTTGGAATGTGGGTTGGACTTCCTCCGGTGATGACAAGCCAAAAACGCGAGGGGCACATGCAAAGGAGGAAAGTCGTCGTCAAAAAGTTGTTAAGACGGACAGGGGTGCTGCTTATCGGTCCCGTTATCGCTCGGTGCCTGCCATTTTACTGCGGCACTTCAAGGCAGACAGACCCCTGTTCACCCGCTGTGGAGCTGTGGAGATGCAAGGGAGACAGTGACGCGCGCGCGAAGAAGACAACTCACTGTCGGCGGGCCTCGACGGCCATCTTGCTTTCAATTTCTGACGCTATGCTTGTTCAATAGTAACGACACCACAAAGACAGCTGCCCAATATGTGGATCTTACCCCTCGTCGGCATTCTCGGCTCCATCCTGGGCTTCTGCTTCCTGACGCTGGCCATAGGTAAGTTGCACCGCACAACTCGAGGGCATGGGGCACGGAACATGGGCACGGCAAAGGTGATGGCGATGTCAACGGCGATACTAACTCGGTCTCTCTTCACCTGCAGCGTCCGGACTCTACTACCTCTCCGAGCTCGTTGAAGAGCACACAGTCGTATCGAAGCGACTCTTGACTCGGCTTATCTACATCATCATCGGCCTCCAGCTGCTACTATGCTTCGTCGACAGATTTCCATTCTGGCTGACGATGCTCGGCATCGCTTCCCACATTGTCTACCTGGGTAACATGCGGAGGTTCCCCTTTGTCACCTTGACAGACCCGCTGTTCCTCACCTCGTGTAGTAAGTCTTTCCGGGACTAAATTCCTCAGGCTCCGGTGGCTGACTAGCTGCCCTCTCACAGTCCTGGTTCTCGTCAACCACGTCGTGTGGTATAGACATTTCTCCGACGTCCAGAAGCAAACGTACAAGAACATGTCATCCTTCTACGACACGCCCGACAACTTGCCCACCTTCACCGAGATCGCATCCTTCTTCGGCCTCTGCGTGTGGCTCGTGCCCTTCGCCCTGTTCGTCAGCCTGAGCGCCGGGGACAACGTCCTGCCCACCGAGAACCCAGCTGCAGCTGCCGCCGCGAGTGGAGATGGAAGCAAGAGGAAAGGCCAGGGTTTGGCCAAGTCGCTGGTCGATGTTGTCCGGAATGGGTTGAGCGAAGTTGCGATCATGGTGGGATGGAAGAAAAGGGATGATGGATTTTAGTGTCTGCTGCGGACTTTGGATTTCAAAAGTATTAGTGATACCAGCAAGTCCACCTTTGGCAGGGACAACCTTCTAATATGTGAGTGGAAGTTTCCGGATACCTTTCTGACCGTGCTTTTCAGCTAAGCAGGCTATTCTCGAGCCATTTCCTGGGTTCAGGACCTTTGGTGGACCGACGAGTCTTCAACCGCTGACAGCCCCTCAGATAATCTTACTCTGGCCACAGAGATGCCTTATTCCGGAAGTCAACCGCTAGAAATGATGGCTCCATCACAGAACTTGTTTATGTGGCACGTTCATCAGCAGGACACACCGGATGCTCCTGAGAACAATCTGAGCACAAATTTGGCTGGCTCGAATTGTGTGCAGGCAATCACCCCATCTTCGTGGTACTCATCAGGGGGAAAAGATTGCGAGAGGCTGGAATCAGTCAGTCTGGGAGTTTTGATCTCGATGCCCATCTCACTACCGGTGACACCTACCCGTGTTACCACAACAACATCATACGGGTCATCGCAGGCCCGTTGTTACCGGTTCATGCTGACGTCCGACGAAGGCCACCTGGAACATTCACTGCAGCAGATACAACTGGCACATTGCTCGGTGATGAGAGGCTGGTAGCTGCTGTGCGCAGTGTGGCCCGCACCGTCGGGCGGACGCTGTGATTCAATGCGCGGTTGACGACATCATGCAAGGGATCTATAAGTTGAAAGGCGAGCAAGGCGCAGGTGTGCCAGGCGCAAAAGGGATGGTAGCCAGTGACCTGCTGTCACTATACCATCCATATCATCTCATCTGTTCTGAGTTGACTGTTACTAGATCACCATCGTGCCCGTTGTGGCACTGGTCCTGCGAGTTGCTATCGATGATAGCACATAAACCAATTCGGAGGCCCAAGGAAGCGCTGCTTCACTGGTATTGTGGATCTGTGTAGAGCAACTATGGATGGGAAAAGATCACCCAGGGTACCAGAGCCGACGGACCGATGTCGAGTCTTCTCGGGGCCGGCCCGAGCACGAACGCCAATCGACAAACATTCCTGCCACATCAGCCTGCAATACATCACACAGATCCCACCGGCTCACAGGTCCCGTACCCCTTTTTGGGGGCATGCATTAACCTATCCTCCCTGCCATGCTGCTTGGTGTGTTAAAGGCTGCTCTGGATGTGTAGTGTGAGAGGGAGTGAGCAACGCACCAGTGCAGTGGCGGGCCGCTTTTTGTGAGACGCTGCCACGAAGGTTTTCAACGGGCTTCGCTTCCAGCCGTCGCTCCCGTCTCACTCCGAGGTTGACTTGCTTGTGGGCATGCAGGATGCCGAGACGTTGGCATTCTGAAGTATTGGACATCATGGCGCGGCGCTTCGGCTGGTTTCTCCTGCAGCCATGATTCCAGCGCATAGGAGCCGCTGGCTTGCGTTGCCTCAGAGCGCTGCTGCTGCATTGGACCATCAACAGCAGCCTGTCCGCTGAACCGAGGCACGACCATCCAAGTGGTCCAGTGCGGTCCCTGCGCGTCTATCACATTGACGTCGTCCATTGCCATGGCTCTGCTTGGGAATGGCAGAATTGTTCACGAAAGGGGAGGCGAAAGATGAAAAGAAGCGGAGACACGACTTGAGAACCAGGGGTGGATGTGCTGGGTCCAACGAAGAACATTGGTGATCTTCGGCTGGCCGCTCACATCGCCGAACGGAGCACCCTGGCCCTTATAAGCAGGCCTGCCTTCACGATGGCGCTCTGAAGTCCCTCCGAACCCTTTGCAGCTCAATCTCATTCAATCACCCGGCCGGCACGGTGGCAAGGCCATTCGCAGTTTGCTTCATCAGAGCTCAATCCCAGTGACACCGCAGAGGAATCCATTACACCAGAGAAGCAAGAAACACTGACCGAAATTCAGTCCGACAGGGCCGTCCGGAGCAGAACGTCGTAATTCTGCCAATTGCGGTCAGTAGGAACACATTCAAGAGCCCCGAATAGACGAAGAAGGCGGATCCTTAGAGCGCAGCTCGGAACATGAAGTTTCCCGACCGCCACGATAGCACCGAAAATGTGTGCCGGCGGTGGCCTACGCCTTTTCCATGCACGAACTGTGCAACAGATCAACCTGCATGGATTACTGTATTTCTGCGTGTCATGCTCATGATGCTGCTCAGAGCCTCCAAGCTGGCTCCCGCCCGCGCGCTTCCTTATCGCTGGACCACACCCGGGCGGCTCTCTGCATGTGTGCCGGTTCCCCCCCCCCCCCTTGTTCGCTTCAGCGGTGCTCCCTCGGAAAAATCGCTCTCAGACAAGCCAGATGCCGTCACCGACGGTCAGATGCGTACGGGGGCTTGATCCGGCCACTGGAGCCCCACGCAGGAGTAACGAACCCCCGCGCTCCCCAGCACCCTCCGTCATACACCGGTTCCCAATCCCGCCATGCAGCTGTCCGTTCCAGCGCGTGGCCAGACAGCGGGCCTGTCAGCTTCCGGTCCACACCGGGTCACTTCCGGGATGCGAGGTCCCGGTGGAGGAACTTTCGCTTCTTCCAATGTCAGACGAGATAGCATGATCGCGTGAGCAATTGCAAAAGGGACATCACGGTGCACGGCTTTGACAGGTGGGGTGTTGAGTAACGTGGTGTATTTGTATGTAAGTTCTAAAGTCAGGTATGTACACAGAAAAGATGTGTTCTCATCTCAAGTCCCCCGCGCTATGCATATCCAAACCCAGGGAAAGTGACAGTCAAAGATCTTCTTTTGCTCCCCTAGCGTGCCCGAGACAATCGCTTTAAGCAGTCGGGGCGAAGATGCCGCGTCTCCTCCTGCAGTTCTTGATGGGAGTGCTGCTGACAGTAGCAGCCGCGGAGCTGGTCGACGCTCCAGTGGACGAGCCGGTGGTAGCCGCCGACTCGGTGGTGGAGGTCGACGCAGCGCCATCGAGGATGAGGCTGGCAGCGCGCTCGGCGACGACCATGACGATGGCCTGGGTGTTGCCGGTCGGCAGGTCTGGGTGGATGGAGGCGTCGACGATGTAGATGTTGTCGGTGCCCCAGACCTTGAGCGTGGAGGCGTCGACGACCGAGGTGCCGTCGTTGGAGGTGCCCATGCGCGCGGAGCCGACGTAGTGGTCGCCCTCGCTGATGTTGTCGGCGGCGATGAGCTCGGCGACGGTCTTGGTGATGGGCTCGAAGGGCGAGTCATCGGCCTGGGTCATGGCGATGAGGCTGTTGAACCAGGATGTGATGGCTGCGGTGTCCTCGGCCGTCTGCAGGTAGGGGGTCGTGGTCATGGCGGTGGCGCCGGCGGCGGTGATCTCGAGCACACCGTGCGAGGTGGCGCCGTGGGTCAGGTACGTCTTGATCTTGATGGTGTTGTTGGCCGCGGGCGCGACAGTGCCCTGGATGTAGCGGGTGCTGCTGTCGTTGCCGGTGACGGTCGTCCAGAAGTTGAGGCGCTGGCCGGCCTGGGCGAGCAGACCGGCGGACTGCTGGTTGAACTCAGTCGCGACGGTGGTGTTGGGCGCGGTGTAGGAGGTCGTGGGCTCGGCGTAGAAGGAGTCCTTCGTGGTCAGCGAGACGGTGAAGATGGGGTGGTCCTGGATGTACTGGCCGACGGGCAGGTCGATCCAGTCGGCCTCGTCGGGCAGGGTGACGGAAACACTGCCGCTCTGGACAGTCTCAATCTGCGCCTTGGGGCCAATGCCAGAGTTGATCAGCATGCGAGGGGTGGACAGGGCACCGCCAGCCATGACAACGCTGCCGCCGGTCTTGAGGTTGATGATCTGGCGGCTGCCGTCCTCGAGCTCGACCTCAACGCCCGTGGCGGACGTGCCGTCGCGGACGACGCGGATGAGCTTGGTGTTGAGGGACAGGGCGAAGTTGGACTTGGCCTGGGCGAGCGGGAGGTAGTCCTTGACGGGGCCGCCACGCAGACCGTCGCGGATCAGCCAGGGCGGGTGCGAGAAGACGGCGTCCTTGGAGTTGGGCGTGGCCAGCGCGTCGACTTGCGAGAAGCCGTTGCCGCTGAGGAAGCCGGACACGACGTCGAAGGCGCCCTGGTCGACACCGGTGTCGTTGGAGAGGATGAAGCCGGGCGTGCGCTCGTAGAACTTGTCGGCAGAGGCGGAGACGTCGTCCCACTTCCAGCCGGTGGGCCAGGCGTCGTCGAAGTCGTGCGTGGGGGGCTTGACGAACATCATGGCGTTGATGGCACCGCCGCCACCGAGCAGGCAGCCGGCCATGCCGCCGACGTCGGTGCAGTAGCCGGAGGTGTCGGGGGCGGTGGTCAGGTAGTAGCCCATGCCGGGAACGTCGTACTGGGTGACGGTGTCGTTGTAGCTCACGGTGGCGTCGCCGCCGGAGGAGTAGAAAGAGGCAGCGCCACGCTCGAGGAGGAGCACGGACGCGCCGGACTCGACGAGACGCTCGGCGACGATGATACCAGAGGGACCACCGCCTGCGACGATGTAGTCGTAGGTGGAGTTGCTGGTGGTGGTTGTGACCGTCGTCGTGGAGTTGGATCCCGCGGTGGTGGAGTTGGATCCGGAAACGGAGGCGGCGCCAGTGATGGTCGAAGAGTCGGTGGTAGAAGCCAGGGCAGCCCAGGTGGCGTAGCTGGTGGAGATACCGTCCGAGAGACTGTGAGCGTACTCGCCGTTGGCTCCAGAGTGCAGGTTGAGGGTAGCATCGGAACTGGAGGTGTCGTCCAGGGCGGTCAGGGACTGAGCGTAGCCAAAGACACTCTGGGTGGCATCGCCGGCGAAGGAGTTGGTGGTGCCGACACAGCCCTTGCAGAGGAAGGTGTACGACCAGCCGGTGGAGTTGATGGCGGTGCCGCTCTCGATCTCGTAGATGCCCATGGACGAGTTGCTGAGCGGGGCCGGGTTGGTGTAGCCCGTGGCCTGACGCAGCGAGGCGACGATGCTGTTGCTGTCGGGGTCGACCCACGCGCAGACGAGCAGCGAGTTGGCCATGGAGCCCTTCATCGACCACGCGGCGTAGCCGTCGATCGAGTTGGAGGCCAGGTAGCCGATGAAGTCGCCGTTGGGCGTCTCGGGCAGCGCAATGCCGAAGGCGACGCCGCTCTTGTAGTAGTAGGAGAAGTCGATGGCGGAGTTGGCATCGGTCCAGTTGACGGACGTCTGGCCCAGCACGCCGGCGACGAGGGCCGTCGCGGCGACGAGGGTTTTGGAGAACATTTTCTTCGAGTTTGTGTGGAGGTCGATCAATGTTCCTTGTCTACGGATTTCTAAGGTTCTTCTCTGGGAAGCTTGAACGTTAGGGGGTGGGAATGTAAAGAATGAATTGCGGCACTGCCACAAGGTAAAGAATGTGAATATACGAAGAAAAGAATGACTTCGTAGAAAGAGAGAAAGAGATGGGGTTGGTTCAACCAAGCACAAAAGAAGGAGCTTGAGATGAGGAATGAAGAAGGAAGAAGAGGAAGGCCAAGTCTGTCAAAAGCAGCCGTTCGAGGAGGATCGCATCTTTTATTCACAACTCCCACGACACAGTTCCCTCCCCTATCCCCCACCCCCCCTCCTCCCCTCCCAGAACCCAGCAGGACCGCATCGCCGGCTCCGAGGCGATGGACTGTGATGGAGCCCAGCTGATACCCTGCCACTTCATTACGGCGTGCACAAGTGGGCAAGGCTAGTTTCCTTGATACAAAAGCAACCTAAGAAGATGCAGGGGAGGAAGGGGAGAAATAGACCGGTCCCCCACCACTGGGTCCATCCAGCACCACAGGCGCTCTCGCTTGGGAGGCGATACTGGAATTTGATACCGAGATGGTGGATGCCAAGCAGTGTATAGAACTGTGGGTGGATAAGCTTGGAGGCAGGGGGAGGGCGCCACACAAAACGAAACCGAGGACGTCAAAACTTCGAGCCAATGGCGTGTTACGGATGTCGCCATTTCGGCCGGATTGGGCATGTTGGGGGGATCCACACAGGGGAGGGGCGGAGATCCCCTGATGATTATGCAGGAACACACAACCGTGGAGGGCTCGGGAGATGCGCCCGAGGATAGATCCCAGGCGCCACACAGGACGAACATGGCCGCATTGACGCGCCCAGATATAGAACGAAGGGCCCACGAGGAGGAGTCCATGTGGCTCGCCTGGCCAGGAGGTGATCGGTTGCGTGTTGAGTCGCGGTCATGTTCCGGGTTGACTGGTTGCAATCGCGGATTTGATCATTGGATACAATATGTGGGACCGCGTGGAGGCTCTGCCGTCCCTGGTATATTACAGCGCCTCCGCGGATGTTTCAAAACAAGCTCGTTTGGCTGCGTTCTGGAACGCCCCCTTTCCTGGTTCCTTCAATATCCTTTTTTCGTTCTTCGGCTCGGGAATTGTGCTACTATTTTCTTGCTTCGGATGAACGTTTATGCAAGCTTTTGGCCTATTCTCGGCGGCTCGGCTTGATGAAGCTTGTCATGCCCACGTTTCGAAACAGCCTCAACAAGGCGCAACGCTGCTGCGGCTGTCGCTGACCACCACCACCCGAGCACATTCCAGGTCCCGTCGGCTCTACGCTCTCTCATGTCAAGCTGTGGTGGAGTTCCCAAAAGGGGATACCGCGGGGCTGCCCTCGTGGCAGCTTCGTCACGTCGGACATTATTCCTGAATCGTCATGTGCCTTCGTAGGTTCTCATTTATCGTACGTCTCGATACGAAGGCATTGCTATGCCAAGACGTCGATGAGATCGCTATCCACAGCATCGGAAGAGTAGCCAGCGTGTGCGCGATGCTTATTCTAAGCTCGGTGCGCATCTAAAGTCCGGCTGCCCCAGCCGGATCTACTAGGGATTGTTGCGAGACCAATACCGTGAGTGCGATTTCCATTATGCGGCTAACATGCAGCCTGGCAGCTGGCTCTATCCGCTTCGTAGATGAAGCTCGGAATCACACCTGGGCAGTGGACCTCGCGACACTGGGTATAAAGGGGATGGTGGGGTGAAAGGAATTTGGTGGAATTTTCAATGCAGACCGAGGGATTGGATATCTACAGTAGTGGCACCTCCTCCACTAGTCGGTGGAGGTTGAGGCCACAATGTAATAAGAGCTGGCAGCTTTGCATACTTTCCTCCCATCCACCCGCATATTACTTTCAACTCTCACCCACAGAATAAGTCTGTGTAGCCGTTCGTGTTGTCGTAGTCACCCTGGACAGGAATGATAGGCTGCACTGCAGACTGGCATTGGTCTTCGCTATGAGAGCCAACAAGTAAACGTAAGTCAGCTAAATCTGGAATGGTGGCTGCTGAGACTTGTGTGTTCACTCACGTGTAGAATATGCAAATGTATCCACTGTCATATACTTGGAGTGATGAGGCTACTGGGCCCTTGGTCTGAATGCCGTTGTGCTTCAGCTGCGCATGGAGTGTGACTGGATTGTACCGGTAAGTCGTTAGTTACGGTGCATGGATCATGATGGTTCATATAAAGATATGGAATATTTCTTACGCAGTGAAAGAGATTGTCTGCGGTTGCGGAGATATTCTTCGTGAACGTCGTGGGCAGGGAGTAGATGCTCGCCTCAAGTTCGGATAGCTCGAACCGAAGGGTGGCCAGGAGGTCATCTGTCAGTGCGGCCCCAAAGCAGCAAGAAATGAGATCATGGTGAGGAGTCTCATGGTACGTGTTCTGGAAAGTGTCTGTATGTGATTTTCGTGCGATATCTGTGTACCGACGAAATCTTTGCTGTAGCAGTGCGGAGAGTCCTCGGGTTTGGTAAGAACGAGCAACGAGACTACCATCTATCTGTCAACCCGTTCCTAGGTGACCTCTCGATATTATTTCAGAGGTCACGCTGCTCGAGAACTTAGTCACTTCATTTTGTGACGGTTGGGTTTGTCAGGCCGCCTGTGGTCCCCCGGTTGGTTGGCGGCGTCCTGACCACTGGTTACACCTGGGGCCAACATCGCCAACATCACTGAACTTTGACCAGTCTCCCCGCCCATTTCTAGCTTCTGTGCGTGGCAGTTTCAGACCAACCATAAGCAGACCAGCAGCCCTGAGGCGAGGAGCTTGGGGCTTGATGCATAGACATGGCAGCTAGATGGCAAGGCCTCCAAGATCGAGTTCGCCAGGCAGGCTCATCAAGAGTGGAACCTGGGGACGGGGCCCTCCTTCGTGAAAAGCATGTCGATTATAACCAGTGTGACCTGACCACATGGCCCTCCAGTAGTTTGCCTCCATCGTCACACTTGCGCCGTGTATTGTGCTGCGCTCGGGCCCTTCCAATCATCGGTCATCTGCCGCAGAGAACTTCTCGCTAACCAAGGATACAGATCTTGACTGACGGAACCTACGAGCATATCCACTATGTAAGAAAGTACAAGCACGAGCCACGTCTGCGAATGTGCCCATCTTTAGACAAAGAGCAAATTCTTAACGCGCTGCACCAGACGTTGGTGCTCACCGACTAGCCACCATCCCAACCAACAGACGTGGATTTTGCCCAAGGGCGCGGGAGGCAACAAGTATCGTCTCACGAAGCACAAAGGACCCGAACATGCGTCTATTCTATTTCATTTCGGTACTAGCATCATGATCGCCAGCAGTAAGGTACACTTGCACCGCGAAAACCTCTCCCAGACATCAGATGGCCAACATGCCAGCATACAAACAACCTCCCTCTCCCCTCATGAGACCACTCGAACCAAAGAAACGAATGCGAGAAAAGGACGATGCATCCTCCGAGTCCACCATCAAGCATCAGTACACATCCTGAATAGGCGTAGTTCCTCTCTGTCCAAGCGCGCCTCCGTCCCTCCCTGGGATCGTAAAATCATCATCCAACAACCTCCATCTCCTCGTGGGATAGCACTCGTATCGCAGCACACGAGTCCAGCTGAACAGCCGTTCCTCGAAATGAAAAAGAGTTGCGAAAATACACATGTCTCGCCGTATGTGTATATGTGTACCGTAGTTCCTATCGTCGCAGCAAGAACTCTCCGTCTGTTTTTGTGGTTTTCCGGGTTTTTGTGATTGTTTTTGGTACAGTATGTCGTCAAGACAACAGAGAAAAAGAAAAAGAAATGTGGTGTACAAGCGTTGTGTATGGGAACACAACTTGGGTTGTTGCTCTTGCAGTCGTATCGTCTCACAGATAGCAGAATCGCAGTTATGTCGTAGATAACAAGCGGTGCATCGTCGTAGTGTCGTGTCGTAAAAGACAGACAGCAGAAACCGAAAGCAGGACTTGCATGCAAGTCTTGGGTGGTGGTAGTAGCCCGAGGGTAAATCGGTCGTCCAACTAAACCGCATCAAGTGTCAGAGGGAAGTGTCTCTATACCGATCTGCGAGATGGCCCGGGGTGTGTGTAGACTTACGCCATATAGGCAGATGTAGAGTCCGTAGACTCTGCAGTGTATTAAGCTGCGCAGATGGACTTCAGCCCCGTGGAGCCGGCAATGACGGTATCAATCTCGGAAGCCTCGTCGTTATCGGCTGCATCCATCCACACACACATTAGCCACACGCCCATCACAAGCCACCACCAAGGAGAGACCACCGGAACTCACCCTCGCTGAGACTCGTCTCGTCGTCAGAGCCCACCTCACGGATGCTCAGGATCCGGACCCTGTGGCCCGGGTTGTTGGCCATCATCATCGTCTCGGGTCGTCCACCACCGGCGGAGGAGCGGTGGACGGTCGTGCGGCCGTCCTTCTTCCAGCGGCAGTCCTCAGTGCTGGGCGCGCTGCCGCCCTTTTCGCCGTCGTCGTATAGGTGCCACGAGTGGTCCTGCGTAGCGGCGTTGCTGCTGCTCTTCTTCTTCTTGCGCTGGAACGTCTCCGTCTCGGTCTTGGGCTCGGCGCTGGCGAAGGTCTCGGGGCGGGTGGCGCCGAAGCCGCTGAAGTCGAAGGTGGCGGCAAAGCCAGTAGCAGCAGCGTTGGAATTGGCAGAGCCTGGAGAATCGGGCGAGGAAGAACGGGAATCGTCGCTTGCGCCGCCCCAGCCGCGATTGTAGTCCTCGTCGACGGGGAAGCCATAGTGACCATACTGGCCTCCATGAGCTTCCTCGCTGGATGCACCAAAGCCGGTGTAGTCGCGGTGGCCGGTCGAGTCGCCGAAGTGGTCAGCCGATTGGTAAGCAGGGTAATCCTGCATGCCACCGTCGCGAGAAGAGTAGCCTGGATCGTAGCCTGGGTAAGATTGGCGGGAGGCATACTCCTGGGCTAGGTCTTGGTGCGAGCGAGAAGAGTAGGGGGCTTCCGAATCGACTATATGACTCCAAGGCTTGTCATAGCCAGCTTTAGCAGCCTGGGTTGCGAAGGACGCCGTCGCACGAACGTGAGGTTCAGGAGAAGTGGCTGGCGAAGAGCGAGTCGACTCGGTCTCATCGGAAACGTGCCTGAAGGAAGGCACCGAGGCATCAGTGCTGTAACGAGGCTTTCCGAAAGTATCCTCGATGGGCAACTCCTGACCGAAGCCTCGGCTGCCACGCCTCTGGCGCAGTCGAGTGGCCTCCTGGTCCTGCAGACGCGCGGTTTCCCTGAGATCACCCGACTTAGCCTCGCCCAGTTGGGAAGGAGGACTGCCGGTGCAGTACTCGGCAGGACTGCGACGGGCACGTCGCGAACCGCTGGACCTGGCGGATATGTCGGAGAGGCGGTTGCTGTAGTAGGCCGAGTCAGACGCGATGGTATCGGCAGTCGTGGACGGAGCAGCCTTCTGGTGCCAATGGACCTTCTTCTTCTGAGGGTTGCTGCCGCTGCTGCTGTCCTGATTGTCGTACGGAAGGACGGTGACAGGGCTGCTGGGCTGCTCTTCGAAACAAGACTTCTTTGGGATTTCAGTCTCGTAATACGAGTTGGCGGATGACGCGGAATCCACGGCCTGGACACTGATGCTAGGATTCTCGCTGGCCTCGGACTCGACAACAGGCGGCTTGTAAGTGTTGCTAGACACACGGCATCGTCGACCACCGCCACTGGCACTGCGACCTTCCTCGTCGTCAAGGCGCAGGGCCTTCAGGATGCTAATTGGGATGGCACTGTCGCCAGATGAGACGCTAGAAGCTGTCTTGACCTTGTACGAGAAGTTCTCCAGCATGAAGCTCTTGGACGCCCTGAGCTGCTTCTTGGGCTTGGGATTGGGGTCCTGGTTCTCCTTGCCGGAAGCAGTGGTGGGCTCCGAGTCCGAGTCGTCCTCATGGTCGCTCATCTCAGCGTCGCGCACCTGGCGGGTGAAAGCCTGTTGGCACTGATGTTAGCTTGTGATGAACTGGCTGGTTAAGATCTTGTGGTGGCGAGGAGACTTACCTTTTGACGAAGATCGACCTCACTGCCCATCTCGCTGGCCGCCCGTAACTTGCGGTTGAAAGATGGCGAGCTCTCGCGGCACGGCTTGCAGTAGTTGGGCGTGCACGTGGCGTCGTCCTTGACGGGGTTTTCGTCGTTGTAGGTCTGGGAGCGGACAATACCACAACTCCAGCAGTAGTTGCGCTTGCCCTCGAATTCGACGGGGCGGCCCTTGATCTCACCGTGGACACGGCACTTGCCACAGTAGTTGGGAGCCATCTTTTGGCCTTCCTCGAGAGGGTAGCAAGTCTGGATCTTTTGCGAGCGCAGCTTGCCACACCCGTAGCAGACCCATCGCTCGCCCAGCGGAGCAAGGTACTTGGAAGTAGCCACGCGCTTCTTGCCGTGCTTGCCTCGCTTCTGATGCTGCTTGGAGCGGCTGCTACGTGGCGGACTTTTGGCCGAGGAGTCGCTCTGACGACGGTGGATCCAGGTCTTGGTGACGCCGATGAGCTGGTTGGCAAGATCGCTGACAGACGAGCGGTTGGACTTGACCTCGGACTTGGACTCGCTTGACGATGATCGCGAGATTGGTTGAGAAGGAGGCGACTTGGACACGACAGGGACGAGGTGAATATGAACATTCTCGCTGGGTGCAGCAGGAGAAGAACGCAGGATCTCGCGTTGAGCCTTTTCGATGACTCTCATCTGGCGCGCGAGATGCTTGTCAGCATCACGGCGGGCGCGGCGCGAAGCCCTGCCCTTGATCAAGATCTCGTCAGAAGAGCTTGATTCGAGCTCCACGGGGCGGCGGTGCGAGTGTCTACGCTTGCACGAGTGCGAGGCGTCGGGAGCCATCTTGTCCGACGTGACCTGGTTATGCGAGTGCCGCGACTTCTTGCACTCGTAGGTGATAGGCTTGTCGGCGAACGAGCGGCGGCACGTGGGCATTGTACTCTCCAGTAGCTTGAGGCTGTGTCAATTTGCGTCTCTGCTGTGCGAAGTGACGTGAGGGTCCCCGTCAAAGAAGTTTGCGCTGTAAGCGACGGTGTTAGCAAGTCCTTGAGTGCATCGATGGTGCCACGAAATGAGGAACTGACCGAGCCTTCCTGAACTGATTTGACGCCAATGGCGAACCAAGACAAACGAAGTTGTGTGGCAGTCCAAAGCTAGGCTCTATGCCGCAGTTGCAAAGCTGAAGGTGGGGGGTTGGTGGGCTTGTTTGGTGGTGAAGTTGGCGGGGTGGGCCACGATCTGTAGTTTGCAGCGGTCAGAACTTGGAGCCGAAGCGCGTCATGCGCAATCAGGGACTTGGGTGCGACGTACGAGTGATGCTGTTCTCAATCGGCAATGCGGAGTGCAATACTCGACACACGCCTTACCAGAGTGAGGCCAGCAGTCCAAGAGAGGCGACGATCTGACGGTTTTGGCAAGAACTGAGGCGCAGAGGTATCGTGTCGAGGGACCAACAAGGAGTAGGGGTAGTGAACAGAAGATCCAGCAATGAGAAGAAAGTTGTAGAAGTCAAGTGGACAGTCCAACAAGGCAAAGGGTTGCAGATTTGATCCACTGGGTTGAGACGACGACGACGACGACGGAAAAGTTTGGAATCTACTGGAAGTCCTGTCGTCACTCCAGGCCAGTAAATAATGAAGACTTCATCTACTGTTCAGAACCATCACCTCACATGTTCATCACCCACACGACCGCAGCCATGTCATCAGAAGTCAAGGAAAGCAAAGAAAATCATAAGTGAGGAAGATTTCGTTCTCTATTGAGAAGCGCAATTTGTGCACACCGGCAACTTTGCCGCGCCATTTTCCCATATTCCAGAGATGCGAATAGTAAAAGAAAAGCCCAACCACCAGGCTCCATTTGTACACCCCCAAATCTGTATGTACAAAATCATCTAGTCTACACGGAGAGTCCGAGCTCCCCGCTTCTTGACGGGCTTCTTCTTCTTCGAGCCCTTCTCGAAGGCCGCCACTGAAGCGTGGTCACGGCCGAAGTTGTCAAGGTCCTTGACCTTGTAGATCCGGATGATCCAGTTCTCACTGGTAAAAGCCTCCTCCACCACGTTGAGCGTGGGACCCTCGGCAGGAAGCCTGACACCACGAACACGGTCCTGTGCTTGTCCAGGGGGGAAGAGGTTGTGGTAGTTGTAGTACGACATCTTGTACCTGCGACAAAATTAGTGACATGAACCAGAGGTCAGAACACGCGTATCAAACTTACATCAACGAATTCTTCATGGTCTCGGTCGCTCCGTCGTCGACTCTGTACTCGCCACGAGCCGTGAAGAAGTCTCGCTCCTTGACCTCTTCGGGCCAGATGCCCTCGGCGATCCGAACCATCCACAGGAACTTGTTGATATCGTCACCAGAGTAGCCAAGAAGGCCACCGAAGACTACAAGGACGTAGTCAACCTCATGCTCGCGCATGATCGGGTAGCTGACCTCTTCGCGTGAGCTCATTGCCTTGCCGACAGTAGCGATGTGAGTGTTGTTCCAAGTGTTGTTGTCGACCAACGTGGGACGGTCAGCCATACCGCCGATCTGGTAACCATAGTCCCACCAGGACATGATCCTGGCGTCCTCTCGTGTGTTCTGTCGCAGCCACTGGTAGGCCTCGCGGTAGTCGTCGATGATGTGCTGGCTGCCATCTGGCATTCGGCTTGCCAGAACCACAGACGGGGACGAGTAGGCATTCGATGTGACCCAAGTACAGTGCAAGACAAACATGACAAGGTAGAGCAGGAAAGCGACCGCGACCGCGAACTTGGAAGTACTGCTGAAAATACCGACGAGGGGTTCCTTATCAATCCAGGCCTTCTTCACAGTCTTGTCCTTCTTTCCGGTGCTCTCAACCGGTGATGCGGCTTCATCGGCCGGCTCTGGGGTCTTGGTGGTCAAGAACATGTCCAGGATGTGGGACAAAGCCATACCCGCGGCAACACAGACACAAGGAGTGAGAGTGAGCATGAGACGAACCATGATGCCGGAAAAGTAGCTGCCCGTCACGGCATATGTAATGAGGAAGAGAGATTCGTCCGTCAACTTGTCGAAACACAGGTAGATACCCGCCGGGAACAACCAAATGAGCATGTTCAGGTCGAAAAAGTATGCTGGCCACGCTGTGGGCTGGTGCTCGGAAACGGAGGCGATGATGGGTATGTGGATCTTGGCGTAGTTGGTGTCCCACAGTGAGTAGAAACGTCCGCCCCAGGCTTGTATGTACTCATATCTCACGAGGAAAATATTGAGACCAATGCCAATGGGAATGAGCATGAACACACAGGCGATCATGGCTCTCTTCACTTCTTGCCAAGAGTAGTAATGGAGGCAGTAGTCAGCAACACCAAAGACTTGCACCAGACCAAAGACACCTGAAAGAGAAATGTCAGTGAGGATCAGGAATATGGGTGGATTCGACATTACATACCAAGGGCCGGAAAGTGATCGCTTGTCGAAACGGGCAAGAAGTTGATGAAAGGAATCTGCATGGCACCAACAATACCAATGATGTACCAGGTAGTGTATGCAATATAGGTCCTGCTGGAGTATCGTCCGGAGAGGCAGAGCGCAAGAGTGTGCAGCGCAATCAGATTGGTGATGAAAGCATATCCACCCCAGGATGCCGCCATGTAGTCGTAAGAAAGGGCACACAGAGCAGCCCAAGACACAGATCCTTGTTTGACAGCCTTGACCCAAAGGAAGAAGGTGAAGACCAGCAGGAAGATGGCAATGGCCTCATTGTCGTAGCTGCCTGCAACCGATCGGGAGATGTAGCCTGGTGCGATGCCCATGAAAATAGCAGCCAAAAGACCGGCAGATTGGGATTCGGAGATCTCATTGGTGAGCCAGTAGGCGGCCAAGGCCGTGAGGCCAGAGAAAGCCGGGGCGAGGAGAACACAAATGTTGCGAATGTCGACGGGGATGTTGATTGCTTGGAGGGCGTTCCAGATAATGCCACTGGTGACCATCAGACCTGGGTAAAGAGTTCCGCCAGTGACACGACCCAGAGGGTACCAGGTGCGGTCATCGAACCAGTCCCAGAACTTGTAGAATCCATTTGCGACAAGGTACTTTGTAGCTCTGAAGTTGAACCAAGGATCGAATTCGTGGATGATGGACTCGAAACCTGTTTGACATAGGGCAGTTAGTTCCCTTTCTTCAAGGAGGGGCCAATTGTGAGCATGGACTTACGAATCACAGAGAAGAGGCGGCTTGCGATGGCGGCGGCAGCAATCACGAGGAGGATCACCACACGAAACAGTGCGCGGTTGTTTGCAGCGCGCTTGTCGCTGGAGAGGAGCTGGACTTCAATCAGCGACGACATGATTGCTGATTGATGTCGTTATTGAAAAAGGAGAAGGGAACAGGCCAGGCCTGAGAAAGAAGGAAAGGGTGTGTCGGATGTGCAGTTGGTGCGTCCAGAGTTTCCGTCTGGAAGCTACAAAAGTAAAGGACACTTGCAGTTTTGGAGAGATAGCTGCGGGTGACGAAGCTCATACAGGGGTAAAGGGTGGGCCCGCGGTCTTGAAGCAGGGACAGGGGTCCATCTACCTTACACAGCAATTGCTACACATTCAGTACCCGTGAACCAAATACTTCATGTCTATCCTGGAATCATAAAACTACTAAGTAAGCTTGTGAGCTCAGCTTGAGAGTGAAATTATCTACCTTCTTGTAGGTGTGAAGCTGCAGATATGGGCTCTTTTTGCAGTCTGAAATTGTCTTTGGTAGCCAGGGGCGTTTGACGTATACTGTACTGTTACCATACGCCTAAGCGGATCTCAATTGACCTGCACCCTTTACTCTATCCGTAGTTGTCTGTAAACATACTTCTTTTCTTGCAGCTCATATCCTAGCTACAGCCAATCGTTTCATTTGGAAAGAAACCTGTTCTTCCAATCATAAACGAGGCTGTGAATTTAGTATTGCCATGTCCAGCTTGTTCCCGGCGCACAGTAGATGTGCTGTATTGATCGCTCGGCTTTGACGTGAGATGTACTGTACTCCACCTGTCCTTCGATGCTATCGAGGTAACATGCTGCGGTCCCTTTGTCACCCAAATGGACATCATTTTGCATCCCGGAGGGCCGTCAGGCTTTACCGCCCGTTTTTTGTCAAAAACGACACGGGACACATCCAGCAAGAAGCATCCAAGCAAACCAGCAACACAGGCACAATATGCTTGGAAATGCCGTCTAATTCAATAGTGTACAGTTGTACAGGCCTCGGTAGGTATCTAGGTCGGTAAAAAGAAAAGGTCTATTGCCGTAGTCGGATGGAATTGTTAGGAGCGTTCCCCGAGGCTGCTTGTCGTTGTCCGCCACGCCACACGACCATTTCGAGATGTCGGTCCGAGAGATTCTCGTGTCTCCGGATGGCCATGGGACCATCACCGCCTCCTCCCTGCTATGCCATACCTCGCCTGACCCATCCGCCCCCTCCTATCGCATCGAGTTCCCCGACACCCAAACCTAGGGGTTCTCCTTCGTCAGTGCGTCAAAGAACTTCTCCAGGTCGAAGCTCGAGGACATAGGGTCTTGGTCCACTGGCAAATTTGGTCAGCCAATACTCCTCGTATCATGACCGGGTCTCCGCCCCGTCGTGTCTCTGAATAGCCAGCTCGAAGAGGCGCTGAGCTCGAATACTCACGTCCACTGCTTGTTTGAGTTGGGTTCTTCTTTTTTGAGAACTCGGCCTTAGCCTGCTCTATCAGGTGCTGCTTGTGCTCATATTCCCGCTTTGCAGCGGCTGCGTTTGCTGTGGCGCTGATCGATCTCTGGTGGGTAAAGCCGTAGAATACGCCAAAGGCAAGGGCGGAGTACCGGAGTACCTGGGGGCAACATCGTCAGTATTGAGTTTCTTGAGCAGTCGTTCAAGTGTGTGGGTCCTTCCGCTACCCAGCGCATGGGAGGATGTGGGAAGCCGGCTAGGGAGTAGGTGATCGTGCGCAAGGAGAGACGTACGTTGACCCCGGAAGAGGCAGACATTGGGCAGGAATTGGACGGGGCCTCGCGACCGCTGGCGACAGAAGAAGGGGAGAAGAGGGATGATCCGGATCGTAGGACGGGCAATTGATGTCAATTGACCCGGGTTGGCGATGACCGTCGGGGCGAGGGAATTCGGGTGGTAGGTGCGAGCTTGTGAAGTTTGATGAAATGACGGTTCCGCGGGAAATTCTCGCCGTTGCGAAAGCTCACCCGCCCGGCCGGGAGGCGCTCGCGCACGGACCACTTCTTCTGGGAGCGGCCAGGGTGTTGCCGGCCCCTGCTTTGCCCAGACCGCGGCCTTGTTGACATTTGACCCAAACACCTGGAACATCAATTGCATAATGCACGCTGCGATCTCTCTTATCTTCAACACTCGCAAGCTTCAAGAACCTGCTGTATTCCGCTTCCGGACCGCCTCACGATTTAAAGACCGGCAGATTCTCCGTCCACTTTTGAAACAGTCTTGAAATGGGCCACTGAAGAGGGGCGCCAAAATGCAGCAACGACGGGACGAGATTCTCGCCAAAAAGGCGAAGCTTGCAGAGCTGAAGCGCCAGCGCGAGCTTCGGCAGAGTCAAGGAGGTGGCCGTGCCAGTGGCAGTGGCAGCGATGTCAGAAACCGTCCTGGAAGTCCTATTCATGGCCAAGCTGACCAGCGAGCAGTTAATATCTCCGACGCCGGGTAGAGCAGACAATCGTCGAGAAATCGAATCCCTGATTAACAGCCTAGTCGGCGAAAGTCGTCCTGGCTCCATATCCACAGGCGGCGCTGCATCGCCCATACTTAGGGGGAGCCGGCCGAACAGTGTCCTCAGTGCAGGGGAAATCAGCAACATCGCAGCATCCGAGTTCACGTCACCGCTTGGTGGTGACAACCTGACCCAGACACTTTACACGCAACCACAGGCCCTGACCACGGTCCCTTTGACGACAGTATACGAGTGTCCCCCATCACCAGTGAAAGAAATATTCTCGTATAGCAAAGGAGTACAGACATCCGACGAGTTGCTCCCTGCACCATCGCGAGCCCGTACATTCTCTCTAGAGTCACTACCCGAAGATGCGTCATCACCATCCAACAAGCGCATGAGCAGGCGAGAAAGGGATAGAGAGGAAGAATTACGGCAGAAAATACGGGAAGAATTGGAAGAAGAGCTGCAAGCCGCGAGAGAACTGGCAGGAGAAGGAGATGCCAAGAACGCCGCCCAGTCGACGTCGAATTTTGCCAACAGGACTTTGACAGACGAGGAGCTGAATGCTATCACTGCGTCGGACGACTTCGTTGACTTCTTTGACCGATCCATCAAAGTCATTGAGAAGGCCCTGGACCAATACGATGTCTTAACGGACTACACCTCACAGGCACAGGACCTTGATGACGACGACGAACAAGGCAACACCGGAGGGAAAGGCCGCCGGAAGGTCAAGGAGGTACGACAATTTTACGACGAGAGGTGGTCCAAGAAGCGCATGATCAGCGCTATCGACTTCTCAACGAAATTCCCTGAGCTGGTGCTGGCATCCTATACGAAGAATCCGTCAGCACCGCACGACCCTGATGGCATCGTTCAAGTTTGGAACTACAACCTCATGGACCGCCCCGAATTTGTGTTCCACGCCCAGTCTGACATTCTCACGGCGAAGTTCTCGCCCTTTCACCCGAACCTTATTGTTGGCGGCGCATACAGTGGACAGGTCCTCCTGTGGGACACGAGAGCGCGCTCTGCACCAGTTCAGAAGACGCCCCTAACCGGCTACGGCCACACACATCCGGTGTATGCCCTGGACATCATCGGCACACAAAACGCCAACAACATCATCTCGTGCTCCACTGATGGCACTGTCTGTGGCTGGACCGTCGACATGCTTGCGCAACCGCAGGAGACTCTCAATCTCGCCGCACCACCACCCAACAAAACAGACTACATCAGCCCTCTATGCCTGTCGTTCCCCCAGGCGGATCCCACATTCTTCCTTGTTGGTACCGAGGAAGGCACGATCTTCCCCTGCCACAGGTACGACCGAGCTGGCGCCAAAGCTGGCGTCGACCCGCGGATCAGTTACAAGGGCCACACCGGACCGGTCATGTCGGTGGACTTTCACCCGGCTAGAGGCCCCGTCGATTTGGGCGATCTGGTGCTGTCTAGCAGTCTAGACTGGAGCGTCAAGCTGTGGAAGATTCGTGCACCGGCCACCAACTCCAATATTGGCGGAGCGGGAGCGCCAGGCGAAGGGGCTGTGTCGCATTTGATGGACTTTGTGCGGGAAGACGTCGTCTACGATGCCGCATGGTCGCCTGTGAAGCCTGGCGTTTTCGCACTTGTTGATGGTGCTGGCTGGGTCGAGCTTTGGGATATCACTGTGGAGACTGAGGAGCCAGTGGCGCGCATAAGCCCCAGTGCTAGAAAGGACGGTCGGACTATGCTGTCCAAGAGTCTGAACAAGGTGCGGTGGGAGCAGTCGGAGGGCAAGCGACTGGCTGCTGGTGGAATCGATGGCTCATTGACGGTGTTTGAAGTCGGCACGGACTTGGGCGGCAAAGAGAGTCTCAAGAACGAGGAGTGGACCAAGGTCAAGAAGCTTGTTAACCGGGTTGAGGCTGTTGGCATCAATGGGGCCACGGAGGCGTAGGCGTGGGTTTGGGGTTGTCCCGAATGGCGAGTTGTCGCAAATTTGTTGTTGGACGGGTCCGGAGAATGAGCTTGTTGTAGATGCCATGAGCTTCAATTATACCCCAAATACAATCTATTTGTTGATATATCATCCTCGATACCAAAAAACTATTTGGGCATTGCAATGAGAATGGCATAAGCAGTATGACATGTTGAGTCCTTTATGTAAGCACAATCACTTGCAGGGATGCACGGCACCGTCGCGGCTGGGAAATATTTTCCCGCTGCAAGTCTTTACGACCTTCAATCTTGAGCACTCGACCACCTACGCAAACCTGACAACTTTTCTCCTATCTCCCACCCCTTCTCATTGCTCTCTTGCCAGCCCACAAGGAGTTTGTGTATTTCTTCACGGTCGCTTTCAAGATGTACGTACCGTATCGACAATTGCGATATCCGTCCCTTTAATCATGGAAGGAAGGATCGATGATGAAGCTCTAACACGAAATCGCCTTGCAGGAACCCCATGCGCCGCGCCGTTGTGAGGGCTGCCGTTACGGCATCCCGAGTGCCCTCAACCAAGACCTCCATGCTTGGTGCCGCTTCTCAGTTCGCCGTTCCCTCTGTCGCACGAATTTCTGCACCTGTCGCCGCTGTGCGATACTTCTCCCAGACCCTCCGCGTTGCCGCTGAAGATGGCTTCTCCTCTCTGGACAGTGCAAGCTCAAGTCAGTCGAAATAGAGCCCCTACCCTATCAGCTGTGTCTACCACAAATAATTCTGGGAAGCTGGACCCTCAGAAATGGAAAGAATGTGGCGCTGATAATGTCGATTGCACAGGCGCCTCCGGAGGCAACGACGAGCCTGGCCACGGTATCTTCGTTCGCAACCTGGTGTTTGAGGCCAACGAGGACCACTTGAGGGAAGCTTACGAGCAGTATGGCGAGATCACCAAGGTTGCTATTGCGCGGGATGCTCGCGGTCTCAGCAGAGGGTAAGTCCTACCGCGCACGCGACTGGAAAGCACAACTGTACCACGATTTTCGACGCAACAAGCTAAATCGCGTTTTGACCAGGTACGGCTTCGTCTGGTTCACCACCCCAGAGGCCATGGAAAAGGCCGTCAGCGGCACCAACTCGTCCTTCTGGCACGGCCGTCGCATCCAGGTGGCGCCCCGCACACCAAAGGCGGGAGGCAGGACCGAGAGCCGCAGCATTGGCCCGACCAAGTCGCTGTACATCGGCAACATCCCCTACGAGACGACCGACGCCGAGCTGAACCGCATCTTCCGCGAGCTGGACAACGTGACGGACGTGCGCGTCGCCGTCGACCGCACCACCGGCTGGCCCCGCGGCTTCGCGCACGCCGATTTTTCCGACGTCGAGGCCTGCACCGCGGGCATGAAGAAGCTGGCAGGCATGACGATTGGCGGCCGTGAGCTGCGACTGGACTACGCTGCCGAGGTGGCGAAGTCTGAGCCTCGGAGGGACTAAGCGGCTCATGCTACGGATTGATGAGGAGTCGGGATGCCGGGACGTGAAGGGATCGAGGACGACAGGAGCAGCAAAAACTAGGCAGCTACAACAGCCCAGAGGAGAGACCAAGCTTGCCGCGGTCGCCTTGGCGCGGAGGCCGAGTGCTGCGGTCTTGTTAAGTAGGGACTTAGAGGCAAGAGCTTCTGGGGGGACTACTTCCAGTCAGTCACGGGGCAGCGGAACGAGGCTGCGAAACTGGACACCGGGACTCGAGGCGACGGGATGGAAAATGTACATTTAGATGTGTCGACTACGAAGCGAGATCACTGCATGGCTAGATTCTCGAACAAGGTACACAGTGGTCTAATTTTGAGGTAGTCTACGAACTGTAACTGCGCAATTTGAAAACTCTCCAATCTAAAGGTGATGGTTCTTTATCGGGTTCATGACTTGACGCTTCTGTTCACGATGAAAGAGGACAGGTACTCAAGATATCTGCCTACTTGGTATATAGTAGAAGTAGGTGATCTAGTCTCTAGGACATATTGAGTATGGTCCACAGAGAATACACAGCCACGTCTTGCAGTTAGGTGCATACGTACTGTACAATTGAAACATTTAATACTTTATACAGTACGGAGTACTACTTGCTTCCGTCATCGGAAAGCCTCGGCAATTTTCCACAAGCGGTGGCCACCTCGGCATGAATTCTAAATGTTTTGCCCCCGCAACTTTGGAGCATCTGCCGCACGCTCTGCTGCTGGAAACATCCTACAGAGTATGCCATTTACGGTGCTGTATCATATTTCACGACAGTCATTCTGTTTTTTTGCATGAGCTGGGACGAGCACGGTCACCAAGCGAAAAAAGAGCAGAATTGCATTCTTTTGTGGCGAGAACGGGACCCCTCAAGTTTTTGCTCGTGATCTTACCTGCTACGGCGACGGCCCGCCGCGAACACCAATCCCCCGATTTCTTGTTGGTACCGCAACCATCTCACGGCCTTCTCCAACACCAACACCACTACCAATACCACCAACCTGCTACTCACTCACACTCGACCTTCATTGTCCGACCCGCGTTATAGTCGAGTCCCTCTAATTCTACCAACCGACACAATCATCCTTTTCCCTCCACTTCCACCTCCACCTAACACCTACTCCTCTACCGTCATCAGACAACATGGCTTCCTTCATGGGCGGCGGGGCCGAGTGCTCGACCTCCAACCCCCTCGGCCAGATGACCAAGCACGTCCAAGCCGACAACTCCCTCCAGCGCGACCGTCTCGTCAACACCGGGCCCCAGGGCGGCTCGGCCCAAGGCTTCCGGTCCAGCGCCGGGCCCGCCACACCCCTCGACGGCAAGATGCAGGCCTTCATGCAGCAGAACCCGAGCATGCCCGAGATGCACCTGCAACCCTCACAACGCGGCAGCAATGCCGGCCACATTCACATCGACCCGAACCACAGCGTGCACCTGCGCGCCCAGAGCGCGTCGCCGCAGGCCTTCTCGCCGAGCTTCAACCCCGACGAGTTTGCCAAGTTCCAGCAGGTGGCGAATCGGAGTTCGTTGGTACAGCGGGATGCGAGCGCTAGTCCGGCGGCCGGCCAGAGCATGACGGTTAGCACCTACCAGCGACCCATGATGATGGGCGGCAGCGGCATGGGCTTGGGGATGGGCATGTACGGCGGTGGCGGCATGGGCATGTACGCCCAGCAGACGCCGATGCAGCAGACTTACAACCAGGCGGCGGATGTGAAGGGCAAGGGCAAAGAGGTGGACACACAGGAGTTGCAGACACAGTTCGAGGAGCAGTTCAAGCTGCACGAGGAGCAGGACGAGGCGATGGCTATGGAGCACGAGCTCAACCAGATGGACGAGAAGCTGATGGAGTCCGAGACAGGCTTCGGAGACTTTGAGTCAATATGGAAAGGCATACAGGAGGGCGAGGCAGCGATGCGGACGATGCCTGACGAGGATCTCGACATGAAGTGGAGTGATGGTCTCGACTCGTGGGGAGGAGGCGGGCGCACGTCGGCTGACCCAGTGATCGCGGACTACCTGTTCGAGGAGGACAATCTCTTCAAGGACCAGGGAAATCCCTTCGAGGAGGGAGTGCGCATCATGGACGAAGGCGGCAACCTGTCACTAGCTGCCCTGGCGTTCGAAGCCGCCGTCCAGAAAGACCCGAAACACATCGAGGCATGGGCACGGCTAGGGTCCGCACAATCACAAAACGAGAAGGAGGATGCAGCGCTCCGCGCATACCAACGCGTGCTACAACTCGACCCAAACAATCTCGACGCTCTCATGGGCTTGGCCGTCTCCTACACCAACGAGGGCTACGACAGCACGGCCTACCGCACCCTCGAGCGCTGGCTGTCGGTCAAATACCCACAAGTCATCTCGGCCGACAACCTCTCGGACCCGGCCGAGATGGGTTTCACGGACCGCGCGGACCTGCACGCCAAGATCACGGACCTGTTCATCGAGGCGGCGCAGTACGCGCCGGACGGCGAGCACATGGACCCGGACGTGCAGGTCGGGCTGGGCGTGCTGTTCTACGGCAGCGAGGACTTCGACAAGGCCGTCGACTGCTTCCACGCGGCGCTGGCGTCGACCGAGCTCGGGCTCGTCAACCAGCGCAACCAGCTGCACCTGCTGTGGAACCGCCTCGGGGCGACGCTCGCCAACAGCGGCAAGTCCGAGGACGCCATCTCGGCGTACGAGAAGGCGCTCGCGCTGCGGCCCAACTTTGTGCGCGCGCGCTACAACCTCGGCGTGAGCTGCATGAACATCGGGTGCTACGAGCAGGCCGCGGGCCACCTCCTGTCGGCGCTGAACATGCACAAGACGGTGGAGAAGGACGGGCGGCAGAAGGCGAGGGAGCTGCTTAGCAGCAAGGGCGACGGCAGCGATGTGTCGGAGGAGCATCTGGAGCGCATGACGACGCAGAACCGCAGCACCACGCTGTACGACACGCTTCGGCGGGTGTTTACGCTCATGAGCAGGCGGGATCTGAGTGACAAGGTCGTCTTTGGGGTGGACCCTGATGTGTTTAGGCCTGAGTTTGAGTTTTAGATAAGATAAAAGAGATCAGCGAGGTCTATAGGCCAAAGTTTGGTCTGGCCGAGCGAGGAATGGATAGTACCAAGAGCCGCAGATGAGCTTGGATGGACATACGGGCGGTCAAAAGCGTACCACACAACGTGTTCTACTCGATGTGGGAGCTGAAAATCGATCGTCGAGCCAACAGCGTGGCCACCGGAGGCCAAATTACAACGCATCTCTGCATCAAGATTGCAAGCATAGGGAGCCAAAGAGCGACTTATAGCCACCCGCAGAATGTACTGTACGTTTAGATGGGGTATCATCAGAACTCTGCGAAGCGTAGCGACCCATCTTCCACCCGTTCTTTTTGTGTCCGTAATACACCGCCAAACCCAGTTGCCACCGAATAGCAGCGTCGCCCGTCCTCTCGGTGCACGCTATGCAATGCCTAACCCAGTTACCGCCAAATCGTAGCGTCTCGCCCATTTTTGTATACCGAGTTTTCGTGACATCGTGCCAAAAAAAAAGACCATAATCGCCTTGCAGCAGCGACAACGCCTTGCCATGCAGCTCAGTAGTTCCTTACTCCCCTTTTACTTCACGCTCACAAAAGCGATACCCTCTCGAGCATCCCGCACGGCCGCCTTCAGTGCCTTCTCTTCCCGGTCCGTCCACTTGACACTCAGCTGGTCCCATCTCATACCAGGGGTGTTGTACTCCCGCTTCCACTGCTGGTGCGTGGCCTGCAGGCGGGACATCTCGCGTGGATCGCCGCTGCCGCTGAAGACGATGAAGGCGGTGCATGGTGGCAGCGCATCGTAGATGCGCTTTAGACGATTCGACAGGTTGGTAAGGCACTCCTCGAGCGCCGGCTTAGCGGGCTTTGAAGAGTCCTCGGTGGGCTTGTCGTTGTCGTCAGCTGTGAGAGCGAACTTTTTAAGATCAACGACGGCAGAGCTGAAGACGTCCGACTCCAAGTTGCTCGCGAATGGGTTGCTGCGCGTCTTGGTGGCTGGTTCTTCCGGGTCCTTGGACGGCCCAGTCTCCTCGTTGGTGACGGTTTCGGGACGGTTCCACCAACCCTGAAAAGCCTCCAGCTCACGCAGGCGAGCCCACGTGAAGTCTACTCCTCCACCCTTGACGACCGCACCATCAGGGTCGCCTCGTACAGCACGTAGTACGCCCGATTCAATTCCCGCATCGTCGTTGAAGCCGTCGAGAAGCACTTCGGCGTTGCCACACAGGCCACGCTTTGCGTCACCCCATTCTACAGCCGCGGTAGACTTACCGACGGCAGCACCTCCCTTGGCATCCTGGCCCCCTTGCGCACTGTAGATTTTGCCAGCGCGTGCTAGGCGTTTGAACAGGTTCTCGCCGGATGTTTCACCGGCCGCCCAGGCCTTGCCCTTCTCGCACTTCTTCTTGACCAGGTCGAGGCAGGTTCTAGCGTCCTCGATGCTGTCATGGCCTTGCAGTGTGCCGTCTCCCTTCTGAACATCTCGGTTGAGGTACTTTTGGGCGAGCCACTTGAGTGAGTGCTTGAATGGGTGGCCCTTTGGGTGGGCAAAAAGAACTGAGGTGTCGACAATGAATGGGTGCGTCATCCGCATGGCCTTCAAGTCCGAGTCGAGAGAGTGGCCAACAAGGATGGTCCGTGGGGTGATGAGCTTCAGCATCTTCTGTTGAATGTCATCCACAGTAGTAGTGACAGGCGCGAGCATTTCTTCAGTAATGCCAGAGAAGCGAGTGACGTAGTCGGTGACTGGTTTGTCAGGTTTCACGAGTTCGTCCAGAATAACACTGCCGTCCCAGGCCACAACGCTGATCCTGGCCAGGTCGAAATCCTTCTCACTGGTCTTGACCATCTCGCAGTCAATGGCAAGCACGTCGCGGCCTGCTGTGATGCTGCCTTGCTGAACCTCTGATTCGGGAACGTCGCCGTCTTCCAGTTTGTCAACCTTTGTATTGACCCAGTCTTTTGGAGGGTCGTAGGCCTGGCCCGCTTTTAGCAGGGTCGGGTGGACTGAGAAGCCGTTCTCAATATACTGCTCCGGAGTAAGGATGAACTCGGTGATGCGAGTGCGGACGTTGTTCCAGCCATGAGGGTCTCTAACCGGCTTGGGGCCTTTGTGTCCCTTATCCTCGGCGGTTTTTGGCGCAGGGGCAGTGAGAAAGGTCGAAATGGGCGAGTGCATGCGCCCCTGTCTGTCGTCGCCAGTTGCCTTGCAAGGCCAGAGGTCCGGGAACATGTCTGCAAAAGGCTTCAAAGCTTGTGGCAGATTATCAGACTTGAGAGGTCGCGGGTAGTAGTCGTCAGGAGAGGTTGTGACCAGACGGTCAGCTGATTGAGCAGGCTGGGTGGGCTTGTTGTTATAAGAGGCGAAGTCGACGTTCTGCTTGAACATGGCCTCCTCAAGTCCTGGCACAATGATGGTGACGACTTTTCTGAAGGAAGGCCTGTGTCTAACATTAACCCATTGAGGAGCGGTGCCATCGGCCAGGATGTACAGGATTAGGTCGCGCAGGTGGGTGAGGTAGATCTTGGACTGGAGTCTGGCTTGGGAGGAGAAAGTGATGGCCGGGTAGTTTCCACCGTCGGGCTTTGGTGTCTTCTTAGATTTCTTCTTTGGGTGGCGCTCGACCTTTTCCCATCCGCCATCGTCTCCATTCTTGTCCATGCTCTCATCATGAGATCTGCGTCTCTTGGTCCCTGTGCTGTTTGAGGATGAGACTGGGGTTGACTCTCGAGGCGCGTCGTCCTTGCTGGATCCAGCTTTCGCGTCGGTAGGCATTATGGTGCCCTCCATGAATGACGGTGACGGGGAAATTGTAGTGAGCGAGTGGTGTTTGCGGATGGTAAGTGGTCGGGACAGGAAGCGCTTGATGAAGGTTGGGCGGAGCAGGCCACCGTACATGGTTGAGTAAAACTCGCTGCGATGAGGTCAAAATGTACCAGGTACATACCGAATTGGGCAGGGTTGCGGCTGCCGCTGACTCTGGTATTATGTAAGCAGACTGGCAGGGGTCACATTCACCGTGCTGCGGACTGCATTCCGTACTACTAAGTATAGCACAAGTCTGTGTACTGTGAATGTAAAACTAGAAGAAATTGTAGTCTAGATATCAAATTGGAGGGTCGATCACTCAGTTTCGTGGAAACGCAGAATGAACAAAAGGGAAATGGAGAAGTGGAAAATACAGCAAAAAAAAAAAGGGGTTGCGCACTGCCCATTTGAACGCACCACCTCGACGTGACAAAAATGATAGAAATATACAGGGTGGTGAGCGGCTTTACTGCTAGACCACGACGCCCATTGTCCTGAAACACCCTACCTGATGCCCGCCCGGTGCGCTGGCAGCATTGACAGTAGCACCCTTATATACCTGCGTTTTGTGAAGGGTCGTATATGAGACGGGGCGTGAAGCACATTTCTTTACCAGATTACTCCACGGATTTCCCTTCTTCCATCTTCCTACATATCCCTCCACTCATCTTCATTGGAAATTATTCCTCGACTACTATTTCCCAATCTCTTTTCTCAGCGTGTCCTCGGATCTTCTTTGCCGCAGTTTCTGGCCTGGGAGAGGCTTACTACTGGGCAGAAGGACGCGAACTCACCTCACAAGCTTCCATACGCAGGCTGAGCCAATTGTACAGACTCTTCAACCATTGTGTCTGCTGAACATGTGGAATCACTTTCTCAGTTCGCACAGCACACGTATGTCGACAATGTAAAGGGACGGAGAACTGTCACGGACTTGCCACCAAACAACTCGGGACTAGATGCGCAATAGGTGTTCCCATATGAACAAATCATGGCGATTCTCATACATGGATCACGACCAGTTTTCCAACAGTCGCAATGCCATCGCTCCATTCCCAAGCAAACAGGCCTCTGCCACCACCCGTTACCTACTTCTCAAAGTCCCCCCGCATAATGTCGACCGCAAACCCGGCCAAGTCTTCGATGGGAACCAAGATCTGCTCCATGAAGTACTTCGTGCCATCCTTTTCCTGGCTTTCTGCCCAGCCACGCAGCAGGCCCGCTTCCTTCTTCCGGCCCTCCAGCGTGGCAATCTCCTGCAACATGCTCTTAGCCAAACCCCGTATCTCCCATTCCTCTGAGTGCGCCAGTGGGGACAGCTTGTCAACCATCAATGCCAGAGCCTCACATATTGCCACCTGATCCGCTTGCCGAAGGCACATCATTACCCGCGGATCGCTGATATCCTGGAGCTGGTCCATGGCCGAGGGTGGTGCGGTGTTTGTCAGTGTTTTGGCGATCACCATGAGCCCTTTCAGCCGGCGCTCCTTGAATGGAGCAGGATACTGGAAAGGGGAGCAATTTAGGGCCGCGAAGCATGCAACAGACAGGGCGTGCGCGAAACTTCCGATTTGTGTGTAGTACATAACCGCATGCTCGACTGTGAGCGCGAGCGGTTCTTGCGCCCACATTCCCGCCTGGATAAGGGGTGCGCATTGCTCCCATTGGTGCTTCAGATGCGAAAGTCTTGTAGCTGGTGTCCTCAATGCTTGTGACGGGTCGGGGGGCTGACAAGCGACGTAAATCTCGTCTATACTGTCCTTGAAGTCCTTGAGTTCCGACGGGGTTTTCGGTGGGCTGATGGCTGGTTTGCGTAGTTTGTCCAAGTTGGGCACCAGGCTGAAGGAATTGAGAGGGATTATAGGGGAGATCTGGCAGACGTCGTATACGCTCAAGTCGTCTTTGCAGCGTGGGCAGACACAGTCGAAGTGGTAGAGTGCCAGGCCGAGGGTGCGGAATAGCTTGGGCTTGGTGTAGTCTGTGTCTGTCAGACGAAGCTCTTTCTTCACGCGACTAAGAGTATTGCCTTACCGATGTATGAGATTGTGATCTCATCGCCTTCCCTGATAGGTACCTCGGCTCTCAAGAATGCTTGTCTTCCTGCGAAGCTGACGGCGGCGTTCGGAATGCAGGAGTGGTTCACCATGGCGAGGGTGGGGTGTAAGAAAATGCCAGCCTGTCCTGTGTCTGCATCGGTCCTGTCAAATGAGTTTGTTTGGATCTGTACTTACCTATTAGCATATTCTGTTCGCCCAAACGTCATCCGCGCGAGACCATCTCTGGTCTGCCTGAGGATTCACAACACACCCAGCTCTGTTTCTTCTTACCTTGCACAAAATGTCCCTGGCCATATGCAACTCATCATCATTCTCCTTCCGCCCAGCATACGCCATCCCACCATAAGCCTGCAGCCCGATATCCTTCCATACATCCTCGCGTTTCTTAAACCGGTCCACGTTCCCCTCCAAGCGACCAAAGGCCCCTCTCAGCTCCTCGTCCGCATCCCAGCGCAACAGCGCCTGCACAAGCGCCCGCACCGGCGTTGGCAGCCAGTCCTTGTCGACGCTGCTACGCACACGCTTGAACACCTTGCACTCCAGTTTGTGAATCAGGCCCCAGTTCGCCTTTTGGCATGCTGCGCCGCAGTAGACAACGGCCTTGCAGCCGGTGCAGGCCTTGACTGGAACATTGTGCGCCAGGCAGTGGTTGCAGACGGACTTAGCGGAGGGCCCGTTGGGGAGCACGAGAAGAGGATTGGTGAACGTGGCGATCAGCGCGCCAGGAGCGTGCGCTTGCTGGGAGGTCAGCGAGCGCCCGGGACCGGTTCCTTTGGTGCCGCTGATGCGGAAGGAGTCCGCGTGTGAGGCCAAAGACATGCTGAGTCTTCCAAGAGACTTTTTGGGGGGGAGGTCCGACTCTCACAAAAGCTCGTTGGAAAGGTTGCGGTGGGTCATTCGAAATACAAGAGGCAGAAGGTGGATGACCTGTCGTCAAATTGATTATGTAAGCATAAATTTGCTTGTATAAAAATTCGGCGGTGTCTGGAAAACTCATTACCGCCTGGACCATCCTTTCCACAACGACCCCAAGGGTTGCTGACCGCCGCGCGCATGAGTCCAACCCACCGAGGTGTAAATGTCATTCGCTATCTCCCCCATGTGAATTCATGCGATAGATGAGTTTGCCGGACGCCGAGCGCACCAGATTATCACGGCGTTGGGGTGCACCACTGAGACATGGACCGGGCGGCCAACGTGCACCAACCACAATGCAACCGGCGGAGTACTGTAAAGGTTAGTGACAAGTCCGCATCCAGATATTCACCCAAAACCAGGCTCGCCGTCTATATGATGAGCAACTTCATGAGTTCTGCAATTCTGAACCCATTGCGCAAGCGCTGGCGTTGTGGATAATATCACTCCTCTCTGATAACGCGACCTGGTATCCTTTTTCTTGTCTGTCTAGGCTTGACCTCAAATGTTACAAACACCCACGTATCAAGTGCTGATTTTTTTTCAATTCCAACAGTTTCATGATCTCCTGGCCCGTACCGCACACCTTCTGACCCTCCAGAAATCCTCTATGTATTGGTGGCGATTGAAGCAGGGTACCGAGCTCCCTTGACCTCCATCTTTTCCAGGATCTCATCAATCACAGCCATCTCCTCGTCCGTCAGCTCCACCACCTTAGAGTTCTCATTTACCCTCTCCACAGTAGTAGCTCCCGGAATCGGGATGATCGTAGGCATACCAGGCCGCTTGGACAGAGCCCTCACCCAAGCAATGGCAAACTGGCCTGCCGTGACACCCTTCTTTGCTGCGAGCTCCTTGACGCGGGTGGCCAACGTGATGTTATGTTTGAAATTCTCGGGCGAGAACCGCGGGAAGTGACGTCTGTGATCGTCCGGCGCCAAGTCGTCGAGGCTGCTGAACTGCCCCGTCAACAAGCCGCGGCTCAGCGGCGAGTACGCCACGAGCGGGATCCCGTACTGCGCACACGCCGCCGCGACGCCGTTCTCAAGCACCTCGGTCGAGAACAGGCTGAGCTCGACCTCGACGGCCTTGACGGCCGTGACCTTGACCGCGTCGTGGATCGTCTGCGCGTTGACCTCGGACAGCGAGATGCCGCCCAGCTTGCCGGCGTCAATGTACTTCTGCAGCTCGCCGAACGTGACCTGCATGTCGACCTTGGGGTCGCGGCGCGCGCACTCGAAGATGTCGATCTTCTTGCGGCCGTTGAGCTGGCTCAGGGTGGCGTCCATGCTGCGCCGGATCTCCTCCGGGCTGCCGTCGGCGCCCTTCTCCAGGCGGGCGCCGGCGGCGCCTTTGATGGAGAGGACGACCTTGTCGGCGTCCTCCGGGTATTTCTCGAAGTAGCGCTCGAGGAGGACGGCGGAGTTGTACTCGGGTGGCCCGTAGAATTCACCGCCGTTCCAGAAGTTACATCCGTTCTGGAGAGCAGCGTGCATGGCGTCAAAGGCCTGCTCCTGGGGGCAAGGATTGGGCCGCCAGGTCAAGCCTAGGAACGAGTTAGTTTATGCTGTGTGTCTCTCAAATGACTTTTGCTTCCACGTTGGTAACGTACCCATGAGACCGTAGCCGATAGGTCCGACTTCTTGTCCGTTGATCTGAGGCATTTTGGTGTGGTTTGCTTGATAGCTGGTGCGAGATGCGGATGTCTTGTCTTCGTAAAGGATGAAGAGTGATTTGCAGAGATTTTCAGCGGCAGAAAAGGCAGGAAAGTAATGTTTCTTATGTACTTTGAAATTCTCGCCTTCGACTGTCTTATTCCCACCGAGGGTATCGTCACATCTACCTCAAGGACTTCGATAGCCTAATCGGGGCATTGGTCCTCTCTTCGCGCCCGGCGTTTAGGAAGATGAAGTCATGGCAGGGAAATTGGAGATACTGCGCGGGGAAATTCGCGGGTGAATATCCGCTGGTCAAAGTCCGGAAGTCTACGTACGGAGTAGAGAGTATACGGACGGATACTCCGTAGCGACCAAGGAAAGTTTCACGGGTCAACAATTGGTCCTACTACTGAGCAGCTTATAATCACAGAGAAGCTGCATTCAATAAAAGGCGATTCACTAACTCCGCATCTATCTGGAATACAGTAAGGTCTCTCTTTTTGACAAATACCCGGATACGGAATAGTGCACCAGATCATCTCGTCGGTCAGACCACTCTAAACCACTAATGTTTCTGCCGTGCAGAGTCTTGGCCGCTTGAGTACACCTGGGCATGTGGTACCAGAAGACAGGGGTCTTGTCAGTGAGATAAGGACCAAATCCTGAGATCAAGATGAGGCGAGTCAGACCTTAAGACGTCAACCCGTCTTTGCAGACTCACCACCTCCAGCTAATATCAACACGCAACTACTGCAAGTACCACACACACGCACTTACGCGCATACGCCTGCGCGATATAACCCGTCGTTGTGGTGGCTGAGCCCTGAATGCAGCTGTCTGCGGTGGGCACCTGGCGGGTAGTGGTAGTGTTGGAGGATCAACATCCTGAGCTTCGGCAGGAGTTGGGCCGCCGCTTCTCCTCGCGCCCGAACGTCTCCCTAAGGCCGGCATAGAAGAACTATGTGCAAAGCACTCAGCAAAGCGACATTCGGCATAATGACTATTGTGGCCTTGTGCTTATTCTTACTCCTGAGCTTATCACCGAGACACTGGACAGCATCCACATCTTCGGACCTAGACCGCATTCTGCCTTCCCAAGGGGCGGTTTTGCCGGCGGATTCAACATTCGACTCAACCTTAGAAGCCTCGCAACGACAAATCGCCTGTATTATAAGTTCGAAGCATTAAAATGACTCATTCGCAGGTAGAGAGATATGAATTATAATCTAGATCATGCTGATCACCAATGACCCCACTGGATGCCGTGTCATTTCCGCTTTTCTCGCACGCAGATGTCGTCTGAAGAGAGAATGGAAAGCAGGACAGTCCAGATAAACAAGCTCCATGTAGCTCATCTTCTCAAAACTAAGCAAGCCATGTCAGTAGTCACTTTCATATTGAAGTGCCCGGCAATTTTCGTAGGAAGCTCCCTCAAATGGACAGAGCCTGTCCTCATGGCAATAAAACTACGGTCCCGGCCAGTATGACGCTTCAAGACACTATGTATTCTAATGGCAGTTATCATTATTTGCTGGTAATTTTCAGGAATTTGAAAATATCAATCTAGAAGTCGCAGGCCGCCTGGTACAGCTTAAAATGCACCCCGAGGTCCCATCAATACATCTCATACCGCCAGCCAAGAGACACCATCTCCGCAGTCACGCCTCCCTTCATAGCCTTCGCGATTTCCTCCGGGTCACCTGAGTCCAGTCGCTTGTTGTCTCTCAGTACCAACCATCGATAGACAGAGATCGTGGCCGCAAAGGCCAAAGCACATCCCATCAGCGTGCCGAAGGCGGCGTAGAAGTGCGGTCCCTCGTAGTAAAGGTACGACGCTGCAATGTTGGAAGTTCCACCGATGCAGTTCACTAAAGCAGAGGCCGCTGCTCGCTTGGCGATAGGTCGCGCAAGATGGAGGCTCATCGTCTTGTACATGAGGATTTGAGGTCCAACAGAGGCAAAAGGGAGGATCATCATGGCGAAGTAGCGCCCGCCCACGTTGAGGGTCGTCATGGGGATGATGTACATGACGGTGGCGATGGAGATGTATATCATGATGATGGGATAGACAGTATTCTTCCGGTCCGAGTAGAACATAACAGCCCAGTCTATTTTGGAGTCAGCGAGATCCCAGTGCAGTGGGCTGTAGTGGAAGAGAGCACATACAAACGAAGGCAGCGAGTATATAAGGCGGTGCAGTAAGCAACAGGCTGATGGTGTTCGAGAAACCGAGGGCACCGATGAGTGTCGGGAAGTAGTTGGCGATGGAACCCTGTCCTTGTGAGAAGAAGTTGCAAGCGATGAGCAGCATCAACTTTGGGTCCGCAAGGGCTTGAACAAAGCCACGCAGCGTACCCTCGTCCTCGGTGCCTTCTGCGGCTCCAGCTTCCGATTCTATGCGCCACACGGCAAGGTCGCGCTCAATGGGAGACAACATGCGACTGTTGTGTGGAAATTCTGGCATGACGAAGGCACAGACGGCCCCAATCCCAACGGTGGCAGTTCCTTCACAAATGAACAACCATTGCCACCCAGCGATGCCGTGTTGGCCTGCCAGTTGGAGGATGGCTGCTGCAAGTAGACCACCAAATGCGTTTCCCACCTGCGAGTGTGTGAGTTGCTCATCTGTGAGGTCGGTAGTGGAGAGTGAGTATACCTGCTGTGCAATATAAAGACCTGCGAGGCGTTTCCCTAGTTCCTTTTTGGTGTACCAGGCGGAAAGGTAGTAAATGGCGCCAGGGAAGAATACAGCCTCGACTACACCTAGGCAAGCTCGAACAGCTAGCAGCTGCCCGTAGGACTTAACTGCAGCTGTAAGACTTGATATCGTTCCCCATACAATGACAGCCACACAAATATACAAGCCGGGGCGGGGAATCCTTGTGATGAGCAGGTTGCTAGGGATTTGGAAAGGCAAGTAGCCTACAAAAAGAATGGAGACTGCAGTTGCAAATTGTTGGGTGGTCATGTTCAGGTCCTCCATGATCCCTTGAAGCTTCGCCGCTGCGAGGTTTTGACGGTCGATATAGTTGAGGATGTAAAGAATGCCGATGGTTGGCAGGATGTACATATCCATTTTGCGGACGAGCTTCTTGTTCATACGTGCGATATCATCGTCGGTCAGATCCTTCAGGGAGTCTGGCTTGCGTTGGTCTGCGGCAATGAAATCGAAGCCTTGTCCTTCGGTGACGGACAACTCATCGCCAACCTTGTCTGAGGCAGGCTTCTTGTCCTTGTCCATATTTTGGGTTCGGGTTCATGGAGACCTTGAAGTCTCACGTGAAAAATATACCGTGCAATGTGATGTTGAAATAGTAGGATGCAACCCGCAACGGGACGCAGTTCTTCCACACAAATGAAGGCGGCATAGCCTATCTTAAAGCTTAGGTACTTCCATTGCAAGGTTTGTGGGTTTGCGTACTCCCCTTCGGCCAGGCTGATCAGCCTTATCACGCTTTACAATCACAGGCGACGGTATCATGGTACTCAGTGAGGTTCAGAAGACCACACTCTTATCTTGGAACAGCGTCCAATAGCATACAGCCGGATCGTAACCTTGGAATACGCTGGCCGGGTATCAGCCGAACATGTGGGGTCCCTTTGCATGAACCTATCCGATAAACGGGCATTCTTCGTAGAGAGCTATCTAGGTTTGATGGAGGAGCTCCTCCCACCAGCACTTTTCAGCCTTGTGAGGAAGTCAAGTGGTGCCCCACTCCACTATGCCTCTGCGCGCAAGTATTCTGCAGAATCCAGTATCTAGCTATCTACTACTTGTCCATAGTCTCGGGCTTCCTCAGATGGCGCTCCTCCCGATTTTCCTGGAGCTTGACGCCGTAGTTTCTCGTCACGCATAATTAGATAAATCTGTAAATATCACGGTGACACAGCGAGCACGACAGCTACAGCAAATCGTGGTTCAAATATTGTCTCACAAGAGAGCCATTCATTCACGTGCTTCAACACAAGTCTCCTCACTCAGCACCTCAATTCACAAAGCTCAGCTCAGAGTTCACTCACTGTATTCTCGAATTCGTTGACCACTGTTGCGTCAATCATTTCCCACAGCAGCAAGGCCTCACGAGCTTTCAACAATGGCCTACCCCTACCCCACAGCTCTCAACACAAAGGTTGAAAACGCTCGGTTGCGTCTTCTGAATGGACTCCGATCCGAGCAGTATCCACTCATGACCTTCATGACGATCCCTTCAGTACGACAGGCGCAAATGGTGGCATTGTGTGGCTTCGATGGAATCATCCTGGACTGTGAACATGGCCACATCGGAGACGACTCTATGCACAACTCCGTGGCCGCCATCTCTTCCCTGGGAGTGTCACCAATCATTCGTATCAGAGGGCCTGCTCATGATATCATCAAGCGAGCTCTTGACACAGGGGCACACGGGATCATGGTCCCTCAGATCAACACCGCCGAGGAGGCAGAGCAGATTGTCCAATCGTCCAAGTTCCCACCCCAGGGCGTACGAGGACAGGGCTCGCCCTTCGCTTCCATTGGACACGGCATCACGACGCCTCAGTACATGAAATCTGCCGACCAAACAATCATCACCATGATCCAGATCGAGACCAAGGCAGGAGTTGACAATGTGGAGGCCATCGCTGCCGTCCCAGGAGTCGACATGCTCTTCATCGGGCCCAACGACCTCGCACAATCCCTGCTTGGCTACACGCCTGCCAGGGGTGATGAGCCTGAGTTCGTCGCTGCTCTTGATAAGATTGTTGCAGCTGCGCGGAAACATGGGAAATGGGCCGCACGGATGGTCAACGACGGCACGGTGGCCAAGGCGGTCAAGTCGACGTTCGACACGGTGGCTATAACGGGAGACTTCAAGGCAATGCAGAATTGGTACATAAACACAATCGAGATAGCCAAGTCATGATCAGCGGAAGAGACTTTCAGAGACTTCAGGAGATAGTATGAGCACTGGGCAGTAGATACCTTGGAATAGACAGTGGTCTGCATATCTATGAACAACCTTACCTCAGCAGAGCATTTGCCCTGCCTCCGTTCCAGTTAAGTAACTATTCAGAAAGATCTGCACTTGATCAATCATGCTGTCTTTGAGTTTTGTAAGTAGACTTCGGGGAATGGCAAAAGTTTGGTATCTGTAAGCGAGCTCGTCGACGATCTATCATAACCCAGCCGGTGTTCGGTTTGGCCACACAACCCAAAAACAAGAGCCGGGGGGGAGGGGGGGGGCAAGGTGGGAGAGGGGCGTTCCGATGATATTGTGACTATCATCGCGTGCTGTTCTAGCCTCTATGTCTTCTGGTCTCTGTCATTTCTTGCTCAGGTGACGATGAATGCTCAGGTGCAGGTGGGCCATCAACCAACTTGGTCACACCTGGGCAGACGCCACAGCCCATACATTGCATCCAGATTTACAGCAGCGTATCTGTACTGAGATCCATGCAGTTATTGTCTCATAAGACGATCTGAATAAGGGTACTGTATAATTATATATCTTTACTGTACGTGCCCATCTACTTTGGTACTTCGTGATGCCCATCTGACCTGCCAAGCATGTACCCGTTAATATCAAAGGGACATGAAAGGGTGCTTTACGTTCAAAACCAGCATCTTTCTAAATTTACAAGGTTTCGCGATTGTGCACGAGTGTTGGGTTGGAGAAATGTCTTGATTTTCACCTAGGCCTGTGCAATGCACTCGATCTCGATAACGGTGCCGGGACCTGGAGGCAATGCCTGTAGACACGACCTTGAGGGCATAGGCTTTGGCAAGAAGTCTATGTAAGCCTCATTCATGGCGGCAAAATCCTTCATATCTGCCAGATAGACATTGTACTTGACTACCTTGTCCAGCGAGGAACCAGCCAGCTCGAGGACCTCCTTGAGATTTTGCAGGGCAGTTCTCTGCGAATAGCCCAATTTTGTTAGTTTAAAGGCTGACCGCATCCTCGAAATTGGAGAGCTCACCGTTGCTTGTCCGATCTCTCCGGTCGCTGTTTGACCAGCACAAAACACAAGGCCAGGAATTTTGGTCGCAGGACCTGCAAGGTGTTAGAAATTGACGGACAGCAGAGGAGTTGGTCAAAAGCTTGTAAAGGAGGTGCTTACTGTTATGCGGCTTGGGTGGGAACTTCTCGCTTGAAATGAGTTCACGAGACATTTTGCTTGTGTATGGTGATGTTTCGTGGATGTGGATTGTATAAAAGCGGGCGTGAATGCGGCTAGACTAAGTGAGAGCAAGAATGAAGAGATGGTACAGAGTACATGTGTGAAAATCACTTTGCCAGCTACTTCAGCTTATGTTGTCGGTAAAATATGACCCAAAACCAACAGTAGTACTCCATACACTAGCTACGGAGGAGCAGGGTGGAGCGGCCGGGTGCCGACGGGCAGGAGGAGCTCCTCCGATGCCAAGATATGGCAGCCTCTCCGCCTGAGGAGCAGCTCAGATATACTTCTTGAGATAAGCAATGGTGTGAATCTATCCAGACAAAAGTAACCTGGACTAAGAGGAGCTCAGAAGATAATGACCAAGCATTTGGCTTGCAGGGTGGAGGTGTGTGCCAGTGGAGGAGCATGGACTGGCTGTGTTTTTCCCAAAGCGTATGGCTGCATGGCGATGCCAGTTTCAAGACCGGCTACAGCAGCTAGGTTCGACTCTGATAGTGTATCTCCATCCAGACTCACCTGATCGGAATACCAGAAACTTGGTACAGTACGTACCCATCTGGATGGGCTGCGGTGAATTACTCTCCAGCGAGTGGCCGAAGCAGCCATTCTGAAGAACGCACACGAATTTATATATTAAAGTAGCGTTTCGTAGATCTATTCACATCGAAAAAGTAACACTCATCTGCACTGACTGTCATATTGCTACCTCACACCCAAGCATGGCTCCCACAACACCCTTCAACCCGCCCTCGGCGGACTTGCCTGGAAAACCTCACGTGCCAGATTGGATACCTCCTCCCGTGACGCAGGAGAAGCATAATTTTGCGAAGCTACAATCCATCGATCTTTCATTGTTGGATTCTGATGATCCAGCCGTGGTTGATGGTCTCGTCCAGCAAGTCAAGAGAGCCATCCGCGACGATGGGTTCCTATTCCTCGAGAACTACGGAGTTTCCCTCGAACAGGTACGTTCCAAACACTGCCCTCTGCCGAGAAATTAACTTTATATCTGCTAAATACTGTCACTACTCTTCTCCACACAGCTTCACCGTCAATTCTCCCTCGCACAGTATCTGTACAATAACATCACGGAAGAGGACAAAGAGCGTCTCCTCTTTGAACCCGACACCGGCAGATGGTCTGGGTACAAGCACCCTTACGGTTTCAAGGTGAGCCGTGAAATCTTACCCAATCACGAATGCTTGCTGAAATATCTGCAAGCGCCACCGCGGTGTTCCCGATGGAATCGAGCAGTTCAACTGGTACCAGGCGGAGTGGGAAAACAGAAATCGCATCCCCAGCTGTCTCCATCCTTTTATGGACGAGATCGAGGAATTCTGCAACTACTTGACCAAGTCTGTCAACAAGCGAATCTTGACCCTGTTTTCGCGGGTCCTTGAGCTCCCTGACGACTATCTATGGGACAATGTCCAGTCCCATGGCTCACCGACCGGCGAGGGCTATTTCCGCCATGCACTCTTCCGCCCAATGGCAGAAACAACTCGCGAGAAGTCGAAAGGACTTCGGATGCACGGTCACACCGACTATGGTCTCACGACGTTGCTATTTTCAGTGCCCATTTCGTGTCTGCAGATCTGGGGCCAGGATGAGAAGTGGTATTACGTGCCTTACAAGCCCGGAGCGCTTGTTGTCAACATCGGCGACACCCTTGAGATTGTTTCTGGTGGTCACTTCAAGGCGACTCGTCACCGGGTGTATCAGCCTCCGGTTGACCAGATGGATCAAGAGCGTCTCTCCTTGGTGCTTTTCAACAGCTCTGTCGGTGATTTGAGAATGCAACCTGCAGCTGGTATGCTCTACCCACCTGACCCAGTGATCAGAACAGACATCCATCAAAATCTCTCTGGAAGTACTGACAGTCCACCTTCGCAGACTCACCTCTGATACAGCGCGAGGGCTGTGTCGAGGAACAAGGCGTCTACAAGGGTTTCAAACAGCTTACGTCTGGAGGCAAGTTGGTACCCACCAATCGAGAGTGGCGTGAGATACAGATTGCGACGGTCACGGATCCAACGGACACAGAGCGCAACCGGTTGGGCGCCGACCAGAAGATCATTGATGGCAAACTCATGCAAGAAAGGGAGTACATGGGCGTCAAGGTTGTCTTGCCCGTGTAGTAGTCGCCTTCTGGGGCAACAGTGAGGATGAATGGAGCCTGAGAAACTGGAGTCTGCCATCTGAAGAAGTCAGTAGTCTGTTTGGAACCATTTGTATGTCAGACTTGCGTCCGTCCGTGGAGTGTCGTCAGGGGGGTAGTGCGTGAATATTCAGGGACCCGTGCATTTAGCAATGCTGCTATTTACACCGGCCTCCCTGGTCTTCGATCCAATGTGCCACATTCTTCTCTCACAAGTGCCTCTGAACATATTTTCCAGAAGCTGGACTTGTATATCCCAACTGGTATAGAGCATCATTAAATCAATGACATTGATAGGCGAGCACCACAGTAGAAGAAAGGAGTGTAGAGGGCAATATCAAGTATCAAGTACCGGCAGAGGCCACACAATATGCGGTGATAAGGTGCCGATGTTAGGTACCCACAATAACTAGCAAGTCCGGTGGCATATGTTGCCCAGGTTGCTTCTAGTCAGGCTGTCTTGTCTGCCACAGTACCATGCATCCCATGTGACGAAGACAAGGATTGCTTTCCCCGTAAAGCATGTCGGCGATAGCATGGCCTATGACAGAGGTAGGTTGAGGCCTGACCAGCAGCTCAGAGAGTCCGCCAAAGTCGCGAGCCTTTCTTATCTCTCGAGATGTTCGATGCTCGATAGAAGAACAGACAAGCTCTTGCCGCCATTATCATTGAGCCTTTACACGCAACCCTTCAAAAATGTCTGTTGCCGCCGTCAGTCCTGAAGCGCAATTCTTCCAACCCTTTCAGTGTTCTGTTTGCCAAACCCGCTTCACTCGGCACGAGAACCTCAAAAGGCATGCCACGCTCCACACCGGGTCGAAGGAGAAACCTTCCTTTCCATGCGAGTTCTGTCAGATTACATTCTCGCGTCAAGACTTACGAAATCGCCATGTCAAAAGAAAGCATCCCGAGAAGGAGGGGAGGTGTGCTTCTAGGTGCCGACGCCGGGACTCAAACTCAACTGCACCCCGTACTAACGGTAGCATAAGTGGGTCAGACGATATTGAGGGTGTCTCAGCAAGACCATCAGCTAGAGAGACTGCTAGAGAGACTGGATTGATTCGGCAGCCGTGGGATGATGCTATGGACCTGAATATGCTCAGCAACGAAGGCTGGAGTTCGGACTGGTTGAGTGGCCATGAAACGGGAGGACGACTGGAGGGTGGGCAACAGCAGCAAAGCTTGGATGGCAACAACCTCCGCCTACGACTTGATGGCGCGGACGGTACTCAGATTGGACTAGCTGCTGAGCCGAGCACTGAGTCTACGGTGTGTCCGAGTTCTTCCAGCTTTGACCACCGTCTCGAAAGCGAGAGCGTGATAGTCACAGTCACGAGCACGGCCATGACACACCCTGATGCCGCTTCCTGGTCAAATACAGACAACTCACTCTTCAACCAGGCCCTTCCCGACGGCCTGTCACCAAGCGACCTGCCATATATCCAGGAGGAGTGGTATCCGACCCCTCTTCAAGTTGCCCAAGGCGTGGATCTGTTCTTTACTCATGTGTCGCACTTCGTTCCATTCCTCCATCTACCCACATTTGATCCCACACAAAGCCCCGAGCACTTGGTTCTGGGCATGCTATGCCTAGCCTATCAGTACGGCGAGGATCCAGAGGCCGGCGAGGATGATGAGGGCACAGCCTACGACTTGTCTCAGCATTGCTTTCATCGAGCTCGCATTTTGGTTGCATCTGATGAGGAGCAAGAGGATGACTCCCTCAAAAACCTCGCTGTGGTACAGACCTATCTCCTCTTGGAAATCGCTGCCATGGTTTATCTGTGCGGAAAGGATGCAGCATATGGGCTGAGACTGCACTCGAAAATGATCGCCCTCGCACGCTCTAGCGGTCTGACACAGCCGAATGTATCAGCCTTTGCCAGAACAGAGGATCTGAGCTCATTATGGAGAGCATTCGCCACGGCTGAGTCGTGGAAGCGCACGATGTTTGCAGTCCACCAGATCGATGCCTTGTGGTACCAGATCTTATCAGTGCCCCGCTCACTCTCGCACTTGGAGATCAAGCACGAGCTGCCGTGTCCGGAAGACCGATGGGTTGCCTCATCCGCGGAGGCATGGGCACACCGGCAGCTCCTCAAGGGGCACGTCGCCGGCCCGCTACAGTACGGGGATGCTGTTCGGCGCTTCCTCTCGTCCGACGCGGCGATCGACTCCATACCGCCGTTCGACTCGTACGGGGCCATCAATATCGCACAGTTCTTGCTTTCGAGTGCTCGCGAGGTATCAGGGTGGTCCGCCATGACGGGGAGGCTGAGTCTCGAGAGGTTAGAGACTCTCAAGGCCTCACTGGTTTCTCTGGGAACCCTTTTACATCCAGAGGAGACAAACGCCTCTTTTCCGCCTACTGCGTCAGTCGAAGGAACAGCAACCTGGCATATGGCCATGATCGAGCTGCGCATATGGTCGTCTACGCATACCGGTGGCGTGGTCCAGGGAAGCGTGGACACAGCCTTGAAGCAGCTGACCTCCCTCGCATGCTCCTCGGAGCCTTCTTACGGAGCCGAAACTGCGCAGGCCACGCGACCCTACATCGACTGGTTCCTGCGCTATCTCGATGAGAAGCTGGTTCCGGAGTCCGAGTCGCCATGGGTGACCTTGTATGCGTATAAAGCCTTTCTCATTGCATGGCAGCTTGTGCGAGCGGGTATACCGGGCGTCATGGAGGTTGTTGACATGGAAGATGGTGATCTCCAGGGAGCTATGTTGTGGGCGCGGGACGCTTTTCGACGCAGAGAACCGCGGCGACTTGGGAAGCTGATCTTGACGTATTTGGATATGTTAATTCCGTAAGTACTGGTCTGCAGGAGTTTCGGAAGAGTGAGGCAGCAATGTGATGCAAATGAATCACGGAAATGGGAAAGGCAATACCAAATAGAAGGGTATTACGCAAAGCTAGAAACCACAGTCGCTCCCTCGCCTTGAACAAGCCATGACCATCTTTGGATCGACTGACGCACAAAACAGACGTGAAGTGGCAAATGTGATCCGACTGCTTCGAGCCAGAATCTCTGCTCTCGCGTCCAGATCGAGATTGGGTCTTTTGAGACGGCTGCCGAATAGACAATTGTGTGCAGTCGAGTCCATGTCAAGTCGCGCCGATTTGTGCGAAGCAGCCAAAAGAATGCGTATTCGAACTGTATGAGGTTTATAATTTGCTTGACCAGTGGTACACCTGTCAGAGCACGTACGCAAGCGCACGTCTCCGTAAGGCAGCCTGGCCTCTCCAGCCAATAGCCGATTTGATTATGCTCACAGAGGCGGCGTGGTCTTCATGTACTCCTTGGTGATTCTTGCTTGTTTTTTGACGGTCGTGTATCGTTATGTCATGAAAAGGACCCACCACTTGCATCGTGTGCCCAGAGGGGTATCACTTCGTGCCACCCTTCTCGGCTTTATCAAGATCCCTCATGCGTGCCTTGAACTCCCTAGGCGTCTCAAATGGCTCCTTGGACGCTTTCGTCGTGGCCCCGAGGCCCAACCAGCCCTTGCTCTTTCCTCCCCGCGCAGCCCACAAGCCCAACTTCTTTCTCTGTGCCTCCGCCTCGGCGGCCCTGTACTTCTCCTCCATCTCCGTGCCGCCGAACTCGACGCCAGTCTTAGCCTCGTAGGTTGTCGCAAGGCCGAGCTTCAGCATCTCGAGACCGATGTCGGTGCGGAAGAAGAGCAGGCGGCGCATGTAGACAGTAGCCACAACGCGGTCGTACTGATCGCGCTTGTAAATGTGCGCCCGCACGGAGCGGTTGAGGACCTTGTTTTGTAGCCATTCCAGGGCCTCGGCCGAGTTGGGCTGTGCTGGACGGCCAAAATGGGCGCCTTCGGGTGCATCTACGCCGGCGATGCGAACGGAGATCTGGTGGAAGTCGGAATTTGGTTAGTTGGCGAAAAGGCTCAGTTGTTTACGGAGCACGCGTACCGTCTGGCCTTTCAAGATCTTCTTCTGAGTGGGCACATGGCGCACCCAGCCCCAGCCAGCCCAACGTCCGCCCGGGGTGTGGAACAAATGGAAGCCGTCGCCGTCGCCAACACTGGTGACCTTGCCAAAGATGGTACGGTTCCGGTACTTGTCGGGGTGAATATACTCGACGGTAGGTATCCGGCGCAACAAGAGTCGGTAGAATTTGAGACTGCCAAATAAGACGGTGGTCACCACAAAGGCAGAGACCCAGGTCCGAGGGTCCCTGTAATGTTCGACGCTGAGCGAGTCATTCCAGCTGACGGGTTTTGTCTCCTTGTCTCGTGGAAACCAGCTGGAGGAGAACGACTTCTGGCCATCGCTTCTGTTCGAGGCAGCGGAGGTAGATTCCGACTGCCATGGCAGCGGCATCTTGTTGTCGTGACGGGCAAGTTTAAGGGGTGGGGCGCGTGTCCAGACGAATCGCAAAGTTGTTGGACCAGGGGTCTGGAGGCGGTGAAGTGGGGTCTGCAGGCAGAGACCTGGACAAGGGGGCATTAAGGTTGCGACGAAATCACAGTACCTAGGTACGTACCTCCTATGTAGCAGCGAGGTGCCATACTGTGTAGTTTGCAGAGTACCGTGGCCAGTGCCATGCACAAATGTCCGTTTTGCTATAGATGGGGGTTCAAACGCTCCCGAGCCCCTGTTGCAATTGATATTGGATGCGTTGGGTAGTATCATAGTAAAAGCATCTCGCAAGTGCTTGTTCTCCGCAACCTGCAATGTACGTAGACAGCAGCTTAGGCGTGTCTTCTGGCCCAATGCAGTCTGGGCAAACCTCATGCTCCCTGAACCTTGAATGTCCGTCCACTGGCAGTCTTCCGCTCCTTCTCCTCGCTGTCGGGTCTCGCTCTTCGCAGGACTGTGACTGGTCAGCCGGATGCACTGCTCTGCGGCCGAGTTCCGCGGATGCTTACCTTGAAGGAAGTCCGCCGTGCGCCGTCTCATTCTCGAGTGGATGTATGCCTGCCAGAGATTAGTTATGGGACAAAGTCCTTGGGGCGATCTAATGCTCACCTTGGAGGCTTTGATGTGGTAGTGGAAGTAGTCACGGAAAGTCTGAATGTGCGATATGACATCCGGCATCCGCTGAGGCGTCAGGTGTCGTGGGAAGAGAACTGGTTGAGGTCAATCGAGCGTCAAGGCCAAGCAAAATACAGACACCAGAACTTACCAAACGTCACATAGCCAACCTCGCCAGTACCGGTATTCGTCACGCCTTGCACGCCCTGCAACTCCAGCGGAGGATCGGTGCGGAACAGCACCTGCGGCGCGTTCTGAATAGCCCGCCGTCTGGCATCCACGAACTCCTGTATGAACACCTTTCCAAATACTCGATCTGTCTCTTCCCTAAAGACGGTGCTGAAGATGACAGTGACTCTGTCGTGGCTCGCCTTGACGTAGATGGCCTCCTCCTCACGGTATTGAATTGTCATGACCTCTCCGCCTTCCTTGACACCCTGTGGAGCTTCTTCCGAAGTGAACTGGGCCGCAGCCTCTTTCAACTTGTAGTGCTCCTCGTAGGCGTGCTCGAACGGTGCAGCCATAGCGTTGCGCTTCAGGAGGGCGATCTTGTTGACGAGCTCATCACGTGCTTCTGGAAGACGATGCGTCCGTTAGCACCAGGATCATGCACCAGTGACTACTCGAGCTGTAGCATACCCTTCTCAGCCGGGAGATCCTCCAAGTCAACTGCGACGGAGAAGTCGTAGCCTGGTTCCGGAGGGGCGACATATTGGCCGTACTCGCGATTGAGGACCTGCTCTGCGCCGTACTTGACCAGATCCTTGAAGCATTTTATCTGGATGGACACAAGGATCTTGGTCTTTGACTCGGGAGTAGAGATGTGGAAGATGACGCCGTCAAAGTCGGACACAGTCTGGTCAATGGAGACGGGGGGAGCTCTGCGATAAGGGGTAGGCACGTCAGCGAAATGGGCGAGCAGTGAGCGAGTGCAGACGGCGGTATTCTGGTTGGAGCCCTACCCAGAGAACCTCTCGGTCAGGACTGATTGGATCAGCACATTCTGGTAGTCGAGCAGAAGCATCGTGAATGTGGCTGCTTCTCACAATTGGTGTCGTTGGGCAGAGTACCTCATGTGGAGTGGAGGACGAAGAGAGCAGTAGCTCAGTGACGGAATGCGGTCAGGCTTGGCCACCGCCCAGGGTTCTGTCTGGCTACGCCGCTGGGCAGCACCTACTACAGTACTGCAGTGTGCTTGCATAAATGTGTTGCGCATTATGACACTTGCCTCCCCCCCTGTCGACTGGGGCTTCGGAGACAAGCATATCCCTGTCTTCAAGATGTTGCCCCTGCTTATCGTGCTATCGGGTTCTCAAAAAGTTGTAGAACGACTTCAACTTTGCGACGGGCACTCTGATTTGCTTGCTCCATACATCGATTGCGATTTCCGGGCTGCAATCATGGTGAAATCATATCTGTACGTTGTTTGTTCCCAGCCCTCTCTGAACAACTGACATAATCCCAACTGTCTAAACTGTCCAAGACATGTTACTCACCAGATTTGCTCGACAGGAAATACGAGTTCTCGAAATCATTCGGCCTCGTCTCGTCAAGCTCGTCCAACATTGTCTGGGCCCCACGAGACAAATCCGCCACTGGTTCCGGACAGGCCATTGTTGCGGCCAACGAAGAAGTACTATGTTGGGATATCAAGAAAGGCGAGCTACTCGCTCGCTGGCGGGATGAGAAGTGCAAGGCGCAAGTGACAGCCATCGCTCAGAGCAAGACCGATACAGACGTTTTTGCCGTTGGCTACGAGGATGGAAGTATTCGTCTATGGGACAGCAAGATTACCACCACCATTCTCAGCTTCAACGGCCACAAATCTGCCATCACACACCTGGCTTTCGACAAGTCGGGCGTTCGCTTGGCCAGTGGCTCCAAAGACACCGATGTCATTATATGGGATCTGGTCGCCGAGGTTGGCCAGTACAAATTGCGAGGCCACAAGGACCAAATAACGGGCCTACGCTTCGTAGAGCCGGCTGCGCAGGCCGAGGATGAGGAAGGCCACCAAGCGATGGTGCTGGATGGGCAAGCGGGCGAGGGCTTCCTCCTCACCACGGGCAAAGACTCACTTATTAAACTGTGGGATCTCTCCTCGCGGCACTGCATCGAGACCCACGTTGCCCAGACCAACGGAGAATGCTGGGCCTTGGGCGTGGCTCCTGATCTGTCTGCTTGTGTGACGGCCGGGAATGACGGAGAGCTCAAGGTGTGGGCGTTGGACGCTGCAGCGCTTTCTGCAGCTGCAGAACGGGTCGACATTCCCCACACCGTCCATTTCCTCCAGGATCGCGGAACTCTTCACAGACAACACAAGGATCGGGCAGTGGAGGTCTCCTTCCACCCACGGAAAGACTACTTTGCTGTACATGGCTTGGAGAAGGCGGTCGAAATATGGAGGATCAAGAGCGATTCAGAAGTGAAGAAGAGTGTGGCTCGAAAACGGAAGAGGAGAAGAGAGAAGCTTGCCTCGGCTAAGAAGGAGAAAGCCAACGGAGACACCACCATGGCAGATGCTGATGAGAACGACGATGATGAAGACGCACAAGTGGGCATCTCAGACATGCTCGCACAGCACGTCATTGTCAGGACAACTGGCAAGGTGCGATCTGTGGACTGGGCTATGAATCACGGACACAAGCAACTGCAACTGCTCGCCTCAACGACGAACAACCAAATCGAATTATTCGACATCGCAGCGAAGGAGAAGTCGAGCAAGACAAAGAAGGAAGCTGCGCCCGACTATTCACGATCTCTAGCTGTTGACTTACCTGGTCACAGGGCTGACATCCGGGCATTATCGCTAAGCTCGGACGACAAAATGCTCGCCTCTGCGGCTAACGGTAGCCTGAAAATTTGGAATGTCAAGACACAGACGTGTGTGCGGACATTCGAATGTGGCTATGCGCTCTGTTGTTCGTTCTTGCCCGGCGACAAGGTCGTTCTTGTCGGGACCAAGAGTGGTGAACTGGAGCTGTTTGATGTGACCTCGGCGTCTCTGATCGACAGTGTGTCTGCTCACGAGGGCGCAATTTGGTCACTTCACGTCCATCCAGACGGGCGATCTGTTGTATCGGGCAGTGCCGACAAAACAGCCAAGTTCTGGGACTTCAAGATTGTACAAGAGCAGGTACTTGGTACCACGCGCACCACGCCAAAGTTGAAGCTTGTACAATCCAGGATTCTCAAGGTCGCTGATGACATTTTGAGCTTGAAATTCTCCCCTGACTCCAAGCTGTTAGCGGTGTCGCTTCTGGACAGCACCGTCAAGGTTTTCTTCGTCGACTCTCTCAAGCTCTATCTCAATCTCTACGGTCACAAACTTCCCGTCCTGAGTATGGACATTTCTTACGACAGCAAGCTCATCATCACTAGCTCAGCAGACAAGAACATCAGAATATGGGGTCTGGATTTCGGAGATTGCCACAAAGCGCTGTTTGCACACCAAGACAGCATTCTCCAGGTCGGGTTCGTGCCTCACAACTCGGATGGAAATGGACACCAATTCTTCAGCAGCAGCAAGGACCGGTCGATCAAGTACTGGGATGCCGACAAGTTTGAGCAGATTCAGCGTATTGATGGCCACCATGGGGAGATCTGGGCACTCGCCGTTAGCCACACCGGAAACTTCCTCGTCAGTGCCAGCCACGACAAGAGCATCCGCGTCTGGGCGGAGACAGATGAGCAGATCTTCCTCGAGGAGGAGCGGGAACGAGAAATCGAGGAGCTTTACGAGTCTACGCTAACCACGTCGCTGGACAACGACCCAGACGGGGAGAACCAGAACGGCGAGGTGGCAGCGGCGGGCAAGCAGACGGTCGAGACACTCATGGCTGGCGAGAGGATCGCGGAGGCACTGGAGCTCGGCATGGCTGACCTCAGTGTGGTGAAAGAGTGGGAAGAATCCAAACTCAGCAACCCCAACGTCGCGCCACCGCAGCGCGATATGGTGTTCATGGCCCTGGGAAACATCAGCGCGGAGGTCTACGTGATGAATGTGCTGCAGCGCATTAAAGCCTCAGCGTTGCACGACGCTCTCCTGGTACTACCCTTTTCCACGGTCCCGCTCTTGTTCACCTTCCTGAACATCTTTGCAATGCGGTCCATGAACATCCCCTTGACCTGCCGGATACTCTTTTTCATGCTCAAGACACACCACAAACAGATTGTGGCCAGCAAGACAATGCGAGCCATGCTGGACGGCATACGGGCGAATCTCAGACATGTCCTGAAGAAACAAAAGGACGAGATGGGCTACAACATCGCCGCACTGAAGATTGTGGGGATGCAGATACAGGAGAGCAGTATCAAGGATTATGTGGATGAGAACTGGGAGGAGGAGGAGGATGGCCGTGGCACCAAGAAGCGAGGCTTTGTCCAAGTATCTTGAACAATGCTAGTGGAGGTTGTCTCATCACGAAAGGCTTTGGTGTGGTCCACACTGACTCGAGTTCTGCGCCGCAGTGAATGACCGAACCGATTCCTTGAGGCCGTTGCTCCCGGCTCCCGAGGTCTTTTTACGGGTGGATCAATCCGTCACGAAGGGCAACAGGGTCAAAGCCGTGCCTAGCGCAACGTGGAGAATTCGCCCAGCCTGCGCTCGATACAATCATCCCCTAGGATAAATTTGATAAAGTCCAATACTTTTGCGCAACGTGCTTATTGGTTTCCTTTCCGTACATTTCCCCGAGTTACGTATTCGAAGTACAACACATTAACATCACTCCCGCGGTCACTTTGTCGGTTCTGCGCATTACAGAGAGGAGTAACAGAAAATGGCTCCAGACGGCAGCGCCAATAGCGCATTACCTCTGTATTCTCATTGAAGCAGCACCCTCTGGACGGGAGTCGGCCTCTGAAAGTGAAAGTCATAGGAGCTGGATATTCCGGCATACTACAACTTGGATATATCTGCTGTGACCTTTTGATAATTTACTGTAACGCCATACCCGGCTCAGCCTCAATGATCCGAGACACCGCCAACATGTACGTGCCTTGACATTGCCGCGAGCTGCTGTTCTCTCAACTAGAGTACTGCGCACGGTTTACAAAGCCGTCCGCCAAAGAGTCCCGTAACATCATGATGCACAGATTAGTATCACAGCGAATCAGGTCACAGAAAAGCGCGATAACAGAAGATCAGAGATTCTCGAAATGTTCATGGATTGACTATCACGCAGCGCGTCCCGGCCTGAAGACCTGTAGACGGTACAAAAGGAAGTGTAGGCTGGATTCGTTCAAAGGGTCGGTCTATGTTGGCAAGCGTCTATTGGGTCTTGGATGCAACGATTTCTATATGGCACGTTAGCGACTTCCCACTCAACAGACACGCAAAGAACAAGAATAGGCCAGGTAGCAGAACTTACTCTCAACATCTGCCACGCTCTGGGCAAGAATTTGCTGCAGCACCTTGGGGTTCTCGAGTTCCTTCTGCACCTTGGCGATGATGCTCTCGGCGAGCTCCTTCTGTTGGCGCTGCTTGACCTGGCCCTCGTAGCGAACCCATGAGTCCAACACGGCCTTAGCCTCAGCAGCCAAGGCAGTCTTCTGCTCCAGCTCGTAGGCCTCAGCCTCCAGCTTGGCGGTTTCCTAGACATAGGTCGTCAGATTCTGGCTCAAAGACACAACAAATCTCGCGCACAGCGACCCTTTCCAACGGCAAGGGCGTACCTTGGAGACCTCGAAGAGGCTCTTGGTAATGTCGATAACACCGCTCATCTGCTGAACGCTGTCGATGCGGGACTTGACAGCCTGGGTGTGGTCGGCACGGGCGGCGTTCAGGATGTCGGCAATCTTCTTGTTCTGTCCCTGGGCCCATTCGCTGTACATGGGACCGGCGTACTTGATGACGGCGGTCCAGACGCTCAGCAGACAGAAGGCAACCACGGTCTCCTCATTGACGACGTAGTACTCGTTGCTGAGGGCGTAGATGGACAGCCCGGCGGCGGAGGACAGGATGGCGGTCTTGGAGACGAGCGAGTTGCCGGGAAGGGCATCGAGGATGGACTGGGCCTTCTTCTTTGGGTCCTCGGCAGGGACGCCCGAGACGTTGCGGTGGGTGGACGCGGTCAAGCTGGTGATGGCCGGGATAGATCGGGGAGAAATGGAGGGTCGCAGACGGGCAGCCCCTGCGCACATTGGCCGTCAGTTCAGTCCGCCACGCGCACATCGATTGACACGGGTAGCAGCTAACTCACCGAGCGCGGATCTAGCCAGACGGGACGCCATTGTGATGGGGGCAGTTGTGCGGGCTTTTGGTGGTGGGTTGGTTGGCCTTGGGTGTGGAACGTAGAGTATAAAGCGCTGACATCAATTGAATTGAGAGGTTTCTTCCTTGCCGGCGGCTCGGAGTCGGACCTGGCAAACACGCTGCGCGGCCCCACAGCGCTACAAGCTGTGATTGGTCAGCCTTACCAGCATCTTTCCTTCCTTGGAACTTTTTTTGGCTTTGGACTCTACGCTTTGGAGTTTTAATCGTTAACTCAACCTGTCTCTTTTCGGTTTTCACAACTGGCAAACACCAAAATATGGCACCAGCTGTAGAAGGAAAGATCGCCAAGCGCAAGCGGTCTGCGACCAAAGAAGCGCCCAAGAAACGCTCGCGATCAGAAAGCAGCCATGCCGACCAACAAGGCGCCACCCAGGTCGATGTCCTGTCCCTCGAAGCAGCCATCCTCGAATCCAAGAAGAACTACAACAACATTACGACGCTGATCGAGCTCGCCAGATCAGCGGAAAAAGACGATGCGGAAGATGAAGAGGAGGCATTGCTCGCCACGGTGGCGCTGTGCAGGGTCTTCATCAGACTCCTGGCCGCGGGTGCTCTCCTTAGAAAGAAGGGCATGCCCGAGAAGGACGTCGTTGTGGTGCACTGGCTCAGAGACCGTCTTGCCGAGGCTCGGGAGGTTATACTGTCGCTCTTTACCCGCGACGAGCAGGCAATGACTGCTCTGACTCTGTCCATGCGCTTGCTGAAGACCGAGGGCCAGTATCCGCTCAGCGACAAAGAGGAATACAACTTTCCGAAGGTGTCTTTGAAGGACATTGTCGCCGCACTGAGCCAGCCCGAGGTCGACGCCCTGGTGCGCAAAGAGTTCGTCGAGAACTACGTCGACGAGTTCGAGGATGTGAGGCTCTACACCTTCAAGGCCGTCCACGACATCGTTGGCGAAGACACTGGTGATCCCGCACAAGCCTTGCTATTTGAGCCTCTCTTCGACCTGTTGTCATCAATAGAAGGTGTGCCCGACTCTGCGGACGATTTTGAAGATTTTTACATCGACCCACCTAAGAAGAAGAAGGGCCATGAGCTTTTCTCAGTCTCAAAACACAAGAAGCAGGCGCAGGAGGCGTGGCTTGCGCTGATGAGGATGGACATGAGCAAAGACCAGAGGAAACGGCTGTTGGATGTCATGTCGAGCGTCATTGCGCCCTGGTTCACTCAGCCTGAGCTTCTCATGGATTTCCTCACCGACTGCTACGACACCGGCGGCTCTATGTCGCTCCTCGCCCTATCTGGTGTCTTTTACCTCATTCAGGAGCGCAACCTGGATTACCCCGCCTTCTATACCAAACTCTACTCCCTCCTCGATGCCGAAATACTACACTCAAAGTATCGTTCCAGATTCTTCCGCCTCCTCGACACATTTCTCTCTTCTTCGCATTTGCCAGCTGCCTTGGTCGCGAGCTTCATCAAGCGGCTCGCAAGGCTCAGTCTCAACGCCCCACCGAGCGCCATAGTGACCATCATCCCGTGGATGTACAATCTTTTTAAGAGGCACCCTACCTGCACCTTCATGATGCACAGAGTGCCGAGATCAGAGCAAGAGAAGGAGAAGCTCGCCAATGAGGGTCTGCAAGATCCTTTCCTGCCTCATGAGGAAGACCCGATGGAGACAGGCGCTATCGACAGTTGCATCTGGGAGATTGTGCAGCTCCAGTCGCACTACCATCCTAACGTCGCGACCATCACCAAAATCGTCTCGGAGCAGTTTACGAAGCAGATTTACAACATGGAGGATTTCCTGGACCATTCCTACGGCAGCCTTCTCGAGGCGGAGATGGTCAAGAACGTAAAGAAGGCTCCTGTGGTAGAATTTGGCATCCCAAAGCGAGTCTTCTTACCACTGGATGGCGAGTCAGGCGCGGAGGACAGCTTGTTGGTCAAGTTGTGGGAGTTCAACTGAGATCAACTAGAAAGTATCAGCCTCGTTGCCAGCATTTCATGATACCCTTAGGACAATAAAGAGATACACGAGCAGAGTCCATGCATCAGTCTAGGCCAATCTTGTCAGTGCCGCCTCCTTGTGCATGTGTATACTGAGCTCAACCACCAACCCAGCTTACGCCTCAGTCACCACCAGCTCCACAAACACTCAATGCCGGAGTCTCTGTGTAGCCGCCTAGCCTTCTGAGCGTCGCATCGACGTTCTTGCAAATAGAAGGACATTGAAGGACCCAGGGAGCAACGGGAACTATCTCATGGAAGTGGAGCCTCAACCAACTTGAGCACAGTCTATGATCCAATGAGTTGCATCTATCGTCAGAAATCTGATTCCAAATTTGGTCATAGCATGTACGCCCACGAGGACCTTAACTCATGGCTGTCGTCACACTGCATCGCACCAGGCAATGCCGGCGCCCTTGGAACTGCAGTAGACCCATTGTTCATGGCGGCGTTTCAGGCGAACATGTCAAGCTAACCAGCTGGCGCTGGTCGGGGCGGTGCGTTGCGTGTGGTGGTGCCTGGAGGAACCCCCACACAGTGGTCGTCATTACTACAGTAGAAAAGCAAGTTGTCTTATGCGATGAGACGGATCGTGATCAGCCATGGACTGGCCGAAAATGGCACAGATGCCGTCCTGAAGAAGGTTTGGGCGATGGCCGTGCGAACAACTTGATGATGGGCAGTCCTCCCCCAGCCACGCACAGCCGAGAGCAGCCAGCCATCTCGCTCACCGCCAGGGTGGACTGGGAGCTAGCCCGCGACCTGCCTCAGCCCTGATGTTGTGGGTTAGGGAACGAGAAGCGAGTTTCCGGGGCTAATGATAGAATGCAAGAAATACCGGAGGATCGATCACTGTGAAAGGCATGGATAGCGACGTACTTGCGTGTGCATATGGAGAAAGAAGGGCTGATCCAGCCTCTCGGGTCGTCGTGAAATGGGGGGCTAGGATCTCAGCCACTGGGAGCTGGCATCCACCTGCTGCCTGCTTCTCACCGCACCACTTCTCAAACAGCTACCCATGCCCGGCTTCATCAATTACTCGGCCCGTGGAAAGGCGAGAGGCTGAACCTCGCATTGCACAACCTCTGTACGTTTTCTAGAAGCACGCTGCCTGTAGGGATATTCCCACCTGGCGACCCGTGCGCCTTGGTAGTCTACTGTGCAGCTATACTGGCGTGACGCATTCCTCATCTATCTTCCTAGCACCGCGCAGCATGCCGTATTGCTGTCGGGTGATCTGCTCATCAGACACTAAGTGACATAGTACTGTAGTACGTGGTAGTTGGGAATCCATATACATAGCAGCAGCAACGAGCTATTCTGTGCCTTCCTATTCAACGCAGCACAGGGAAGCATTGTCCGGGCCATGACGCTCTAAACCGTGGCCAGCCAACTCCACGGCACGTGACATACATGCCCCAGGAACGGGCGGCAGCGAACACACGACGGCAACGAACTGCAGGAAGCGCGCCGTGCAGCACGTCGCAGAGAAAAAGGAGAGACGGCGATCCCTGGATCGTGAAAATGGAGACCTTGCTGCACATGCAGCAGATCCGGACGCAGCCTGTACGGAGCACCGACTGACGGAATCACGCCGGCCATTTTGGGACAACCTGCCGACGGAAGAAATCCTGGTATCTCCGTATTTGTGCGTCTCAACAATAGAGATTTTGATTCTTGGAACGCAAGATGGGACGAAAAAAACAAAATAAAGCCTGGCTACCACGGCAAGCACGGCTGGGTTGGTCCCAGCTACGCAGTCGTCCTCACCGCCAAAGCAGACGCTACGGCCAAATTTGGTGTTTTTGTCTCGGCTATCGACTTTTTGATAGACCGGGGCCGGGGCTCGGGGCCGTTTGTCGATGGATCGAGTCTTGAAATCTCGGCGTTCGTCGTCGTGACCCACACACACACAGATAAGTCGCAAAGGTTGCTGGTGGGCCTTGTTGGGGTTCATAGACAATCGACTGAGGACGATCTGGGAACACCCAGTCAGTGATTTCAGTTAGCTCGCACTTCGCATGAAGAAGTTCGCTGCGGCTACCTTGGTCCCCGAGTTGACGATCTGATCGGTCCCGTCGGCGAAGCTGGAGCGCGCCATGGTCCAGCCACAACAGGCAGGACCCTAGATGATTTTGACCCACAGCCCACCAGTTTTCGGGATGTTTTGTGCTGGTGGGATGCCATACTTCATAGAATTCCGTACTTCTCGCGAATTATGCTCATCGCCGTCGCAAGCTAGACGGAACGGTACTGTGTAGGCCGTGTGGGTACCAAAATCGTACTTGATGGTGAATGTACTCGATACATGAACCAAATCTTTCAAAATCTGACCAGGACAAACGGACCCGCAAACGCACAGATGTGCTGCGGTGGATTTTGGAACAGTGCCCCAGATTTTGGTGGGCCACGGCCAGGATTCTGAGGAACTCTGTCCACAGCTTTTTCCAACGACACGAACAGTCTGAACACTGGGCCCTTGGGCAACTGGTGTCAGGATATCTGAAGCCATTCAGACGCAGGAAATGTAATTTGAGAAATATTCTCGAGTGAGTCTCTCAGCACCAATCAGAGCATTGACGACGTCAATACACGCGATGAACTTCATCCATAGGTCAAGCGCCTCCCACTAAGAGAAAACATGTTGATGCTTCCGATGTGTCGTTCGCTGCGTTTCAGCCGCGGTGCAGATGTAGCGTAGCTGACAAGCGATCTGTTGAGACGCATACATGCAGTCGGCTGCAGAGATGTCAGATGCAATGCACGACCATGTCGCCAACTGGCGGCGCATCGGGGCCCCCGATGTTGTAAACAGATCTTGTTCGGCTCGCTGGCTGCTTGCCCTGGCCATTGCTGCTTTGTATGTCGTCTAACGCGTCAAAATCCACAAAGCGAAACGCCCGTTGCGCGCGAGACCAAGCCGATACCAAGCGCTTGACGAGGCCATGGGGCAAAAAGCAACGTCGGTGCGGTTGTATCCGTGGTGGATTTGCTTAGCATGTGCTAAAAACTTGCAATTGCTGGGAAGATCACTTGATTTCAAGGGGCAATCGATGATGTGTTGCGCGGTGTCATCTGCCTCATCTCGACTGGCCATCTGTGAACTTCCTGGCAGCATCAAGTCAAGTCGATCCTAAGGGCACTGAAACGACTCAACCCCAGTGCCGCTCTTGGGCGTTTAGACTTTGCCATAGCAAATGGTGACGATGAATCTGTCGTCCATCCAGACACCAGAGCCCAAACCCATGCATACTGCCCGAAAGAGGCTCTTTGCAGCTAGTGGATATTGCTGCAGAGAGCTGGCTAACTGTTGTCTGGCTGACAAGTCCACACTAGTAGACCTGTCAGAAGCCAAGTTGTGAACTCAGCACTGCACACTAGGGTCGCCTTGCCCGCTTGGCTGGCAGCTGGATGCCGGTGCCCGTCCGGAGAACATCTCGCCTCTTGCGATCAGCGCCGGTGCGTCCGACTGGAGAGGGAACCCCACTTGGTTCGAAATGGCGACTGGTCTTCTGGTGAAGATGAGCAGGAGCGCTGGAACGACGCGATGTAAGTTTTGCAGTCTTGCAGTCGAGCTGTCAAATTGCAAGGGCCAGAGAGACTCCAGCAATGCTCCATAGGCGCATGTGGAAACGCGATTGGAGGAGGCGTTGAAGCGGGAGGCTCCAGATGAAACTGACGAGGGAATACACCGCCCTTACGTTGACAGTGCTGATCCTGACACTGACAAGCTTGCCGCGACGTGTTTGGCTGTTTTGGCAGAAGCTGGCGGGTTGGGTCTCCACGGCCGGGCCACTTGACATGCGGCCGGATGGGCACTTGGTGTCGAGACTTGGGTGATTGACCAAACAGACTGCGCAGCACTTCGTCCAGCGGGTCGTTCATGCAAGGTCCGACGGCCCAGCCACCCTGATTTCTTGCATCTCCTCGCTACGGTCCCAGGCGTTTCTGCCTCCAGACCTCGTCACTGGCCGGCCGTCAGGGGGAGAAGACGGAAGGGAGGGAAAAACCGACGGACAACTTGAGAAGGCGCGCAAGCCGACCAAATGTGGAGGACTGTTGAGAAGACGCGATATCAGACCGTGACAATGGAAGTGGCGCGACCCGGGGTTTGTCTCCATGATGAACTTGGCCGAGTGTCATGTCATGGTCCGGAGCAAGAACGGGGCAAAAACGCAGTGTGTACAAGGAAAGACATTGCAACTACTCCGTGCTCCAGTGTGTAGCTTGAGGTGGAGTCGCTTACATAACGACAGCCGAGTACTGTACATCTACCCTAACCCTCTGCCCCTCAATGATTAGAAACTGCCCCGCAAGTCACTGGCCCCTGCGCCAGTGCCCAGTCTCTTCCGCGGCTCCAGGGCCAACAGGTAATATCCCGAGAATCCCAGCAATAGAAGCACAGTGAGAGCCAGTCACTTGAGACGAGTGAGAGGCAAGTCGAAACAAACATCGCGTAGACAGCCAGACAACGTCATCAACCACAGTAAACTTGGGGTCGCAGACTGCAGAGCAAGCAGTTGCCGACCGGCACAGTCCGGATCACCTCAGTGCTGCTTCAGGTCTGCCATTTCTTGTCGATCCCGTCCATGCTCCGACAGAATTCGGAGTAATGATTAAGATATTGTCATTGTCAGTGAGCACCCACACTGCAGAGCACTGAATACCTCGACCACGGCTGTTCATCAGTACAGTGGAGTAGGATAGGACACAGTAACAAAGGCATGGTCCTGGACGGGAATAGCTTCTAGACTCGGCATCAGCCTACCTCGGTAGCTTCAACGGGCGGCGTCCCGTCTAGCTGGAGCCGCCAGGCCGTTGCTTCCAGCGCCGCCCCGATGCGAGTGGCTTGCCCATTCCCGGGGTGGCTCCAAGTCCAGGGCCGTCAACTGATGACTGGCTCCTCACCTGCTCACACCTGTCAGCCTGTCAAGCGACTCAAGCCTGATGAAGGGCTATTTCGAGCCAGGCCTGGGCCTTTGTTGGGCAGACATGGCACACACAACTTGCGAAAAGACGGCCGTTGATGCCCAACCTACTGCACGTCGGTCGCCTCTCCGCCAGTCGCTTTGCCAATGTGCCATGTGCCTAATCCATCGGCTTAACTAATCCATTTAGGCCTCGCAGTATGAGTGTGTGGGAAACAGTGGGGCTGTCTGTCCATGGGGCTTCATCCTGGCATCCTTCACCTCACCTGCCGCCTCCATTCGGATCATGGTCCCAACTCCCGCCGAAGCCACTGCGCATTGAATCAGGCCGGCCCAGAGCCTGACAGGTCGCTTTCAGCCGAGTGCCAATGTATGTACTGTGTCTACCCCGTACGGAGTACGGATAGTACAATAAACGGAAGACAGCACGAAAAGTCTGTGCTGCAAACGCCCTTTTCTTCAGCGGGAAATGATGGGACATGGTGCGATTGAGACATTCTAGAAGGCGGCTAGTGAGGGCTAAAAACTGGGTCCCGGTGTGGCGGCGCCGAGCAGCCGCTGCGCGGGCGTAGTCATGTCTACGGGCTGGAGCCTCCCCCGGATTCTAGCGAGCCTCTAGCGATGTGATCTGTGATTTTGAATCTCGCATCGACAAATTGTCAGCGTCCAAAACCCGCGCCGCGAGAGGCCCCACTCAAGACTACCGCTGCGACTGGCGCCTGGCGACTGCGCGCGACAGCATCACAATCGGACATCAGCTGGGATCCCCGTCCCAAGCAAAGCAAAGATACGGATCTGTGATGGAGCCAAGTGCCAGTCAAAATCAGCCAGCCTCGTCAGCAGACACCCCATTATACTGATACTACTCCAAAGTACGGGGTACAGTAGTCAATGACTTCACGCTACTCGGTAACGTTGGGGGGCCTCGTAATCCCCAAGGAGGATAGTCCGCCAGAAACCTGGAAGTTGACGGCGGGATGCCTCTCCTCCACTGCAGTAGTAGCTCCCACAGTGACCGCTGGTCCAGTAGGTGAGATCATCATCAGAGAGAAGATTAGCTTGGGCCAGTATACCATACAAGGATCAGCTCGTCTGTCAGTTTTTTCCAGCCTTCAGTCATTGTTTGGGTCGACTTTTTAGCCTGCTTAATCGCCTGCTGATATGGCGCTAGCACTCACGGGCTATACTGTTGAATTTGGGGGGGTTTACCGCTTGGCTGCAGGGCCTTTGCCTGTGTGGAATCTGGATGGGCATGGCACTGCGGTACGATTCGGTTTCCAGCCGCTGGTGCCATTGCCAGAGTTCTGTGCTTCTCTGGTTGTAGTATGTACTGTGTACTGTCGCCCCGTAGCCGCTCCTGTCAGGATGTTTCATGTGAGCTCGCCGGTTCCAGCAAGGTTGGGCTAATTTGTGGTAATATTCTCTCTTTTGGAAGAGGCCGGATCTTCCGCTAGCCAGCTATTGTGCCCAAAGGACCAGCTGCAGCACAGCAAGTGTATTCGCCGTAGATACTCTATTCAAGGCACTGACATAGCAGCTTTTTGCAGTACCACAGTAGTAGGTGACAAGAAAAGCGGAATATTCAATTTCGGCTTGTGGGCGAGAGAGCGCCGCTTGTCTCCAAAGCCGTCGCTTGAGCAGACGTCTCAATCAAGACCACTGTCGAGATAGACGGGTGACTGATGGCCTGAGGAGAGGACGTCCTTTGAAGTGAGGAAATACCTACCTAGGTAGGTACATGTGCTACGTACATGTGCACAAGACCGCATTCACTCCGTCCTCCGTACAGTATGCTCTCGAGTTGTGGGATGGGCTGGGATGGGTGGGGTGGTGTTCTCCATTCCGACTGATGGGAACGGGGAAACAAAGAGTGCATTACTGTGGCACATAGATAGGGACGTATGTATCTATTTAGAGTTTTTCTGCACTTCTGCCCTGCATACCCCACCCATATACCAACCCGCCTATCCCACTCCAGGAGCAAAGTACTGTGCTCCTGCTTACGGTGCACTACTACTACCGTGAAGTACCGAGTACCCAGTACCTAGTACCTCTTCCCTGCCGTAACCCAACCTTGACCCCTGGCTTGTTCTTCCCCCCCGGCCATCATCCCACACACCCAACCCAACGCCCACACACTCTTCGGCTCCGTGGTTGACTTCTCAAGAGCTACAAATCTCACCTGCCCCTCCGCCGACTCGTTCCCACCCATCAGTCAACAACATCCAAGAGCAAACATTGATCATTCCACACTCACAACCACGACTACATTCATCTCACACAAGGTTTCCATCCCACACTGTTCGCGGTAAAAGCATTGCTAGCAATTACTGTCACGGCCGGATCATCAACTTATCTCGCATAAAAGCTGTCTATTGCATTACTGTACTTATCACGGCCATCCCGCACCACCAAAATCAAACCAAAACCAAACCAAGCAGCAGAGACAAGAGCTGCTCCACCAACCCACTCGGACGACCATCTGACTTCTGTGAAGAGGCAAAATCTCTTCATCCGGCATCACACCAGCACAACCTACTCTCGTCTTCTCACCTCGACTCAGATTATCTATCTCCGATCGAGACGATTGCACAGCAGCAGCAAAACACAACTGCAGCGACACTCTCCCCGCGGCAGTACAACTACTCCCACCGGGGCCGACACGATCGGACCTTTCCCCTCCTACCCTACAAGCAAGGAGAAAGACAGGCAGACAGAGCAACAAGCCTGGTGAGTATTTCAGTAGCACATTCCTTCGTTTTCTGCCCTCCCACATACATACACCTATGATACACACCTGCCCATCTCTTATCTCGGCTCATTCATTCTTTCACCCTTCTCCTTTCACCCAAGTATCCGAGCAAAAAATTCAATCTGCGCGATCTTGTATCCCGGTCGTTCTCGCTGGGCACTGCGGCTGTATAAATTTCCATCCCGCCGGGACCGGGCTGGGACTTGCTCTTGTCTGGGTCCTCTGGTTTCTCCCCCACCACATCTCAACCGCCAACCACTGCTGGCTGTGTTTCGTCTGCCTCCTCACATCCACTTATTACTTGGGAAGGGGCCTTTCATGCCAGCTTCATCAGCCAAGATTGTCTTGTCCTTGACTTTCCACCCCATATCGGAGGCAACTTGCTATATTTTTTACTAGCTGCCAACGTCTCGAACGCACCTAGTCCTCTCTACGAGAAATCCCACGCTTCACCGCCCTGTCTCACCTGGCGGCCCAAGCACAGTCCCCCTCCATTCTCACCAACGACTAACAAACGCCCGGCTCACAGTACATTCGCCTCACCGTCGGATTTCTCTGGTGTCATTGTCCTGATCCGCCCTGGACCACTCACTAGGTCCCTACTGTGATCAGATATCCTCCCAGAGAGACCGTCATGGTCTCTACGCTTCAAATGCAAGATTACTACCGCCAATCCGGGTTGACGGTGGATACGGCGCACGCACAGCAGAAATTCTTTGAGGAGGAGGACTGCATAATAGACGAGTCGGTTCTTGACCAGAACGCTCTTGACTCTGGCCTTGAAATGTCCCCAACTCTTGTCGACAGCAGGAGAGAGTCATTCGCTGTATCAACATCCATCTTCTCCCCCAAGAACGAGCCCTGGACTGCCGTCGACATGGAGTCCGTTCCATCCAACAACCCCTTCATGGAGCCGCAACATGCGCAGCAGCCACAACAACCGCAGCAACATCACAGTAACAACCCTTTCTTGCGCATGGACCAGCATCAGCACCCCCATCAGCACCAACAACAGCAATCGCAGCCCTTTATGTCCCAGCCCACCAACCCCTGGTCTATGAATAGCTCAGGCTCCTGCACTCCCATGGCACAGTTCGACGGCCTGCCCACTGAGTTTGACACCAGCGGTGCTCCTCTCTTTCAACGGCAGCAATTGCAAGGGCAGACCCCCTTCAGCAATCCGGCAAATCATGTCCCCATGTTTCCTCCAGTCAATGGTCACCCTATGCAGCAGTCGACCTCCAAGGATGGGTGGATGACAGGGCTCAAGGATGCAAAGCACCACAGTCCCACCATCCGGTCGCACAACGACTTGAGGAGGGGAGATGGTATCCGGAAGAAGAACGCCCGCTTCGACATTCCTGCCGAGCGCACATTGAGCAACATCGACAGCTTGATTGCGCAGTCCAACGACGAGACCGAGATCAAGGAGCTGAAGCAGCAAAAGCGTTTGCTGCGCAACCGACAGGCCGCGTAAGTCGTATATCTTGACTCGAATCTGCAAGTGGACGTTTCACTGACCCGTGCCTACCATGAACAGACTTGACTCGAGGCAACGAAAGAAGCAGCATACCGAGCGCCTCGAGGATGAGAAGAAGCAATATACTACCATGGTGGGAGACATGGAAGCAGAGATCGAGCAACTGCGCAGCCAGCTTGATGAAATGTTCCGCGAGAGGCAGGAAAGGGACACCCTCATCAACCACATGAGATTTGAGAAGGAGGAGATGGTTCGCACCCACACCATCGAGACTGGTGAGCTGCGCAAGAAGGTCAGCGTCCTGACAAACCACGTCCAAAACCTGGAGAACGCTGCCATGTCGCAGGCAAATGGCATGGCCAACCAGCAGCAGTACGCCAACGGTGCCCACTTTGGCGAGATGGAGACCATGACGGTCGACGGGCCGTGGGACAACATGGGCCTCTTCGGCACCGAGTTTCCCATGGAGCACTCGGATGTCAAGCAGGAGATGCACCTCGGTCAGAGCAAGAAGCAGGAGGTTGCTCTTCCTGCCGATGCCGACAAGCCCTCCACGCAGGGCGGGCTGCTTTTCATGTTGTTCTTGGTTGGTGCATTCGTACTCTCTAGTCGACAAGCCAGCATTCCCACTGTCTCGGAGGACGTTCGCGCGGCGTCGGCAACTCTTCTCGAGAATGTTCTCAAGGACGCCGGCGTTGGACAGACGGCTGCTGGTCATTTGGACGCCATGGCCCCTCAACCCTCGGGGACTTCATGGGCCTCGGCACCAACAGCCTCGATGCCAGTTCTCGGTGGCGGCCTTGATGGCATGACTCCATCCATGCTCGGTGACTTGTCAGACTCGCTCATCCAGCCAACTCAGGAGCAGCAGAACGAGCAGCTGTTTGGGCTCACTGCGGCACAGTACGACGGTGTACAGTCACAAGACTTCCTCCAACATGCACCCGCAGAAAAGCCTACCAGCCAAGGGAGGAGGAACCTCGCCGAGGCTTTGGCGTCCATGCGAACCAACAGCAAGGCCGAGGTTTATACACGATCTCTTCTCTGGGACCAGATTCCTGCCGACGTCGTTCGCAATTTCGCAAAAATGGTGGCAGAAAACAACAACCGGGATGGCAGCAACGTCGCAGCTTGAATGATGACTTGACGACATGAGCATCTTGAATTGAGATCTACAGCACAGCATATCACATCACATCACATCACATCACCGACCGACTACCCACCACAGCTATTTTCCGAAGACGTATTCGCTTCATCAGCGTGTTTTTACCCTCCGCATTTCGACTACACCATCGCCCTTGAGTTTTTGTTCAGCCACTGCACTTCATATACAGTTGCTTGTTTTTTGTGCTCACGCACCCAAAGATTGTTTGTTGCATTTGTGTTTGATGGCAGCGGAATTTGTATTGTGATTCTTTCCTACTTTTGTCTGAATTTTTTCGAGCAGGCGAGCGAGCGTTTGATTTGGACATTTTGATTTAAGTACTTGTCTTGTCTCATATTGAACTGTTTCCAGCGTTTTTTCCTATAGCGGTTTTTCTTTTTGGGGCTTCAAAGGCGGGCTGGGCTGGGCTGTGGGAAGTTCTCATCTTGGATCTGGCAGTGCGCCTATATTCCAGTTGGGCAGGGTTTCGGTATTGGGACATCGTCAAACATCTATGGGCATCGACAGGACAGAACCGTGGAGGAAAGATTTCAGGACAATCTCGAACTTTGTCTGTCCAGAGATGGATAGGCAACACATCTGCGTCCAGTTTCAGCAACCCCTCGGGGCTCCACCGCCAACGGCACACTTTTCTCTTGTCCTTCCGACTTTCCATGCTCTTCATTTTCGACACGAGGGCTATTTAAGAACCGGGACGACGCAAAACGCCTCACTGAAATCACACGAAAAGTCTCAACGACAGACCACTCTCCTTCAAAAACAGAGCATTTTCTTATGTGGAGAGGTTATCCGATTTCATTGAGTTTTTCGGTGTCAAGTTGCCAACTTTTCCAAGATGAGAAGACGGGAGTGATGGTTCAGGAAACCAGTGCCAGAACGAGATGGGATGTAATGAGTTTCTCTACAGCTCACGAACTCAGCTCTTATAGTAACAGATAAAAAGGGGGTTTTGTGGGAAAGTCATGGACGCACAGGAGGCATAGCTTCAACTCGGTGACTATAGACGTCGTTGGTTTGGCAGTTTAGAATTGGGATTTGCGCTCTGGGATGAATGCACATCCGATGATGATGAACTCGCTTAGCTAGATACCAGAGCGAATATGACGCATGAAACTTCCACCAGCTTGTTGGCCTGTCTACCTTGTGGTGATGGCTCTGGTCTGTGTCTTCCTCAATACCTACGCAAGTCACGCACGGTATCACATCTTCATTCCTACGAGTCTGGTATAGCCAAGCGTGCTGCAACGTCTTCCTAGGTAGCCCACCATGTCTCACGCCAACCACGTTTTCATGACATCGCCATCCCATCATCCGCCCCAAAAAGGACTTGTCTCAGACCCACCATGGCTATCGTCCGCCCAAAAGAGACACTAGCAAAATCCCCTGATTGGCCAGGTCTCACTATTCGTCTTTCCCACAAGGGTTCAGATTGGTGGGTTGGGTGTTTTCCTGCACCCTGTCTCTCGGGCTGGAATCCATCATTTTCACAAGCTTGGGTTGGGTACACACTACCTACGGACACTCGCTCGTGACGGGATGGGGGGATGGGTGGCTCATGTTGCATCGGGAGGGCGGCGCGGGCCTGTCATACGTGGGAACCACCACCGTTGGCTTGACGTCGTGTGGCACGCCACCCCTACCTAGGTACTCTGTACCGTTCTTCACCACCCGCCCCCGTGCATGCTTCTGGCGTGGGTGTGGCACAGATGACTTTGATGGTGGAGAGGTCGTATCGCAGGCTGTCAGGTGCACGGGACGGAGAGGCACGCGGAAAGGAGGATGATGATGATGCTATTTATCTGCGTACTCCGTCTGCCTTTCCAACTAGATGGCAGCATCGATCGATCGCAGCCTCAGGCTCGACGAGTGTGCCCTAGTCCGAAGACCTATTCAAGCTGGGCATGATTGCCTGTATTTCGCCGCATCAAGTTGCCTCCTACAAAGGCCCGCGTATCAGGAACCACTTGGGTCCCTCTTCCTTGGCTCCCGCTTCTGGAACGAGGCCGTGCGTAGTGACGGTTGTACGATTACGATGTGGTGGGACCCGAACTTGTTTGAGTTGCTTAGCAGCATCAGTGCAACAAGCCATCGAACGATCCAGCCTTCCTAGCAGGGAGAATTGTATAGGGTGGCACTGCTCAGAGCAGGCTGGCAACGCAGGCCTTTTCCCCGTCCCACATCCTTTCTTTTGGCAACCTCAAATCGGACGAATGCGTACCTGGCAAGGAAGACTGGTTACAGGCTTTTTCTGTACTCATTGCCCCTGAAATGCGCTTCTGCTTGGACCGCAGCGGCAAGCAGCTGGAAGAAACAGCGGCGACACAGTATCAGTAAAGTGACAAGGTGCTGTCGCTTGCGTTCAGCTGACCCAACGAGGATGCGAACTAGCGAGACCCCCAGAGCTCCCAAAGATGATGCAGCCTCAAATCGGGGCAAAAAAAAAAAAAAAAAAAAGATGGCCTGCGGTTGGGCCTGAGTTTGCGCCTCACAAATTGCTCCCCTCCTTCCCGAGGTCCGCTGCTGCTGACCATGCATATGTAGGAGCAAGAACAAGTTCTGACGCACGTCAGGAAAGCGGCATCTCGCCTCCACTCAGCGCTGCCGGTGGCGCTGGGAGAGTCCTCACGGATGCACTGCACAACTTCCCGACGAGGCTATGGGGAGGCTTCGGCTTGCTAAATCGGGCGAGCACGGCACCCACGCTGACCAAGGGAACTGGCATGATCAACGGCTTACAACGCGCACAAGGCCTCCTCAAGTCAGATGAGTACCTTGGGGATTGATTGCACAATCTGGCTGCGCTGCAACATGAGCCCCAGGCGAGGGGCAGAATCCATTGGACAGACGGTGGTGAGGCCTGACCAGATCTAGAACTATTCCGTAAAAAGCGACCAAGGTGAATTGTAACGGTAATGTAACGGTTCTGTGTGTCCCATATAAGTTGTGCTCCCGAGCACCTAATGCTGCCCTCCCAAAATGCAATGTGTAGAAACGATTCCCGTGGAAGCAGGACCTCGTTAACGCTCAAAGACCAAAGCTGGTGGCGCCGGGGAGGCAGAATGTATGCAGGCCACCCACGCCGTCTGTCTAAAAATCAATAGCACGTGCCATGTCCAGTGATCCAAGGTCCTTTACCCGCGGTCTTGGGGAATCGTTGCGCTACAGGCAGGTTGCAGAGCATATGCTGTGCTGTTTGAACTTCAACGCAGGCCCGCAAACCGGGACCTTCGGTTGCAGCAGCTTCTGTGCCACAGCACAACGATCGACAGGTTGAACAGCCCAATGGCCCTGCGAAGCCACGCCAAGGCGCAGTGCGCCGAAGACGCAATCGAATGCAGTTCAAGCCGAGAAGACGGCAGTGATGCCGCCCAAGCAGACGCGGGCCCGACGATACTCAGGGGCAGCCGAGAACCCTGGGGATTCTCATTTTCGCCCCAAGTATTACCGCCTCGCCCAGTCTGCAGAGTGCCGTCGTCTTACACGCTGAGAATAGAGTGTTTCGAAGTTCGGCCAGGACGCCAAACGGTCGTTCCAGATGGCCGGGAACGACCAGTGCGGTCGAGTGGCAAGAGTATCCAGGCCCATGGTAGTCTGTGTGGTTCGAATCCTACTTCTTGCCACGCTTGCCCTTGCCAGGGTCATATTTCTCTTTCCATATCCTGGATCTGGGTCAGCATGAGAGCGATCATGGTACATCGAGACAACGCAGCATCAATAACAAGAAACAGGGCCAAAGTGGTGGACGTCGCTCAGCGAGGGCTTATCGCCACTGGATGAACAGACAAGAGCCGATTGGCCGAGTCAGATGAAAGCGACCCTCTCATCAAGTGGCGCGAGCGCTGCCGATGCCCTGAAGCCAGTGACACAAAGTGAGGCGCCATTAGCCAGAAGGGTGGTAGGCCTGTGAGAGGCCATTGAGACCCATGTAGCCTACCATATGCTGTGCGAGCCAGCATCTGAGACGACTGGTACGCAAGTGCGAAGACAGAGCCCGAGCTGCAAGGCTGGCCTCAAGAATGGGCCGATCCACCAGCCTCGAAAGGGCCATCATCGCGACTGGGCTGCTGTGTTGAATTGAGGCCCAGGGGAACCAAGATAGAGATGACCAACTTACCACGAGTTGCCAATTGTTTTATTTCCATTCTTCTCAGCCAACCGATAGTACTTTGCAGCGGCATACTATGCGAGAAGAACCTGTCAGCCTCATGTGATAATGCACTCCGCGTTTTCAGCTGCACATGCGGGAAAGCCGAGCCACAGGACACCATCGCCGGAATTGCGCATTGCTGCCCAACAGCAAAGCCGCCCGCCAAATGACCAACCAAGTGGGTGCCATGTACACACACAGGTTTGCCACCCCCAGACGGAATCTGCCTCTGCCAAGTCTGCAAGGCATGATATAATGTTCGAAGGCAGTGAGGTGACGAATTTACAAACACCATGTGCAAGAGAATGGTTGCTCACCTTGTCCTTCTTGCAGCCGAATCCCTCCAGATAGCACCAGCCGACCTCATTCATGGCGTCTTCCAGGCAAATTGTCAGTTTATATATGTCCATTGGCTGTCGCTGTGAGCTCGAGGACACAAGGACGAGACGTGACTCACCAGTGTCTCCCAAGTTCGCCGCTGTCTCATAGTACTACGTAGCCGAGGGTGCTGTTAGCCATAGCTAGTTGTACAAAGAAACATCCTTCCAATGATCACGACGATCCAACGCACCTGTTTGGCAGCAAGTGGGTCCTTTTCAATGCCCCAGCCGTGGCGGAAGCAGTTGGCAAGTTCGAAGATGGCAAGGACCAGCTCCCCTTTGGCTGCACCGCCCTTCTTCAACCCAGCCTGGAGAGCAAGACTTTCCACATCGGCCGCGTTGTTTGCAGCCGCCTGCAGAAAGAAGACTGCTTGTTCTGGATTGGGTTCACAGCCCCATCCATGTCTGTCACAGTCCACAGTCAGATACAAGTTCACAGACAGTGTCCCAACAGCTGCGCATGGCCTGGACCACGTTCCACCCATGGATCGGCCATATGTGTGTGCGCGCTCTTCCTCTGAACCTAACACCAGATTGCCGCCCACTCACCTCAAGGCAAGGCCATAAAGCACCTGGCTCAGGGGGTTGTTCGCTCCCTTGGGATCCGCAAGGACCCCGAACAAGGCAGTCGACTGCTCCAGCTCGCCCTCCTCATGCAGCTTGATAGCCTGCTGTATATCCGCATCGATCGTCGGCGTGCTCGCCACCCCGTTCTGTGCATCTGTCCTGCCGTGCCCATCATTGACGATCCGCAAGCTCGGGAACCCGCTGAGCTCCAACGCCGGACTCAACGGGCCCACCGGCGACGCCGGGGCGCTCCGGTGCAGGGCCTCGTTCTCGTTGGCCGCCTTGGCGAGCATGGTGGCGCGCTTCTCCCACTGCGACTCGGTGTTGCCCTCCTTGTCGGCGGTCGGATCGTCGGCGGAGGTGGTGATGATTTCGGGCAGGTCGGCGGGGACGTTGTCGGAGCTGGCGGGGGCGCGCGACAGACGCAGGCGCTGCGAGATGCGGCGGGCGGGCGAGGGGCCGATACTGAGGGTACTGTTCCGGCTCGGCGCGGAGGAGCTGTTGCTGGAACGGAAGGCATCGGACACGCGTCTCGGGCGGGAGCCGTCGGGCACGGAGAGCTGGGCATCTTGTGGGCCGAGGAGGTTCGAGCTTTCGTGGCCTTCGTAGGGGCTGTTGCCGTCGCCGGGAGGATGTATGATCTCCTGGGAGTGTGTGTCGGATCGGATGAAGGTGAACTCGGGTGCTGCTAGTCTGTTTACGGCATCTTCTCTCCGGTTGTCCTTGCTGACTTCGATCCTGTCCTTCTTCTTGAGAATGTCACGTAGGCCCATTGTGTCACCTGGGACGGAAGGGCAGTACCACGGTAGAGCTAGCTACAGCTGGGACCTTTGCAGCCCAGTTGTGTTGAAGCGAGAGACTGGCTGTGCGTGCGTGACGTAGGCGAGGCTGTCATAGATGTTCCAAGGAGGTAACAGTACTATATGTACTCGGCATACGTCGCGAGATTGAGATGGTGTACAGTAGTGTTGGCTCAAGCAGCTCTGACAATCAGTAATAGACAACGGGAGGTACTCGTGAAAGTTGTAACGGCAAATAAGGAGATGACCGTCATCTCCCCACCCTCTTGGTCCTGGAATATAAAAGTAGAATCGAATGGACTTCAGGTGTGGCAAGCCTGAAATTGAACACTTAGGATGGGTCGTGTCTTGGCATGGAGGAGTCTCTCCTTCCTTCCAAGGTTCCCAACAGTGCCACGGTGTTCGTCAACTTGGTGAGATTATGACCTGATGTCGCGTTGCTGCGCTGCAAAGTGCGCAAAAGGGGCTTCTACCAGCTAAACGAAAAGAGAGATTCCATCGTAAGCACTTCGGGCGGACGTCTACTCCGCCGGTCTGCGTGGTAGGTGCTGTATGAGCCACACAGAACAGCAGACAGGCGGGCTGTGCATGAAACCTTGGCCCTGCTCGCGACGCGGCTGGCGGTAAAGGAATGCTGACGAGCGAGGCTTTTGCGCTTGCAGATTGGATGCCAATCTGGCTGATGGACCAACTGGTGCTTTCAATCGCGCGTTGGAGAGTGATGGATGGATGTCTGGTGGAGAATAAGTGGAAGGCGGTGCTTTTACTTTGCACAGTAGGGAGTACATTGAACACGCCAGGCCAGGGTGCTCGGCGTATGGCGGCCGTACCCGGTTTGCCGGCCTTGTCCTGGCTGGCTTAGGAGATCATTTATACTGTACCACAGCATGCACTCCCACCGCACTAATAAGACAAGAGGACCGCTTATACACTTTTTGACAGCTCGCAATCAGGAATAATCATATTGATGTGCCCTGCAACTTCGCGCAATACAATCTGCTGATTCTTCTCGACTCCTGTCCTGTTCCTTTTGCCACAAGCGGCTGCTGTGCAATCATGAGAACGTCCATCCGGAAAAGTCATTCACAAACCTGACCGCCGAGGCCAGGTAACGCTCGTGAACATCTCCCCAGGTGCTGGCAGCCTCGCGCATAGCCCGCACCGCCTTGACGTAATGCGCATCCGTCGCCCACTGCGAAGTCAACGCCTTGTTTTCCACATATGCCCACGTGCTGGCCCCTTGCCCCTCGGGCCACGGCACATAATCCGGGTCGATCTTGGGCCTGAGTTCTGCGATGTATATCGCAAGCGACAATAGCCACCACTGGCGCACCAACGGGATGTGGAATTTGGCTGGGATGAAGGGTAGCAGAATGCGCACGGCATGACTGGTAGTTAGTAGGTGCACAAGCAGGAAGTTGTACGAGTGTGTCCCCGGGGCCACCGTTTCGACGAGCAGCGCAGTGGCAGCCTCTTGACTCTCCCGGAAGCGCTCGACCGGATTCTCGCCCACTCTCCAGGCATTCCAGTACTCCAGGGCCAGGTCTTCGTGCTTCTCAAAGAGGATCTCGATGTTCCCGGAGCCCTTGTGCTCGTCAAACACACCGTCGAGTCTACTGTCACTCCTGATTTTGTGGAGGATTTCCATGGGCGACGTGGACGAGAATGCATCTTTCGGCGGAGTGCGTGTGTACTTTGAGTCGTCGAGATATTTGTGTAAGAAATTGTACTGAGTGGCGGCCATGGACAAGGCCTCAATGGCGATCCATTTGTTGTCCATTTCGTAGGCATAGCCCAGGTGGATCAATGGGTGACCCAAGCCTGCAATGACGTTGTTGATGAGAGGCGCACCGCCGTCTGAGGGCGTGAACATGTATTCCTCAACGACACGCTTCCACTCCCAATTTGCAGCGCGAGTAGAGACGCGGTCCTCGAAGAAGTCGATGTAGGCGCGCTGGTAGGTCCTGTCGCCCAGGAAATCCCTCCAATCTTCATCAACGATCTCAGCAGGGCTGTCAGGCCATGGTTCTAGCTCTTTGTGCTCCGACTCGTACAGGTCCTGGAGGTGGTCGGGGGAACCGCCGAGAAGGTAGGCGGAGCCCAAAAGATGCGGCAGGTGGTTGTGAAATTGTAATGAGTGGTAGAGAATGGCGTGGTTGACGTGGTTTGCGCGGAGGAGGTGCTTCAGGTTTCTGGCTCGCTTGTCTGGGTTCGTCTCCACGTTGTGTACTTGGACGGCATCAAGAGGAATGGCTTGAGCAGTGGCCGAGCCTGCCAGTTTGCCGTAGATGAAGGAGAGCATGTTGGAGATGCTGCAGTCAGTTCAATGACGTATGGGTTCAGACATATGGTGCGGTAGGACGAAGGCTAGAAGGAAGGCTGCAAGTTTGTTATCGGTATCGGTATATGTATCTGTCGGTGTCAGAAGTCGCGAAGTCGTAAAGTCAGGGAGCATGTGTTAGACTTGTGGTGGTTGTCGAATGACCCCATCCTCAACATTTAGAACCTTGAAGGCGAAAATGGCAAGGCCAACCTCGGTACCGTTGCGCCTATCCTTTGTTCAAATCCTTCCATGGACCCCTCCTTCCCGTGCAACGTTGAGCTAAGATCGATCGGCATCTGTTAGTTTCTTTCGCGCAGACTTCGAGAAGGTTTGTAGCCGATCAGATCACCTGCATTCAAGTATCCCAAGCTCAATTGATGTTTTGATGAGCTTCGACATCGATGCTAGGCTTGGCTTCAAAGCCAACAAACCCCTGCAGAACATCAATCAAGCTTCAACACTGGCCGGCCGGTCCGGAACCTCGACGTCACAGGCCCCTACCCCACCAAAAACCGCCTACAAGAGCCGCATGCACCGCTACCGGTGATAACCTCATGTCAAGCCCATAGTCGATCCCAAACAATTGCCGCACTTCACCACATACCACACCACGCACCAACACTCCAAAGTATACCTCGAACATGGCTCCACAGGCAATCATCGCACCTTCCATCCTCTCGGCAGACTTTGCGAAGCTGGGGGCAGAATGTGCAAAGACAATGGACCAGGGCGCCGACTGGCTGCATGTTGATATCATGTATGTGCTGATTCAATCAATTGAGCTGGCCCTACCTACTACAGCTCCAATTCTGACATCAGATGCTCCCCAGGGATGGCCACTTCGTCCCCAACATTACTTTCGGCGCCCCTGTCGTCGCAAAGATCCGTTCGCACGTCGAGAAGCCCACCACCCACCACGGTCGAGGCACCTTCGACTGCCACATGATGATCGCCGAGCCAAAACGCTGGGTTAAGGACTTCAAGGACGCCGGCTGTGACCTGTACTGTTTCCACTACGAGGCTGCCTTTTCCACCGATGCAGAGACCCCCTCCGCACAGAGCGACAGCAAGACGAACCCCAAGGCCCTGATCAAGTACATCCACGACTGCGGCCTGCTGGCAGGTATCGCTATCAAGCCCAAGACGGGAGTCGATGTGCTGTGGGACATTTTGGAAAATCCGAACAAGGAAGAGGTGCCCGATGTAAGTGTCGACTGCGCTTGATCGTGCGAAAGCTGGATGAGGAGAGCCCCGATAACTGACTGTGTTGTAGATGGTCCTGATCATGACGGTGGAGCCGGGCTTTGGTGGGCAAAAATTTATGGCAAGCGAGTTGCCCAAGGTACAAGAGTTGAGGAAGCGGTACCCCGAGCTGAACATCGAGGTCGACGGAGGACTCGGACCCGGAACTATCGACCAGGCGGCCGACGCTGGCGCAAACGTGATTGTTGCGGGAAGTGCAGTCTTCGGAGCAAAGGACCCTGCCGAGATTATCTCTCTCCTGCGAACATCGGTGAACTCAAGGTCGAACAAGATATAAAGGCGATGCTGGGACGGACCATGAGCTGAGGGTCTTTGAGGCACCGTTGACAGTTCAGAAATTGCATTTGTAGATGGCTAGAAAGCAATAGAGCAATGTGAGTCAACTGTTTGCTGTGTCATTTGTCAATCTTCTTTTCTTCTTCCGCAAGGAACCGACCAGCCGTAGAACATGGGGCTTCAAGCTCACCTGGGACCCTCCTCTCTTCGTCTGCCTCATCTGGTTCCTCTCGTCACATGACAATGCATCTGATGTCAAAACCAGGATCTGTCTTGCCAGGGCCGAATCCCACTCGGAGGCTGTTCCTCTCTTTGATGATCATGCGCACAAAGTTGCGGTCATAGTTCCCATGCAGATCATGGACTGGGCACTCAAGACCTGCTTGACTGTCAGCCATTGGTTGCAATTAATCAGGATGCCTTCAAGTCTGCAGTGTCAGTACATACTCTCTTGCTCCTGTGGCTCGTGGGAGACTTTGTGCTTGCCAAAGGCAGGACAAAGTGAAAAGCCTGCATTGGGCTGGCATTGGATGTACACTTGCAGCCATCTGCAGCGACAGTTGGGGTTGGAGTAGACAACGACACGGCACATATTGGGTGTAGTGGTTTGATTTTGGTAGTTTTTCAAGGTTGGTGGCTGATGGAGGTGGTTGGCGTTTTTGGTATTGTGAGGAAGACACTGAGTTGTGTTGCTTTCAGGACGAGAAGGTGCCTAAATATCCTCGACCACCACCCTCGACTTCACTGAGGACAGCGGGAGTCCAACTCACTTTCCAGATCCCTTCACAATGGCAAATCTCCCTTACTCTCAATCACAGATTATCCTCGATATTTGCAAGCATCTTACCACTTGTTGTCAGTGACAGAGTCGCATCTCAAAGTTGCATCTTCATCCTGGAGATCGGAATGGGTGCGTCCAACGTCAAGATCACCAGCTCGACAGGTGACTTGTGGCTTAAGCAGCAAAGAGCTCTGTTGCTGAAGCTATCCCACTAGGAGCTCACATATAGTCACCCATCTTCACATCTCAATACATCCTAATCGCAGACAGCCACACAGCTGCAACTACTCAAGTACAAGGCCCGTATCATATTCGAACAGGATGGCAAAAGCCAACAAATCAATGAATGCCTACATGTCAAGTCCAGAGCCTTTGTTTACTAGGAGAGATTGTTATGGCGTCTCTGAACAAAGCGTTGTTGTATCACCAGCACCAGGCTTCACATACCAAGAGCATGGCAGACAGACCTGTCAAATCCTTGGAAAACAAACACACCTACAAAGCTATATTCAGGACCTCCCTACTGCCCAGCCATACACATAACCAATCCCGCTGTCATTCCTCAGGGCCAGTACCACAGCAAGACATCTCCAGCTATTCAGCAAACAGCCACCGTCTCTCTACACAACACAAAGCCCCAGACACACGACAACATGTGTATCTTCCGCCGTCTCTACTACAACAACTGCTCTCACTCCCAATATCTCGGCCCCGACCCCGTCCGCAAATGCCATCTCCAGCAAGCCTACGAATGCGGCGAGACCGAGATCCCCTGCGGCAAGATGCTGCCGCACAGCTACATGTCCCTCAAGGTCGACGAGCCTTGCAAGAAGTGCGCGGCCAAATTCTCGAGATCCCACCGCACGCTGTCGCGGATCAAGGAACAGCTTGCAGGGGCCAAGTTGAAGCTGCGGATTCCGGTGGACAACGACGGGACGGGGAAGACTGCTGGACTGGAGAGAGGAGAGGATGAGGATGAGGCGTTGAGTCCGGTGGACTTGAACTTGAGCTTCGCTGGGATCGGGCTGGCGGAAGGGGTACGAGGGAGTCTTGCTACTGCTGGGAGGCATTGAGAGAAGGATCGACACGGTGGAAACATGGGACTCGTGTGGTAGGGCAACAAGCTGAAGTCTGTGAGACTGAAGAAAGGACACGGACAGATGAGTGACTAGTGTGAGCTGCGACTTATACTCACCGTCAGTCAGAGGCATCGACAGCAACCAATATGGCAAATGTGGCCAGACCGGTAAGGACTCGCTCACGAGCGTCCGTGCATGTCTGAAGGTGACAGGTCACAAGAAGATGCGAGCAAAGCGACTTGCAGAACGGACGTGATGTGAGCGAGTATAATTGTGGGACTCGCCTAATTCGACAAAACGAGTAGAAATGTAGCCACAAGGCGCATTCTACCAACACTAGTCTGTAGCATTTGAGCGGTCCTTTTTAGATTTCTGGACATTCCTCGTGAAGATGGTGGCATCTGTCAACAACATCCAATCAATCTGACTCCGAATCGTCGTTGTGATCCGAGAAGCCCTGCCATTCCTCCTCAGTATCCTCCCCGGGCGGCACACCCGTTCCGACACCCTCTTCACCCTCCTCCTCTTCGTCAGACTCTCCTTCTTCGATGTCAAAGGTGGCAGATATGTCCCATCGGTCACCTTTAGCCTTCCGGCTGACGTATTTGACAAAGCGCAAGGTGCCACTATCCCTGAGGACAATAGACAACTTGTTCCAGGCTGCCCCCTGGAAGAAAAGAATGTTGTCGTCGTCCGCTGCCGCCTTGTAGACAGCGGCGTCCTCGTCGTCCTCGTCGTCTCCGGCCATGTATACCTCGTGGCCGCCTACTGATTCAGGCTCTTCTTTCTCTTCCTTGGCGGGTGTGGCAGCCTTACCCTTGCCTTTCGATTTGGATTTCTTTCCATTAGTCTTGCCGTTCCGCTCTGCCTCGCCTTCGCTCTCATCCTCCTCGTCCTCGCCCCAGCCGGTGGTCGGGGTAAGACCAAAGTTCAGTTCAAGACGGGGCTTGCCCTCATGACCTGTGGCTAGGGTGTAGTCGAGACCTCTGCGGAAGCGGCGGGCAAGCACGTCGTAGCTCTCAATCCCACAGTTGGTAGCCATGGCCAACCAAGACCTGAACTGGGGACTGGGCAGAAAATCTTCGAGAAGCTCCTTCAGAGGGGAGTCTTCCTGCTTGTCTTGGCCGGGCTGAAGATATAAGAAGCGGTGCTTGTGAGGAGGCTTCGCGACTTTCCAAGCCGTCGCATTCTCAATCTTGTGGCTCTCCTTTGCCAGCGTCTCTGACTCCTTCTTAGTGATGTAATCCTTGAGCCTTGCAGAGAATTTCTTGCTCAGAATATTGGGTACGGTGATGGATGAGTTCTCGTCGAAGTGCTCCTGCATTTGCTCGATGGTGTCCGGTGTAAGATATGTGGGCGCCAGGAATTTAAGGAGGAATTCAATGTCAGACTCTTCGAACTCCTCAAATGTCTTGGGCTGTTCAACAGGTACGTTGTTGGCCTTGGGCTCGTCATGCTGGTCCGGGTTGCCCTGTAGTTGCATCAAGCTGCTGTTCTTGGCCTGTTCCTCTTCAGCCCCCTCCACATAGCCGTCCTCGCCGACCTGAGGGATGTGGAACCAGCCACTGACAGCCATGCGCACTCGTCCGCCATCCATTTCCAGCTGCTCTTTGCTGTCTGCATGATACACTTCCTCCACATCGTGAAAGCTTTCGCCAGGCTGGACGGCAAAGAAGCTGAGCTGGTTCCAAGCTGGTGGGATAATCTTAACGACATCCGGTCCCGGTGTCTTTGCCACAGCTCCATCCTGCCCTTGATGGTCTGAGGTGGGAAAGAGTCGCAAGGCGCCACCCCATTCTGGCTGCCAAGGTTTGTCCGGATCGGTGAGGTAGAGAATGTAGCTGACTTTCCGGCTGCCGATGACGTCGTCATGGCACAAGAGATAGCAGCCGGGCGTGTAGACGTTGATGGCCAAATCTGTTTTGCGTGCGCTCAGCGGACCACAGCCGGTGATATGCGAGATATAATTGCGGAAGGCCTCGGAGTAGATGGCGTCGCGCAGGGCGAGGAGACTGGGGAGTTTGGCCAGGGCCTCGTCTTCCAGTCCGTCGAGATTGGCCAGGTCGCCGGATTGGTGGATCTTGTAGATGTCTGTTTCTTTGGGGGTGAAGCTGACATTTTCGCGGATTTCGTCGCGCACGCGGCGCAGCAGAGAGTCGTCGATGAGGCCGTTGATGACGCTGTGTTTGTAGGGTGAGGATTGTGCGTATTGCGATGTGTATTTGTCGAGTTCCTGTTGATCGAGAAGGCCTTTTCGGAATCTAGTTTTGGCCTCGTCGGCAGAGAGCGCTGTGAAAGGCCAAGGTCAGACAACTGGCGCTCTAAAGAATTGGGTAGGTTGTTTGTTCTTGTATGGGGGCACTCACAGCTCTTCGCACGCTTGGACAGCGACTTCTTGGGCTCTGTTTGATTCCCTGCCTTGCGCTTCATGTTGTAGAATACTCCGTTGGAATAATGGCTTCTGGGCTTCAACGTGAGGAATTGAAGGCAAGGTGGAAGCAAGAAAGCAACCCCAAAGTAATGCGCCTCAGTGATATTTGAGAAGAGGTGGTGCGACTAGAGCAGTGCAATGAGACGATGTTGAGCGGCAGTATATAATTTTCTGGGGTGAAGGTGACAAATCAGGTTGACCGCTTTCCACCCCACCGCTTGGGCAAGCCAGTGGTACCCCAGCCACTATAACAGTAGGTAGCATACCTAGGTGACCCCAGACCAGCGGGCTGGGCCAATCCGGGGAACCTCGAAATGACGCACAAATTCTTTCTAGCAGGACTTCAAACGTATCGTGCAAATCTTGCCATATAATCATGATTATATTCATCTTCGTCGTTTGTGAACAGTGTCTGGGCTTCGCAAGAAGTTGTAGTAGATATCCAAGGTACCTAGGTAGGGTCGATACCTGGACCGGCTCCGTGGCCGCAATCGGTCCTAGGCATGCGGCCGGCGCATCATGCCCGGCATCGTGTCCATCCCAGGTGCCTCCTCATGTGTTTTCATCGTCTTGCTCCTCGCTCAATCTTCCTGTTTCCTCTCATCACTCATGCGATATTACACAAGTCTGTCCTCACAATAAGTTGACACGTCAACCCTTCTTCTCATCTCGATACCCAGCCCGCCATGGCCCCCTCACCCATCCCCAAAAATGGCGTCTGGTGCCCGGCCGTCACCATGTTCGACCCTGAGACCGACACACTAGATCTCGAGGCCCAGGCACAATACTACTCGTACCTTTCCAAAACCGGCTTGGCCGGTCTCGTTATCCTGGGCACCAACGCCGAAGCTTTCCTCCTCACTCGTGAGGAGCGCAAGGCCCTGATAGCCACCGCCCGCAAAGCCTGCGGGCCAGACTTCCCTCTCATGGCAGGCGTGGGCGCGCACTCGACTCGCCAGGTGCTTGAGTTCATTGGGGATGCTGCCGATGCCGGTGCCGACTACGTCTTGTGCCTGCCACCGGGATACTTTGGCAAGGCCACGACACCTCAGGTGATCAACAACTTCTTCGACCAAGTCGCCGCCAAAAGCTCACTGCCCATTGTCATCTACAACTTCCCCGGAGTGTGCAATGGCGTTGATCTGGACTCGGCAACCATCACCAAATTGGCGCAGAAGCACGCCAACATTGTTGGTGTGAAGCTCACCTGCGGCTCGGTGGCCAAGATTGTGCGGCTCGCAGCTGTTCTTCCCAAGGAGCAGTTCGCTACGTTCGGTGGACAGTCCGATTTCCTGCTGGGAGGTCTCGCCAGTGGCTCTTCTGGATGCATTGCTGCCTTTGCAAACGTCTTTCCCAAGTCCCTTTCTAAGATTTACAGGCTGTGGGAGGAGGGCAAGAACAAGGAGGCGCTGGAGCTGCATCAGAAGGCGGCGCTGGCGGAACAGCCCTGCAAGAGTGGCATTGCCGCGACCAAGTATGCGGCTGCTATATTTTCGGCGAAGGAGGCGGGTGTCCAGGATGCTGTCAACAAGATGAAGCCTCGCAGGCCGTACACGGAGCCGTCCGAGGATGCGAAGAAGGTGGTGCAGGAGACGATGGCAGAGATGGCCAACATAGAGGCTGCAATTTGAGCAGCGAGAGACAGAAGCAGTGCTGTTTGATTGTACAGTACTCAGATATGTGTTAATATCAATCTCTACAATGGTCAAGAGTACAAAACGGTGGCTCGGCGCCAGTGTTCCTCATCATGAAACCCCCAAATACGACTACTCCTACATACCGCTAGGTACCGTGAGGAGCACTGGCGCTAAGCTACCCTTTTGTACCCCTGACCATTGCACGGAGCAGCATCTTGATGTACCACAGTACTTCACGTTTTCCAGACCGGGTCTAGACTCAATGCTCGGCCTTACAGCGCAGCTGTACTCCGGTCCAATTGTCTTTCACTTCACCCCAGAGACTGGGGCTGGATTTAGAACCTATCACTAGGACTGACTCGTTAAAATGAGACCCGCAATGTCACATTCATCCAATAACCCTTGTACTTCCACGTCGTCACTGCTTCCTTGTGCCTCGAAACTAGGGAGTTAGAAGCTACAAGGCTGAGAAGACTTCCTAGGCAGTTCTCATGTCTCCTTGGTAGGTAACAGGTAGGTGGACGCTTTTTACCTGCGTGTGCATCTTGTCAATCCGGCCATTTCACTACGACCTGCGCTTTCAGGTGTATTCTCTCTCGTCCTTGGGGCAGCAACAATGAAGCGAGCTCCTCCTGTGTGGCCTCACTGACCCGTCCCGTCCTACGTGCACGTGAACATCGGGGCCAAGCGTGGCTAAGCACAGGGCCCAACGTCAAAGCGAAATCCCGAGCAAACAGTGCAGTGGTGGTCATACCCACGACTTCCTTCAAGCCCCAACTATGATCCTCTCAGCGCGCCGCCAGCTCCGGCGTCTCGGCCGGAAGCGCCGGCCCCTGCTCGCCCTGCTAACGGTGCTGGTCCTGCTCGACGCCCTGCTTCTCCTCCACAACAGGCCGCGCACCGTACGAGTCACGCCACAGCAGTACACCGGAGAGAAGCCGTGCGTCTTCGTCGCTTCGGTGCACAGGAACACCGGCTCCATCCTGCCAGCTTGGAACGCTGCCGTGCTGGCGCTGGTCGACTACCTCGGCGCCGACAGAGTGTACTTTTCGGCGGTGGAATCGGGGTCGCAGGATGACACAAAGGACAAGCTGATCGCCTTGAAGGGAGAGCTTGATGGTCGTGGGATTGCCAACACGATCGACTTGGGCTTGGATGTGTGGCAACAACTGGACGAGATGTGGGCACGCCCGGACCCAGATGGGCCACGGCAGGAGGGCTGGATCTGGAACGAAGAGGACAATGTGTACGATTTGCGCCGCATTACCTACCTGGCAAAGGAGAGAAACAGGGTGATGAAGCCTCTGGAGGACCTGGCGCGGTCGGGCACAAAGTTCGACAAGATCCTGTGGATCAACGATGTGTTGTTCAACGTGAGTAATTTTCTCCCGCCTTCGGACATGACAGGGTTGTAGATTTGTGGCCTCACAATATTTGATAGGTCGAGGACTTTGTCACACTCCTGCAGACGAACGAAGGGGACTATGCCGCGGCGTGTAGTATGGACTTCAAGCACTCAATGGAGTACTACGACACCTTCGCATTGCGAGATGACCTCGGCCAAAAGACAGCCACGGATTTCTGGCCCTGGTTCTTGGGTCCCTCCTCCCGGGACTCTGCGAAACATAGCAAGTCCATGCGGTTGGAGTCCTGCTGGAATGGCATGGTGCTCTTCGACGCTCAGCCCTTCTACGGCAGTGATCCGCTACGGTTCCGAGCCATACCGGATTCTCTGGCGGACCTGCACCTAGAGGGGTCAGAATGCTGTCTCATCCACGCCGACAACCCTCTGAGTTCTCAGAAGGGCGTCTGGCTGAACCCCAATGTCAGGGTTGGGTATGACGCTACTGCCTACAGTGTAGTTCAGGGGAAGCACGGCGAAACATTCCCAGGCCCCTTGACAACCATCGTAGGCGCTTGGGCGCTTCGGTGGATGAGTTGGCGGGCGCCAGTACAGCAATATCTCGAGAGAGCTTCGAACATGAACAAGCTGAAAAAGTGGCAGGCCACGACGCCTCATGGTGAGCCGCTCAGAGAGGAGCCAGGCGTCAACTGTCTCATCAACGAAAAGCAAATCATGTGGATGAACGGATGGAGACACTTGTAGATATACAAACTTCTGTAAAAGACGTCACTTGGTCTACCCTGAGCTTCTTTTGTGACACCCATCATTGCCGAAACATATATACCCAAACGCCCTGATGCAGCCGTGCCCTCGTATCTAAGCCATACACCATATATATCATATTCCAACATGCAGCATGTGCCCGGTCTCCCTCAACTCCTCTATTTGTTGTGCCAGATGAAATTCCTCAGCGAATCCCACTCGTTACTCTGGAGGTAGATGTAGCTCATGCTGCTCTTCAAGCTGGGCTGCAAATCCTCCGGGTGATAGCGGAACAGCCACATGACCAGCCCCCAGCTCACACTCGCAAAGACAGGCCACGCATAGTGCGACACGCGCTGGCTGACCCCATCACGACTCACAATGGGCAGCGCCAGCCCGCTGCCCTCCCTCACCGCCAGCCGCGCGAGCGCCAGCACGACGCGCGCAAACACGTAAATGACAATCTGCTGGTTGACGCTGCTGATCTTGCCGCTGGCTCGCGACCGCCCGCCAAACACAAAGTAGCCGCCCAGCAGGCCGGCAATCAGCGTGTCGTAGGGGCCCTCCGTGGGCTTGCCGCTTTCGCTGGCACCGGGCCCAAAGTGCTTGAGCGCCACGCACGTCGTCTTGTAGATGGTCGCGAACTTGGCGAGATTGCGCGCGTGCGTCTTGGTTGCGCGGAAGATGAGCCAGAGTTTCTCGCGGACGCTGTGAAAGTGGTTGTTTTAGCCGAGGTTAGGAGGAGGTTAGGAGGAGGTGACAAGGCCATCACGCGGGAAGAGAGGAAGGGAGACAACGTACGTCCCACTCCGGAAGAGGAAGATCATAACCAGGGCGTGCGGGAAGCGCACTTTGGTGCCATAGACGGCGCCGTTGCGGGCGCCTTTGACGATGGAAAGGAGGTCATGGTAGCGAGGATCGAGGATGATGCGCTCGATGGAGGCCTTTTGTGCGCAGGGAGCACCAGATCAAGTCAGCGTTTGCGCGCCATGGAGATTGTGAGGCGCCTTTCTCACCTGTAGGCTCTGTAGAGACGAAGCCATAGATGCGAAGCGGCACCACCTGAGTACTGAAGGAGGAGGTGCAGTTGATCTTGCTTGTTTGCAAATCGTCGCTTGGTTCAGTGGTGGAGGAGTGCGTTGGACTTGGAGAGATTCCGCTGTTAGGTCGTTCCCGCGATACCTCGGCACACGCACAGCAGCGGATATGAACGGTTAACGGGCTCGCGAGCTTCTTTGGAGCAATGAGAGAGTTTCTGGCTTGTCTCGATCACTCAACGTGAGGAGGAACAAAACTCTTAATTTGTTTCCCGAACATGACAGGAATAGAGATCCCAATAAAGACTACCTAGTACTAACCTAGGTACGTAGGCAGTGCTCCCGTTGCGGCGGCGCTTTTCCCCATCCGCTTCCCCGCGAAAAGGGCACGGCCTTGAACCCGGGCCTCTAACGTCCCAGGTCATACCTAAGAGCCCGCTCTCGACATGTGAAGATGGCCCACCCTCCTTTTTCTCTAGCTCACTTCGACTGCGTAGTCGCGATTCAAGTCTTTCAATGCAAAAAACCTTTCAGAGGTAGCAAATAGTTGTCTTCTGATTAGTGAATATATGTAGTAATGTGACTTAAGAGTAGTAGCACTTTGGTGCAATGGCTGGGGTAGATGCTAATAAATCTAGCATGGCACCGCGCCGTCCTCCGGGCCCGTTACTAGACAGGTCCACCAAGAAAACGATTAAAAAACGCCGGATGAATTTGTGCATTGGGTCTCACGCAGATCATCCTGAGATGCATCCGAAACAAACACAGACGCCTCAAGGATCCGGCCTGCCCAGGAAGCAGCTCAGTCCAGAGCCACCAACAGCATCCCATCCATCCAACCCAACCTTTTTTTTGACCACCAGCAACCCCACCCCAATTGACAAAAGCCCTGAACTGGCAAGATAGTGAAAAGCATACAAAAGGAATCCTGACGGCGCGCGGTTCGGCGAAGCCTCCTTGTCCATGGTGGCACATGAATCTCAGCAGTACAGACCGCTGCTCTCCTCCCCGGATGAGTGCCTACTAGTAGGTAGGCGCGTCTCTCATCCCTCTCCGGAGGGAACCGGCTGCCTTATCCAGGGTGCATTGGGTATATGAAGAATAGCAACAGAGCAAAGTCGGCAAAAACGAAGATGAGTTGTCGCGTCTAACAGCCCTGCTCGTGAGAAGGATGCACGGTTCCTTCCAACCAAGCCGGCAGCGTTGATACAACGGAAGCAAAGTCCCTACCGACCACAATCCAAGACCGGATGGTGCGGCGGGGCGAAACGATGCAGGACTGTGAATTGGCCCAGATAGACCCTGGGGTACAAAAAGCAATTCGGCGCACGCCAGTGCAAGTTGCAGTGACGGTCAAGTTCCCAGGATCTGAGGTTCTGATACCGGGTGATAATGCTGCGAAGCAGTGATGTGCGAAGCAGGAACACTGGTTGAACCAGCCCGTTCTTGTGTCGGGAGGTTGAATGAACATGAGATCGTGGTCCATGGCGAACGTAGCTTTATAAAGGGAATAATTGTGTGGTGGGCATGAAAATTTGACCAAGAACAGGCGTTCAATGGACTTCAGTCGGTCGTGGGCTAATAACGCCCATCAGTCGGGCGGTAGCTGTTCATCCTAGGCGGTTCGCTGTACTGGACGCCTGTCATCGACTCGGCACCGGTCGGAACTTCGCCGCTCAAGGAGCGGAGAGGAGGTAGCTCTGGTCTTTGGCCGTCTCTTGATGCGAACTGGCTTGAAGGTGCCCCATTCCCAGCACCATGACTCGCTTGCAAAGCCGACAGTTCGCCTCTCAGTTGAGAGTTCTCCATCCGCAAAGAAGCAACCTCGCGGCGCTGCATGTCATTTTCGGCCTGGAAGTTCTGGTTCTGCTGGGAAAGATACTTGATAGTCTCCGCCAGGCGCTGGTGCTCAGAGATGGCTACACACGACATTGTCAGCAAACACACGGTACGCAGGATAACATTAGTGCGGAACGTCTCAGTAAACTCACCTTTAGTGAGAATTTCCCATTTAGACGCCTTGGAACCACGTTCCTGAGGCATCAAATCCCTAAGATTCTCAAAAAGCTCCTTCATTTCCGTCCTTCGCTTCCTCTCGGCCAATTTGTGGCTGACACGGAGCTCTGGAGTCCTGCTGTAGGGCTGCGCGCCTTGGCCATCGCCAGCCTCTTCAGCCTGAAGGTCGCCCAGCTGCCTGTGCTGGAGAGAGTGGTGGTGCACAGCCGGGAACTCGCCCGAGTTACTCGACATGCGGTGATAGTCGGGTGTAGCCAGACCATCATCCAACCGACGTTGCCCAGGCGGCAATCTCGACTCTGTAGTAAACTGGCTGCTGGCATAAGACTCGGCAATGCTGCTCCTTCGCGAGTCAGCGAGCGAGTGTGCCGCACCCGATGGCATCCTTTGTAGCTGCTCCTCCTCTGGGAAAGCCCAAGCCTGGCCTTTTGTGGGCTCCGCAGCACGGGCAATATTGCTGGTTGTGGGACCGGTGATGGTAGGGGCAGTGCGAATAGACTTGTTCGGGTCTAGAGGGTTTCGGTCGGCGCTCGGCTGGTAGCCATTGGAGATGCGATGCATCGACAACGAGTCGACGCCAGATCTTGGGTTCCGCTGCTGGTGCAGGGTGTTCTGAATAGAAGTGGTCGAGTGGTTTGCCGTCGCGTATGGAGAGGGCCCGAGCCTCATGCCGCCAAAGTCGTGGTTGATCCTGCTGTCGACACTTTCGCGCCTGGCCATGGCTTCGGCGTCACCGTTCATCAAGGTCACGTGGGAGCCAGAATCAATAGACAGGTTGCGATCGACATGTCGAGGGTCGGCGGCTGCAGGGCTCGTAGGGGAGACGATCGAGGCGACGCTCATGCTGCTAGTAATGGGCGAGACAAGGGGCATGGGCAGAAGGTTGGTTGTGACGGGTGAAGGAGTCTTGTCGCCATTGCTATCCTGATAAAAGCTGACGTTATTGTAGGAGGCGGCGGAAGTGTCTATGGAGCATTTTCAAGTTAATAAAGCACAGCGACGGAGGGGTAATGGGCAGACGCTTGGTGAATAGGTTCTTGGGGACGTGCACATACGCTTGCTGGATGCGTCGGTGCTCGAGTAATAGGCCGAATCTCTGTTGTCGTCGGAAGGGTTCAGGACGCCGGCTAGGCCAGCAGGAAGCTTCTGCGAGACCGGGCGGTGTTGTTCGGTGGCCATGATGGAATAGAAGTAGTGGGGTGAGGTCGGTAACCTCTAACCACACGGACAAGGACGCAATGAGTTCGAAGGTCCAATGGCTCAAAAGATGGAGTCTGCTCCGGAGTAGTGCGAGTGAGTATATATGCTTGGTGTTGACGACAATGCAGCTGATACGCGTAATGCCTCTTGAGTTGTATGTAGTGAAATTTGGGTCCAATTGGCGAGGCCAGACGTCTTTCGGCCGGGATCGAGACAAGGAGCGACTAAGTTCTCGAGCGCAATGCTAGCAGCGAATGAATCTAGAATATGGCAGGCTGAATGAAGATTGGGTATGAGGCGAGCAGATTGCCAGGTCCCACCAAGTTTGTCGCGTTTGACGAGAAGGGAGGATTGGAATACGCAGCACAGAATGGATCAGCGCCGGCTGGTTGGGTCGAAGGAAGAAAGCCTCCAAAGCTCCCAAGTCAGAGTTCAACGGATGTGACAAAGTGGGATTGATGTCCTGTGTGAGATGTGACGGTGGTGCATATGCCTCGACACTTCTGCGAAGCGGATCGGAAAGCGAAAGCTTGTCCTATGCTTGCGCCGTGTTTGGGAGTAGGAATGAGAACGATAACGCGAGAGAAGGCCACAGGACAAATACACACACACACACACACACACAAAGGCGTCGTGAGATGGGATAGCCTGCTGCTCTTGCTGCGCACTCACAGCAAAGTGCGTGCACTACCAAGAAGACGAGGCCGGAAAGGCAGTGAGCGAGGGTGCGAGAAAAAAAGAGTAGCGCGAGGCAGACAAGGCAAGGCAAGGCAAGGCAGAGCAAGGCGTGTGGGAGGACTGAATGAAGGGTTTGGGGTGAGCGAGGGTCGCAAAGAGCTAGAACCAGAACTCGACCTCGACGAAGATGGTGGAGGACTAGGGGCGTACTCTTGGGTCGCAGTCGCACAAGGAACGAACAGAGCAAGAGTGGGACGGGCATCGGAAGACGACAGGGCAGGTCAGGACTGGCTGGTTCTACTGTATGCAGAAAGGTGGAGCGTAGGTACTGTACTTAGGTACCTAGTAGTCTGTACGTTCCGGTATGTACGGTGGTACTGCGTGCCACGCTAGAGGGGACTTACCTAGGTACCCTAGCAGGGGAGGAACCGCTTCAAGCCTCACGAGTGCACGGGTGTACGGGTGCAGCGTGCAGCTAGTGCTAGCAAAGATGACCCTGAAAAAAATGCTAATGTATCCCTACCACGGCAGTACCTAAGTAGGTACAATTAGCACAACAGTGAACAGCAGCGAAAAGAGGTATCTAGGTATCCTCTACGCGAATCCCTGGGTACTGGTGACCTTTGCGGCCTTTGCTCAGGTGCTGGACCCAGAACGGAAGGCAGCACGGGCGGGTCATCGCAGCGTGGTCGGGCAGACCCTGTTTCTCCGGGGGACTTTCAGGACCTGCCCGCGGAGCAGGGATGGGCCCCACCATGGCCACAGGCCAAGCAGGCACTGTCAGTTTGTTCTTTCCGTTGTGCAGATACAATTTTTCCCAATTTCTTACTCAGGTACGGCCAATTTGGTCCAGAACCAAACATTTGAAATGTTGCATTACAGCTAATTTGTGCACTTTGCAACTTGGCAACACGACGAGGGCTGTTGCCGACCTGCACAAATCTTTGATGCAGAAATTCAGATGATCTTCCCGCTGCCACGAGCAGGACGACCCATGGCCACTCAGCTACCTTATAACGACCCAAGTACCTAGCAAGCGTTGGTGCCCCGGCACGTAAGAACACATGGCAGAGCACCCGCGCACACGTGTCGCTCTTTGTTATTAGTGCAGCTATCAGCCAATACCAGCACAGCGGCGGCAAGATGCCCAGATGCCATGCTTTGCATTGTCCAGGGCAGGATCCTTGTACTTGGCGCCGTTCCCTTTGAAAGTTACCCCGACCTACGACCTTCCTCCATTTCTCGATTCGCCCCCAGACTCCAGGCCCACAGGCCCACAGGCCCACCGGCCCACCAGCGTCCCTCTTCCCGCCACGAGTCTCGTGCGTGCCAACGTTGCGCCGAATCATGGCCATTCCATCTGATCTGTGATTTGCCTATGTGGCTCATTGCACTCAGGAATTCTGAATCACAAATATACCACAGTTTCGCGTGGCGACCTCGGGATGATATCGCACCGCTTGATTTTTATTAATTAATTAATTATATACGGAATAGAGTGCGTGTCGTCAGAATGAGCTACCTATGGAGTAGGTACACAAGTAGCGTGGTATACCTAAGTAGGTAATAACCTACAGAAGATAGGGACTTTTTAGGAGCACCTGCAATAGTGGTTCATACCCTTCAAGACTTTCATTAACATACCTACTGGAGGCAGTCCTTTGTAGCTGTACCTGCCTGAAGAGGGAGGTCGTGTCTACTTCATCAGGCAAGAAACACATCAGCCAGCCTGTGTAGCCTGTGTAGCCTGTGTAGCGCAGAGCCAGCCAGACGGGATTCCCAAGTGTAGGTACTTTGTAACACCGACTCTCCGTGCACAATCATTCTGCTAGCTTGCCAGCCTTGCCAGCCTCTTACAAGTTACCGATGGACGAGCGATCTGGAAAACAAATCATCGGGCAAGTAATTTCTACCCGTTCTATGCTCCACCATCCACCCGTCTCGTGCAACATCACCAACATTGAGACACATCCGTCCTGTCAGCTTCATTCGCTACCAAGTCTTGCTCATGCGGCGCACCCAATTTCTCAGTCCACGGCCCCGGCCCCGGCCCATGCGTACTGGCATCTCTTTCACAAATGGGTGTGAGTGGCCCGTCTGGATGATCCTATAAGGCTATGAAAAGTATCACTCGCAACACACAAGCGGGATAAAACCCCAGCTTATATCTAGGGCCGAAGAGGGAGGCCGGCCTTGTTCCTTGTCAAGGTGTCAAGGTGTCTTCGGGAGCAATCATTTCCGCTTTCACTTCCGGCTCGACATCCTCTTGCGGCACCCAGCTGCGAGAGTCAGAGACGGCGACTCGACATGATCCTGTGGGGGCGTCAAGGTATGCGGCTACTACCGTTGGCTCTTTCAAGCCAAACCGGTCTACTACCCAACGAGGCCATTAGAGCCGGCCCTGGCATGTCGCTGTCATCATGGCGAGTCCACTACTTGACCCGAGGGCGTCAGGGATCGAGTAACACAATCTTCACGGCTACGGCCACGGCTACGGTTACGGCTATGGCTACCACTCACATAGCTCTTACAAGGCGCGCCAGTCTGTGCAAGAGACAAGAGATCCCGCCGGCGCAAGTTTTTCTCTTGTTTTGTGCCGCCAAACTCTCCCGTGCTGTCATGTTGGACCTCGCTCGTCTCGGCAGCGCTCCAGGCAACCGGAAGCGAGAATGGTAACAGGCTGTTGGCGCTTCACCTATGAGATAGTCGGCGACACTTGGGCTTGAGCTACCGCACACAAAACCGCCGGAGAGACAGCATACGTCTCCGGCTCGCGTGGACTCAGGGTCTGATCCGTCCGTCTGGAACCGTGCCACCGTCCCACCAGATCGTCTACAAGACGACCTGGCAGGATCGCAATGTCCTTACCCGTCAAAGCAGGGCAACCGGTACGGCCTTATTGGAGTCCTTGGGTTGCACCCGCTTGACTTGTATGCATCTGCCACTGCGATCGAATGAGTCGTTTCTGTCCCTTCTTTTTGCTTTTGTTTCTTTTCCCTTGCAAGCAGGGCCGAATGGGCTTGTATCCTGGGGGCCTTGGGTTTCTGGGTCTGTCCGTACGGTTACATCGATCTGCTATGTAGTGTGACGGTCATCAGCGCCCTGCAGTAGTAGGCACAGGCCCAAGCGGTGCAAGCCATATGGGCGCACACCCACCACTGGGATCTACATGTGCGCTATCGGTTCTCCCATTCTGGTGCAGAGCTGCAGATAAGCCGGGTGTACCTCACCCCTGCAGGCGCGCTCATACCTAGATATGTCTTGCACCGCTTGAAGCCCTACAGTGCTTTACTGTACATGTACTTGTATAGTAAGCTCGGTGTGCAGCTTTAGCAGCATCATACTCAGTGTTGACTGTAATACCGTGAGAGAGAGGATCCATTGTGCCGTGCACATGCTGTGCTGTACATTATCCCCATCGAATAGCACACAAGAAGCCCGAGTGCAAGCGACTGGGCTACTCGGAATCATTTCTTCGACAAAGTACAGTAGGCGCCCAGCAATACCGCCACGTGGAGGAACACCAGGATGTGCATCCCTCACATGTTTGCTGTTCCTTGCTACCTAGGTATCCGATGCTCTTCGGTCCGATCTGATCCTGCCAACGGGACCATGAAATTACTTTGTTTACGAAACTCTGTTTCCGTAAGTGGTATTGTCGCTAGGCTTCGAGGCCAGTCCCAAGCATCGCAGATTCGCAAGTGATGTGCACTTTTGCTCTTGTCATTTACTCTGATCGTTCTGATTAGTTTCATATTCAGCGCCAAGCTGCCCCGTGCGTATGACTGCACTCCCTACGTCCCTTGCCCCGTCATTGTTGCACCACGAGCAAGCCACATGGCGAACATGGCTCCCCCCACTTTGCAAGCTTTTGCTCCGAAAAGCCTGCGGTGCCCGGCCCCGAAGCCTGGCCGAATCAGTGCCACGGCGGCCGTGGTTCCCCGACAGACCACACGAGCCGACACACAACGAGTCAACGACGACAACCTTCCAGCCGGTTAAATATCCTCCGCGTGTCTCCACAAATAATCTATACCATCATGCTCGATCGGTCTCACTGCCACCGTGCCACTCAACAAACCACGCGGCCATCCCCCGCCATCGCGAGCAATCGCCGTAGTGGCTTGTTCTGCCGGCCTTTTATAAGTTCCGGTCTTTCTGTCGAATGCCCTCATCAGCCTATTGTTCGAAGCACTAACGGGACTTACTTGCCTACCTTTCGTGCCATCTTGTGGCGCTAGGATAGTTCCTCTACAGGGACTGAGAGTTCCCTTCAGCATTAGCATGTCCTCGGCAAGTCATTCGATGGTAGGCGGCGTGGCGCCATGCCATGTCTCTACGGGCCGCGCGAGGATCTCAATACGTGCGCCATTCAAGCCGTGTTAGCAACGATGGTGTTTTTCGGCAAATGTAGGGGGGCGTAGAGGCCACCCACGTCCTGAGCATAGCCTGTCTTTTTGGTAGTTCTCCCAAGCGGGAGGTTTTGTTGTAGTGGAGCAGGGCAAGATCCTGTCTGCCGAAACGCACAAATTGTTATGTGTGACAGGATTCATGCCTCTCATAAAAGATATTCATACAAATCTCTGGCAAGAAAGTGCGGTTTGCATTCTCATGCAGGTGTGCCATATCTTCCAGGCTATATATCTGAACAATGCCGCTCCGGCCACCAGGTATGTAGATGCAATTCCTTTGGCTCGAGGACTCCATGTCCTACCGTATGACAGGGCGCTGCAGACTCAGTCTTCGTGAGTGGTCGAGCTTTTCTCCTCATATTTCTTTAGACCTCCACCAAAGTGGGCTAGACTGTCTCATAGAAGATTGCTCCATGGCATCAACCACACTGGTGGTCGTCGGCGTGGACCTCATTCTGGGTTACCAGGGCTAACAAACAATACACGGTGAGCAGCTGGCCAGGCCTTGACAAGTGAGAGTTGTGAGAGAGTCAAGTGAGTCTTTGTCATCGTTTGAGGATTATTTTCCATGGGTATCGTTATATTTTTCCTTATACTCCACCGTCTATAGCTCTTGCTTCGGCTCTCCCTGCGCAGTCTGTGAAAGTTTCCTCTGCTGCTGCAATTTCTTCCAAAGTTCTGCACTCCAATGCTCCTTGTCCGATCTATGAATCTTCGCCAAGTCCTTCAGCTTGTAGTCCCAGTCGTGATCTACGTCTCCTGCCCGGGGCCATACACCTGGTGTGGCGCCCATGTCCTCGTCCAGGAAGTTGTCCATCACCAGGTTCGCAAGCTTCTGTTGGTCTGGTACCAGCTCTGGCCGCTCGAGAGTCAGAATCTGGAGAACTTGCGCCATGCCACCGTTGGCCAGGAAGTCGTCGCGGATAAGCGGGCTTTTGATGAGCCCTCGCAGCGCTGACGACTTGGCTTTGGTGAGGCTAAGCTTCTTGCCTTCCAAGTTGGAGGGTTCGCCGCTCGCTGGCGTGTCAGGAACAAGCGAGTTGAACACCACGTCGCTGAGCGGTCGGTCTGTTCCTGCGCACTTTGCCTTGCTGATCGCTGCCCATGACTTCTCCACCTCCTCCAAGGCCTTCTGGTTGTTTTGCAGCGAGGATCCTATGATGTACGCCGCATCGCCAGCTTGTGTGACAGCCTCGTTGTCGATGTCCTTAGTGAAAAGGTCCTGCGAGCTCATCATACACAGGAGCTCCTTGACAGCATTCGCATCCTCGGCAACCTTCAACCCGTAATAGATATCGTGTGCGATGTCCTTGAGGATGGTGAGAGCCGCGTCCACGGGTCGGTCGTTGAGCGAGAGTGTCTTCAAGACCGTCAGGGAGTCGTAAAAAGCCTGGTTTTCAGTTGGTGGCGCCTTGACCATGCCAACCGGCTCATACGCTGGCGCGCCTTTGGGGACAGAAAGAAGCTCCTCCTCAGTGCCCTGTTCTGACTCGACGACCACCATCGACGTGTCCACTGGTAGACCTTCCAGTGCTGGATTCTCCTCGTTGGGGTCGTTGAGCTTCGCCTCTTTCTTTCCTGTGGTAACATCGAGTCTGACGTGAAGACCAGGTTGGATCTCCTGGCCCTCTCGAATGACCTGGAATTCGTCGGTGGCCTCAAAGATCCTCGGATAACAGTCGTTGGGGTTTTCTGAAGAGCATATCAGGTTCTGCTCCTGTTCCGTACCAAGTCCACCAACAGCAAACAGTGCGCATATGAGGAAAATTATCAGCGCCAACGCCGAGCCAGCTGTCAGCCGTTCTGAAAAGCGAGGACTATGCATTCTGGAGTATGAAAGACTTGTTTGCTGCACTAGAGTCGACGAATGAATAGGACGCGAAAGTGAGCAAGCGGTTGTTGTTCAGGATGCAAAAAGACAGGAAAAGGTGCCCAAAGGCGACGGCAAAAGTGGTTCAACGGTTCATAGAGGATGCTAAGTAGAGGCTCATTTAAGTACTCGATTGCCCACAGAGACACGTTGCTGTTTATTGAAGATGAGTCAACTCGTAGAAAGCAACAGAAAGGACAGATATCTGGTCGAAACTCGCCTCTATTGTGACAACGTGAGGCCACTTGCAGGGATCGATCAAGTCTTGAGGCAGGAATGGGAACGAACGCTCGGGCCATACAATGACTAAGCATTTTGGCCCAATCACCGAGACCTCGATTCCAACATCGTCACTTTCGGCCATCGCTTGCCCCAAAAACCGGGGTACCTCGCATCCAACAGCGTCCATCAATTGAGTCAAGATGCAGGCCCTCCGACAGAGAGTGGCTTGCGCAGCTTCAAGAGCTCGGCCATCAGCAAAGGCACTGCCGTCTGCGACGCGATTCTACGCCTCTGGCCACGGTCCCGACGGCCACCATGATGCCCACCACGACGACCATCACCATGATCATGGAGTCAGCGAGTCGATAGGCGTATGTATCCCAGTCTCTCACAGAGGGGCCCGAGGAGCGAGGAAGATTGGCCCCTCTTTGGAAGGTAGAGCTGACGGATGTGTGATTTAACAGGTGGTGCCCTTCGCGGTACTCGGCGCGATAGGCGGCGCCGTCCTCCTCTACAAGATCTCCCTACCGGGCGAGAACGGTGAGCTATCACAGCTGCACCAGTGGATCGATTTACTCCGGACGACCGACCAGGAAAAGTGGGCAGAGAGGAACACCCTGCGCACAGACGCCTTCGAGCAGGCAGCCCAGGACAGGAACATCTTCAAGACGGTGCCGAAGAGAGACTTCGCGTACAGAACACCCGAGTACGTGGAAGCAAGGCACCTGCTGAAACACGCATATTACGATACGACCACGCGATGGGGTGTATGGTACGCATGTGACAAGGCGACGAAGCTAATATTTCGACAGGCTCATACACTCAGGATGCCCCCACAATGTTCCGGCCGGCCACAGTGTGAACCTGGATCAAGTCATGGAGCACTATAGGCAGAAACACTTGGACGAGGAGGAGCGAAAAGCCAAGAAGATGGCAGAGGCAAAGTAGAAGTGAGAAGATGGTAGGCACCCGGGGGAGCTGTATTACGCACACCACATGCGTTTGTCAGGCAGGGCGAATAGACTTTCAAGAACTTTCTCATTTACATGCGTGCACTGTAATGTGATTCGCTCCCATCTATACTTGTAACTGGGTTTACAAAATGTGCTAGATGCACGTGCTAAAACTAAGGACGCTGTCCGAACTGTCGAAGACGGGCGTCAGTTCTACGCACTACGAGTGAGACACCACGATTGGGACGAATATGTTGGGAAATGTTTGTATTCTTTGTTCAAGTAGCACATGATGCTTATGACATGTGCGCCAGTACTGGAAGGACTCTCGCGTACTCCTCAAGCGCAGGTTGGCTGATAAAGTAAAGCCCCCCACGTACAGCGCATCTCTCTGGACTACTCACCGAAGCACCGTTACGATGTCCGAGTGGCCATGCCATGCGTAGCTGTTGGCGACTTGGATAGCTCTGAATGCACCAATTGCTGCTTCATTCATTGCTTGACTATCATGCTAGATAGCTTTTTGACCCTGCTGTTCCAAGCAAAGCCGTAACCCAGTCGCCAAACCCGAATCGATGTGATGCAAATAACCCCAAATTGCCCGGATCCGTTGTTTACTTGAGAGGAATGAAACGAGAAGAGTGAGTGGCACCGATACCAGGACGACCGTGCTTGACAGGGTGGCTGTGGGATTTGTTAGCATCCTGGCGCCCCTCTCTGGCATTCCTCAGCCTGGGTATAACGTACTAAGAGATGGAGAACTCGGCGAGGTAGTGGCCAACCATCTCAGGCTTGATCTCGACCTGGTTGAACTCCTTGCCGGAGTAGATGCCGATGACAGAGCCAATCATCTCGGGGACGACGATCATGTCACGGAGGTGGGTCTTGACAACCTCGGGCTTCTCGTTGGGCTTGGCCTCCTGCTTCGCCTTGCGGAGCTTCTTGATCAGGCCCATAGGCTTGCGCTTGAGACCGCGGTTGATCCTTCTGCGCGCACGGGCGTGGACGACATCACGGAGCTGGTCCGAGGAGAGGTCGAGGAGCCTGTAGTCGCGGATATTTTGTCAGCCATCCGTCCATCGATCCCAACTATTTCCTTGCTCGATGCACCAGTCGTGGGTAATGTAGGTCTGTAGTCGGTGATTGATGGTCGTTCGATGGTGGGGAGGGATCGTTGGGAACGAGGCGTCGCATAATCAGGCGCAAACGGGGTGCGAGGCAACGTACTGTTCGAGGTCAACGCCACGGTACTGGAACTTGCGGAAGGTTCTCTTCTTCTTGATCTCGGCGGCCGCCTCGGCGTCCTGCATTACGGTGTGGTGTTAGCGGAATGTCGTCGCCGTCGCCGTCGCCGTCGAACTGGTTTGGGTGGAAATTGGCGGCGGCGGGGAAGGGCACAGAAAGGAAGGGCAACGGAGGGGGGGCTGAGGCTGATTGCTCGGATTTCAAAACGTACGTATTCGTCAGCCATGATTGCTGTTGCTGAGGATATCACGGATTTCGCTTTCGATGGGCGAAAACGAAATGTCGAGATGGTGGTTGATTGACGGGCTGAAGAGTTCAAAGAGTGGTGGGCCGCCTTACCTTTGCAACAGCCAACTGCCCGGCTGAACTTTACACGCTAAATCACTGTGTCTCCATAATTTCACGTGCCGAGTCACGTGCGACCCTGACCTTGAACGACCGACGTCATTCTTTGACTCCATTTACTCTTAGCATTAACAGCACGAATTTCTGCCACAATTCATTTTGTGGAATCTGACATCTCACGATCGTCTTTCCGCTACGGAAGTGGTGCGCATATTCAGCAAACAGGACCGACATGTATACGTACCGCAGGTCACGGAATATTTGTCGGCATACACAACGGTCAATCTTCTCCACAAAAATCAAGCAAAAACATCATGACCCAGCTGAGTTACTTAGCCTGGTGGAAGGACAAATTCTAGGCGTGAATTGGCCAGACTTCCACTTTTCTAATTGCAGCATGAGCTCGTTTCCCTCAGCATGTCTGCATCCTCTCAAATTGACTGTCTTTTGCATGGTCTTTTGAGAAGCTTAGACGAGCCCTGAAGGCTGTGTCCAGGTATTTCCGACATTCTAAGGTACCACACTCGCCCTGTCAACAATAGAACTTAGACTGCATTGTTCCCGTATACATAGCACATCAACAGGCTGTGTGGATAGCTGATCAGACTGCGCACAACATCCACTCCACCGCGGCGTTCGATCTGCCCTTGCTGCATGTCATATTGCCCTGTATGGTAGGCAGTTTCCCGCCAGTCGAGGCTCCATCCAATACAGTATTCACCAGGGCCACGACGTCGCTGTCTCCGATTCTGCGCAACCAACTCAGTCAACTCGCGCTGCGCTATATGGGCGCTGGGTAGGTATTGAAGCAAGGCTGCTACTCACGGAACCGACCCACTCTGCCCATCGGTCCGCCGGACCTTGACTCCACAAGACCTCAGCCGGGTGAACTCGACCCAGGCACTGTCGTAGCCGCCTAACTTGCTGACCATCCAGTAGCCATGCAGGTTCCGCTCCACGGTTCTGTGCAGTAAGGCACAGTCATCGCGGCGTGGACCGCTGGTGTCGGCAGAAAAGACAAAGGTGCTGTCTCCGCAGAGGTTCTGTGGTGAGCCGGGTGTAGGGGTGAAGTTCTCGTCCCGAGTAGCGTGCTTGTGCGAGCCTTGGACCGGATTATGAGGCTGAAGTGAATTGGCAAGGGCTGGGGTAGCTAGGAGGAGGAGGAGATGGATGAACACAGAGGAAATTGAGAAGGCCATGTCGATGTTTTTCCACTTGGTCGATGCGATGCGTGTTATGTTGAGCTGTGTTCCAGGTTGTCATCAGCAGTGGCAGGAGGGTAATACGCCAGGAACGTTCTTGCATTCTGTTGCGGTGCACAAGAGCCCGAAAAACATTGGCAGTTGCTATGGATGCCATCAATGCGCAGAGAAGGTCAAGTGCGCACCTAAGCTGTTTCTTGTGGCTGTTCGCTTATGGTGTGTGTGTTATCATTATTTGGTGTATCCGAAAGATGCAATGCTTGTTCCACGATCCTCCATTCTTCAACCGAACGATTCACTTCCCCCTTTCAAACTTCCACGGTATCTCTCGATTTCCGGGAGCAGCTCATTCCACCTGTCCAGACTCTCCTGGCTCCAGACCTTGGTCTCGTCATAAAACTCTTCAAACTGAGGGACACTGTCGTCAAGTTTAACAAAGTCCCGTTTACTTCTCACATACAGATGCAGATCCGGCTGCAACAACCACGCTCTGTCCAACGTTCCCGCTCGCACAAACCTCACCGCCGGGCCAACCGAATATTCTGTCCACACAGCCGTGAAGCACCTGGGGCACCGGGTGATGTGCTGTGCCTTGCCAGACTCCTGCGGGATCGGAGATCGGATCAAGTCCAGCTCGTGGTCGGGGGAAGGTAAGGCAGGACTAGCTGAGGGAAAGAAGTTCGGCTCGCCGGGGTACGACGGGACGGCCGCTGGACCGGGTGGCAGGATGGTCAGGTTGGTGGCCTCGATAATCACGTTGATTCCGAAGGCGGAGCCCGTCTCGCGCTGGCATGAGGTGCAGTGGCAGCAGTGGACAGCTATAGGGGCTCGTTCAAGGCGGTAACGGGCGTAGCCGCAGCAGCAGCCTCCTTCCATCGGAAATGCCGAAGGGTTTTGGGCGAAGTGAGTTGCCGATGCAATTGAATTTGCATTACCGGACGCCATGGTGCCAGGCGCTTTGAGTGTGTGATACCAGAGAGCAACGAGGATGACGCCAAGTGGACTTCGGTGAAGGAATGTAAGCAGAGAGTGGCGGGCGCACACATGTCTTTGGCGCCCTTGGGGCGCCGGCAAAGCAGCGGCTCTGCGGTTCAGAATTACCCACGTCCGGGTTTATGATGCGATCAACTGCGGGAATTACACCATAGGGCGTTGCACGGTGGTATGGTCCAATTGCGTTCAATCAGGGGTTCAGAGCGTGTGTAGAATATGTGAACGTGAGCATGTTGAGGCGCTCGCTCTGTGTTGCGCTGCAGGTACATAAGATGAGCAACACGCGGTGTGTAGACCACAAAATTATGGGAAAGTGCCCGGGCCTTCGCAAGTGCGCGCAACTTCAGACATACTTGGAAACCAACATAGGCAAGAATATTGATGCAATAGTGGGCAATCTTCAAGTTTGGATGCAATGGAATTGATTGCTATGTGGCTGCTAGATCTAAGCCCGTGAAATATACCGTGTACAAGAGTGACAACTCGTCCTCTGTGAGACAATTCGAAGGATATCATGCAAAAGGAAAAGCTCGCTCACGCCCAGACAAAAGAAAGAGGAGGCCTAAAACCTCGACCTGAGATAATCACATTCCTCAATAAAGCGATGGATACCCTCTAGACCCTCAAAGTCTTCAGAGACGTGCGCCTCAGAGCTGAGAATCGGGGGAGACATACTCTCGTAACCATCTTCGGGGTCAGCCTCGGCCGAAGGGGACAACAGCCATGGGTTGTCGTCCATGATCTCGTCGAAAAACGCCTCATCTTCTTCCAGAGAAGACAGGTCAGACTGATGCGACCTCACGGAGCCGCCTGGCCGAGTGTCTGTCACAACTTGGACCGCGGCGTCCGGAGCATATGGAAATTGAAGTGCCATGGGAGTACCATAATTGTCATCGAAGTCGGGGTCCTGTTTGATAATGCCGTGCTGTACACCGACATCGTCACACAACCGGTCCACCATGTCGGCATCGAGTCCCGGGAAGCGTACTTGAAGGGTATTGTTTTTTCCCATGGTGATGGGCAAGTCTCCCAAAACTGCGAGCCTCTTCAAATCAGCCATGATAGCGGTGAGAGCCTTGAGCTGACGCGCAAAGTCGGTCGTCAAAACGTCAAGGAAGCCCTCTGTGTTGAGAGTGGCAGCACCAATCTCGGATTTGGCTCCATGGCCAGCAACAGCGGCCATAGCAGCGGCTGCCGCAAGCGGGCTCAGAGCTGTGACGGTGGGAGTGAGGTGGAAGATGATGGAGGAGCCCGGGACGATGCGTGGCATGCTCGCCATCTTCCTAGCACAAGACTCGTGCAGCGAGCTGACAGGTAGGTATCTCTTTTCTCCATTGGCGCCATACCCATCAAAATGGGCCCTCTGGCCGGACAGCCAGAAGGCACGCATGGCCTGGGATACGTTCTGAACGATCTGTGCCTGGGAGGCAGGAGCATGGCTGAAGTACCGCTGTCCGCCCACGCGACCAGAGCCTGGCATGGCGTATCCACCAGCAGTGCGAGGTAGCGCACCGCCGGTCAAATTGGGCCTGAGAGTGTGGGCGAAAGGGGCCTTGCCGGGAAACTGAGCAAAAGCTCGGCCCACGTTGGTTCTGGTGAAGGCAGCGCGGTCGATCGTGGGTCCAGCACGGGCAGCATCAACAGTAGTACTGATGAAGCGGCGCACGGCGGTGTGCAGGCGATTGTGGGATGTTGTCGAAGACCAGCGAGCGCCTCGCTTGGATTGGCGCAAGATGGCCGCGGGGTGGATTGGTTGGCGAGCAGAGGCACTGGCGCGGACGGTGACATGTTTGACTGCTTTGGTGAGTGGTTGTGCGAGTCTGATTTGTATGGCCCGTGATACTTTGGCCGAAGAGACGACGGCTTGACGTAGAAGTCGCATGGCCGCGGGGGCCAGCACTCCTCCTACGGGAGCCATCGTGAGTGCTTGTGGTCTCTTCTGCGTTTGCAGGAAGAGAAAGACGGTTGGTCAACAACGATAGGATGTTGTCTTGTGAAAGAAAGGGAAGAGAAGCGCAAGGCATGAACGCGGGAGTGGCGGACATATCATTCATGGCTCCCTCCCCCTCCGATTCCCCGGTGCACCCTTGTAATTCGCCACACTCGCGGGCAGGGATCAGCGCGGATACGTCAATGTGGCTGAGCAAACGCGCACCGCCACGGGCTCAAACTCCACTTGCAAAAAGTTGCAGCGGGTCAACCTAAATTCTCTGCTACAAAACTTTTTGCGCAGGCGTTCTTCCGCTTCCCTTCTCCGTCACAACCACCACCAACCACCACCAGCATCAACAACAACTTCGCGCATTGCGAATCCAGGCCAGGTAGGGAAGCAATCTTTCCCCTTCTTCTTTTGACACATTGCTATGAGGAACAATACACGAACAATCCAAATCTTACTAGCACCATGGGGATTACCTTACAACTCTAGAATTACTCTGAGCAACCAAACACCAGCACAGCTTCTTGACAGTCCACCCACGAAGCTACAGCTTGCTAACGTGTTGACAGACAAGTGTTTTGCCCAGCTTCGCAAACAGACTGCATTCGAGTCTAGATATGCGCGCGTTGGACGCGCCATCACATCACCCCCCCTGCTTCGCGCAGTAGCAAAAGGTTCGTACTCGACTTTCTTCCTACCGTCTCTCCTCCCCCGTCTGTGTGATGATAAAATACATCAAGGGATTCCTCGAACCGAAGACCAATGTGGACATACTGTTTTAAATAGTTTCAGCCTTGTCTGACTAGACACTCAATTCCCCTTCTTTGCTGCACATCCATCTATTTTGCAACTTGTTGCTAACCATGACATTGTGCAGGTACATTCTGACTCCCACACCATCGTCTATTCACTCGGACTCCTCCACAACACGCAACATGATGAAATTTGAACGAACGGGCGGACAGAACGACGCTCGTTCGGCTCGCCTCATTAAGCAGGGCTGTACACCTTGTGAGGCGGTGTCCGGGCGGGCATCAATGTTGAGAATTCGTCACCTGATCCTGCACCCATCTAGCACTGTCTTGTCGCCGACATGGAGTCGACCTTCTGGCTAACAATGTTGACGACAGGTAAACAACATTTTTCTGCTACTTCCGTCGCACTACACACCGCCCCTCAGCAAAATGATGAACGTTATTCACACTGTTTGAACCGCGCCTTTTGGCCGGCAATGAGCAATTCAAAAAACAAAAATCTGATTTAATGAGGTATGTCACGCCATCACAACTCTTGATCAAACTCTCGAACTTAGCTAACCTGCGCCCAGCCTGACAGCTGTCACTACTCTCTCGAGTCTTGCATTCCATGTTGAGATCGATCGGTGAGGCTAATCGCGCTCTGCCACAGGTAAATAGTACATCGTTCGACGGCACCTCTACCTGTGTTTCCTGAGTGAGTACTCGCCCCATCCCGTCCTGCCCAAGCCCATACCTTTCTGATGAAAAACCATTATGCTGTTCTTACTGAGTTCATCGTGACGAAATACACTACCTTTCACCTTGGAGAACTGAATAAGGAATCCGCTTGAACCATTGATTGATTACATCTTGTTGTCTATAGATCCCTGGCTAATTGTCTATGAAGCTTACAGGTCTGGCTTTGCTCGTCCGCACATCTTCAACTCTAGATAATCTAATGAATATATTACAACACTTCCAAATCACATGTGTTCAACCTCCTCTGCTGGAACCAGAACTGTATATGTACAAACCGTCGTCGCTGTCCACACCGCTCTCTCTATTTGTTCAATTGCAGTCTCGAATTCCACCCAACAATGCACCTAATCAGGTCCCAGTCCCCGTCGTGGCCTACCCAGTCCGTGACCACGATGCCCGTCCCCGCGTCGCCAACGTCCAGCTGTGCCGGGCCCTTGCCTTTCTCAGCGTGCCTGATACACAAATATTCGATGATAGAGGGGTTCACTTTGGCCGCGATTTTCTCTGGCCAGCAGCTTGCATTAAAGAAGTTACTCGCGCTCAGGAAATTCACAAAAAAGGGCAGCGGCGGCATCTCGGGCTTTGGCGCCCCCACGGCAAACTCAGCAAACTGCTGCTGGCACGCCCTCTCGAGCTGCGCCCGCGCCAGCTCAATCTTCTTCTCAATGTTGTGGCTCTGGTCCACCTCGTAAAAGTCCTGCACGCGGATCAGCCCGCTCCCCGTCGGTGCATCCGCGCAGTTGTCAGGCCACGCCGACGCATCCAGCCCCCAGCCCCGGCCGCCGTGCTCCCCGCGCAGGGCGTCGTCCAGATGGAAGCGGCGGATCAGCACGATGCGCCCGCGCGTCTCGCCCAGCAGCGCGATGCGCGGCTCGGTGAACCAGCGGCGCGCGGCGTCGCCGCCGGCGCAGTACCGCCGGTGCAGGTGCTGGCTGAGGTGCTGGTCGGAGCCCTTGCCGGTGCCCTCGCGCTTGACGCTCATCAGCACCGTCTCGGTGGGGTTGGCGTCGAGGAAGGCGTAGATGTCGGCCAGCAGGTCGGCAAAGTACTTGGTGCCCGTCAGCGCGACGGGGAAGACGCTGTGCACGAGCGGCAGGTCGTCGCTGTCGCGGCTGCAGCTGACGCGCACGTCGAGGAAGCGCACGCCGTTGTCGAGCTGCTCGCGCACGCCGACGGCCTGGCAGCGCACCGAGGGCAGCGCCACGTAGCAGGTCGGCGAGTTGTGCGTGCCGGGGATGGAGAGCATCGAGAGCGGGTACTCGTTGCGCAGATGGGCCATCCAGCTCGGGAGCGCGGCGGAGCTGAAGATGGCGAGCTGGGCGCCGGCCGGGATGTACACGGCGGTGAGGTCTAGGGGCGCGTGGTTGGGTTTTCGCATTACTTGGGAGCGGGAAGGACCGGGGAGGTCGACGATGTACTGATGCGAGGTGCCTGGGGTCTGGAAGGTCAAGCGCAGGGTCTCCCGGCCTGGGTCGGCGGCGCGGATGTCTGTGGCCTTGGTCTCAAAGGGACCTGCTACTATGTCGGTCACATCTCGGCGATCGTGAGGCTCCTGGTCTTCTTTGGGGATTGGGTTGGCAGGGCTGGTGGAGTAGAACAGGCCTGTGACAGTCCGGGTGATCTTGGTGAAGCCGCCGGGTCTAGGTGGGCCATCGAATCTCTCTATCAACACAAGCTCGAGGGGATCTACAGTGACGTTGCGGATGGTGAGTGAGGCCATGGCGGCGAGAGCAGTGATGATGAGGCTGAGGGGCCAGGGCCACGGTGGTGACCGCCCTCCAGAGGGCAGACACGGCCAAACAGCGCGATATAAATACGGGTACAATTATGTGGCAAGTTCGTCTGGGCTTGACTTGATTGTTGAGAGGGAGTTTGGCCTTTTTCACTCATTACGTCTAATTCTGGTCCATGTCGCGATCCTCGGACAATTTTATAGGGTTCCGGCTCAGGGGATCCTGTCCTGCCGCAGCCCCTGTCGAGCATCACTGGCTGGTCCAAAATCTGTGGACCTCCCAAGCACTTCTCTTCTGCCATACATACTGTACAGTACTTTGTAGCAAGTTCGAGTTTCTCTCAAAGAGGGGCAGCACATGTACAGTTAGTCTAACTACGTTCATCACTGCTTTCTTCTCTTCTGTAGTAATAGATATGACAATGGTACCACCCTTGTAAGTCGCCTTCCGCAGCTCCACCCCGGTGAATCCATCGAGTTCTTCTTGCTGCTTGGAATATCAAGACCATCGCCCGGGCCCCGTCTATCTGTCAACAAATGCTGTCATGGCCAGCGATGCCGCCTTCGCCCTCTACGACGATGCTGCCACGACCCTGTTCGACTCAAGTACTGTACACTAACCGTGAGTAGAGTTGCTGGCAGAGATCCGCAAGTACTAAGTACGTATGAGCATGGAGCCAAAGGGCTGTGCAATCGACCTCAACCATTGGCTGTTGCAAATAGAGCGCCTCTTGCGGTTCTACCAAGCCAACGACATGATTTGGCAACCCGGAGACGATTCCTATGGTGCAACCAATACCACCAAAGCTATGACATGACTACCCTGTGTGCTTCGGCGGGTGTCGAGTACTGTAATTGTAAGCACTCCGCAACAGCCTTACTTCAAGATCCTCAAGATCTGCGAGTATGCACCCGATACCAAGGAGAGTCTCATTATTGCTGTGAAGCAGTACATCCGTACTACCTAAGTAGACTCACAGGTACACTTCAAGTTTGCATTTCATACAATGACCTACTTAGGTAGCATCGGCGGCATAGATCGGTGGGTAAGTTTAATGTCAATAGCCCCCAGGGGCATTTGCATGCGAGAATAGGGAAGCAAACGGCTATGAACGACGGCGTCTGCTGGTCTTCAACTTGACAGCCGTGTTTTGTGTTGAAGCATAGTCGTTGCTCTCGTCATTCCCACCTGCCCAAGGAGCAGTCCAATTCCCGGTGCCAGCACATATGTACTTCAACGCCACAAAAGCAGGCTGGCCCTCGGTCGAACACTCCCAGTGATCATCGTCAGGTCCGTTGGTATGCTTCATGACTTGACTAGCCTCGGGAAGAAGACCAATCTCCTACCCAACGACTGTCCATCGACACCCAATAGATCGAGACTTGCGAATGCATCTAGGCATAGCATGCTCCTAAATCTTCTCGTCAAACACTCGCGCTGCGTCGGCACCGCCTCCGCAACGCCCGCTGTTCATCCCCCCCATTTTCCTCCTCCTCCTCCCCCTCCTCCTCCATCTCCCTCCGTCTCTTTCCCAGCGCCCGCATAACAACCTCCTCCCCACCAAGCACGTTCCCCTCCCCGTGCACCTCCGTGCCCGCCTCAATCTCGATCCGCACCGGCCGCGGCCGGCCCTCCTCATCAATCATCGGAATGCCCCCTCGCTCCTGCGCGCCGCCTCCTGGGCCCCCGTAGAGCACCCGCGAGACGGCCGCGGCCACGAACCGGGCCGTCGTGGCCGGCCCGTCGCCCGCCGCCGACGCGACGTGCACGATGTTGTGGTCGCCCGTGACGCGTACCGCCGTCGAGATGCGCACCGTGATGGCGCTGCGGTCGCCCAGGTCTTCGTCGTCGTCGTCCGAGAGGTCGTCGATGTCTTGCCAGCCCGAAGAAGAGGTGAGGCGGTTGTTGTTGTTGTTGTTGTTGTTGTTGCCAGTACCTGCGGTGGCGCCGGCGGCGGCAAGCCGCGCGGCGGCAAAGGATGGGTTCATGAGGCGGAATGGGCCGGCCGGGATGGGGCGGGGGTAGTAGGCTGGGGGCGGCGAAGGGGGTCCGCGCGTGTTGTGCTCTTTTGGTACGTCGGCGAAGAGGTTGTTGGAGGTGGGCTGGAGGGGTGGTGAGGCCATCGTTGTTGTGTTGAGCCTCTCCAAATCTGCTTGGAAGGAAGGGCGGATCGCCCAGCCAAGTTAACAAGAAGTGATTGATTCTTAGAGATGCAGATGCCAGATACTTCTTCCCCTCGGTGAATGGAGATGGTGCACTTCAATGCTGGAAAGGGTACCAGGAGCGTTTAGTTTTGCGTCGTGGGTATCAGCAAATTGTGCAAAACAAGAGCAGATAGGAAACAGGAGATTCCTGAATAGTTGAACCAGGAATGCGTAGCACAGTAGCCAAGGTAAGCGATTATAGCCTGGAGGTTGGAACGCACTACGATATTTGTCATTAGCCATAGCCACCATTCTCTCGCATCTTCCCTAGTCAGCAGTCACAGAATCTGTCTATTCAGACCACGTTATGCGTCGACAATAGGGAGTGACACCCCAGTCTGGCTTGTCTGGTCTCTCCTGGTCGTATTGTAGTGGATATCAAAATCGTTTTGAATGGTGCACGTAGCCGTACACGCCCACCTCCGCCAGTCCACAAAATGAGCCTACCAGCCAACGAGCCAATGGCGGCGGCAGGACACCGAAAGCCGTCGGACGGTGGTGAGACAATGGGCCGGAGTCCAGGTGCGAAATGGGACTGAATAAGGATCCCGGCATGAATTGTTCTGCAGAGAATGGGACTGCGCTTCCTATTGTCCTCCTCTTTGAGAAGCAATTGTCGTGTCCCCAAAGTGGGGAGAGGGGGAAGGGGGAGCGGAGTACCCGCGACGTGTACCGTCATGGCCTGCGTTATTATTTGTACGCCTTGGAGAGCGATCGGAACTAAACATGTCCTATTCAGCAACCACTTTAGAGTTGAGCAATTGAGAAGGGAGGGATCATGTTGAGGCAGTCAAGGTCAAGTGCCGAGGGGAATAAGAGCCCACTTACAACAGTGAAGGCGAGACTGCAGGACCACGACCAACTCCACACTGAAAAACAATTTACTCCTCCCCTATATGCGGTGGGTACGGAGCTAGATCCTCAAGAGCCCTGTTCCGTCACCAAGACCAGAAGCTCATCAGTCACTGGCATAGTATCCGCAAAGGCTGAGGTGAAAGGCCGCAAGGCCGGAAACATTTGTAGTGTATTAGCAGATGAATGCTTTCTCGTTTAATTTTGGTGTTGTCCTAAGTAACGCCTTGAGCCAACTGCCTCGTTGAGAGGGGTATCTTTGAAAATGCCATGCCATGTCCTTGTTGAAAGACGCCGTCCGCCACCCAAAAATCAGGTTTGTTGAGAACCGTAACGCCCGATCTTTTCATCATTGCCCTGTGTCAAAAATGCATCATAGAAAATGACCCGCGAAATCGCTCAGTATTTGAGTGATATGCAGCGGAAGAAAGCAGGGAGGAGGTTGAATCTCCCGGCTGAGTCTGATGGGAAAGGAAATATTTGCCATCTAGAACTTGAGCGTCTTCGGCTTCTCCCAGCTGAAGCTCTGGTTCGTACCAAAGTGGCCGTTCTTGGCCGTCTGCAGGTAGATTGGCTTGGCGAGGTCGAGCTCCTTCACAATGACACCGGGACGCATGTCGAAGTTGTTCCTGATAATTTGTACAAGCTCATCCGAGGTCTTGGTGGAAGTGCCATAGGTCTCGACGAACAGGGACAGAGGCTCGGCAACACCAATGGCGTACGACAGCTGGACCAGGGCGCGACGTGCCAGACCAGCAGCAACGAGCGACTTGGCGATCCAGCGAGCCAGGTATGCTGCGGAACGGTCGACCTTGGAGAAGTCCTTTCCGGAGAAGGCACCACCACCGTGGGCACCCCATCCACCGTACGTGTCGACAATGATCTTGCGACCAGTCAGACCAGCGTCACCCTGAGGACCACCGATGATGAAGAGACCAGAGGGTTGAATCTGGGGTGCTGTTAGTAAGGCCAAGGTACTCGGGGAGCTTGATTTGCGGGTGAGTGCGGGTGAATGGGTACATACGTGGTAAATGGTCTTGTCGGTCAGGTACTGAGCAGGGATGACCTTCTTGATGATCTTCTCGAGAATCTCCTTGCGCAGCTCCTCGGTGGTGATGTCCTCGGAGTGTTGCGCGGAGATGACGACGGTGTCGACACGCTTGGGGATAACAGCACCGTTGTCATGCTCGTACTCAATGGTGACCTGGGTCTTGGTGTCGGGGCGGAGCCATGGCAGAGTGCCGTCGCGACGGGCAGCAGACATGGCAGCGTTCAGCTTGTGGGCGAGCAGCAGGGTGAGGGGGAAGAGCTCGGGGGTCTCGTCGGTGGCATAGCCAAACATGATACCCTGGTCACCAGCACCAAGCTCCTCAAGAGCCTTCTCGTAGTGCAGGCCCTGGGCAATGTCAGGGGATTGTTGCTCAATGGCAATGAGCAGGTTGAGCGTCTTGTAGTCGAAGCCCTTGGAGGAATCATCGTAGCCAATGTCCTTGATGGCGTTACGGACGACCTTCTGGTAGTCCAGCTTGGCCTTGGTGGTGATCTCACCAAAGATCATGACCATGCCGGTCTTGGTGGCAGTCTCGCAGGCGACCTTGGAGAGGGGGTCCTCAGCAAGGCAGGCATCGAGGACGGCATCTGAGACCTGGTCGGCAATCTTGTCTGGGTGGCCTTCTCCGACGGACTCGGATGTGAACAGGAACGAGCCTGTGTTGTGGGACACGCCGTTGGGTGCCATTTTGTGAGAGTGATGGAGAAAAAGGTAGAGGGAAAGGTGAAGAACTATAGATCACTTTATTAGCGAACTGAACTGAACTGGACTGAGATGAATAGACGCAATTGTGTGTGAAAAGGGAGAAACAGCTAGCTGTAAAGGGGGGGCCCGGGAAAAGGCTGTGAAGGCCAATCGAGGCGGAGAAAGTAGCTTGAGACGTGTATGAAGGGCTCATCAATGCAGCGAACGCCTTATAAACAGTGACACGCAAGGTGCCATGTCCAGTGAGGCTATTCCAATGCCATTGGCTCTTCTGTTCTGCTGTACTGCTGTCTAGGAGGAGGGAGAGGCTATAAAACCGTTTTGCGGGGTCAAAGCCGTTACCCGGAAGATCGGGGAATGGGTACCGCACACTGACTGGAGCTGGGCTGAGAAATAGGAAACTCACATTTATGGCAATCTGAATAGCTTCAAACAGAGGGAAAGGGAAAAGGGGGGGGGAAGGTGAGGAAGCAAGGAAACAGAAGAAACTCTTGGAGTGGGGAGCTGCGCAAGAAGTAGGGACGAAAGAAGGATCGAGGGAGGGAGAGTTCGGCGGGTGGGGAGAAATTATTTAACGAGCTCTCCGGTGGAGGTGAGATGGACCCCTGCGCAGAAAACGTGCCGGCTCTGGGGCCGAGCTTCGCTAGGCGGTACTGTGTGTGTGCAGAACAGAGGCCCGGGAAATGAGTGTCCAGTACTTGGAGCCCCAGCAAAACAGTGGTGCGGGCCCCTGTACTTGCTACCGGTCAGCCTAGCATCCGTACTGTACAAGTTTACAGAATGCCGTCCTTCTCACATCACTCCCCTTGCTTGGTAGAGATGGCGCCATCGATTCACCGATGCTTGCCATTCTGACGCTTGAAACTCTTTTCACTCTCTTCCCTTGCCCTAAGGATACGAAAATTTACCATAGTCTACGGGTATACAGCACACAGTAGAAGTGAAAGTGACCGCTCTTGAAGACTCTGCCCCTCCCCCCACTGCAAAGGAGCCATTGACAAGGCGATCTGCACACATGTGTATCCATTCTCCCTTGTCAGATTGTCCACAGGTGTAACATAGTTGTCCCGCCTTGTCAGCCCACTCCCTCCATGTGCAGCAGTGTAGCCTGACCTGGAGGACGAGCATTTACAGTTTACAGTGCACAGACTTACTATCGCTGTCATAATTGCAAAGTTATGTTGTCACTGCTATGGCACAATAACCCGGCCTTGCTGCTTGCCCAGGGCGGCAAATCAAATCCCAGGTACTCCGTACAGAGAAATGAAAGATAATGAAGTCTCCGGGTGCACTTTTGAGCCCGGCTGCGGAGTAACAAGTACCACGGTGAGGTCCCTTGCCATCCCGATAAGATAAGGTTCCCGTTAGTGAGGGGTCCCTTGCAAGTGCAGCGAATGCTAGTGCAGGCTTGTGAAAGATCTCCAGCCCATGTCAAAATAATTGTTCAGGTCAACACCCCGAATAAGTATACAGCGTATATCAACTTCTACCTTTCCATCACCACAGTCCTCTCACAGTACCAGCCAAGATGAGTAAATTTGGGGTCATGGTCATGGGACCAGCTGGTGCAGGCAAGGTAAGCTATATTCCAAAGAGTACCAGCTCGTCCTCGTCCTCGTCTCCCGCCTGCTAACACCCCTTCTTCTTTTCGCAAGACCACCTTCTGCTCGTCGCTCATAACCCACCTCAACCTCAACCGCCGGTCCTGTTTCTACGTCAACCTCGATCCTGCTGCGGAAAACTTCGACCATGCTCCCGACCTCGACATCAAAGACCTCATCTCCCTCGAGGATGTCATGGAGGAGATGGGCCTCGGCCCCAACGGCGGTCTCGTCTACTGTTTCGAATTCCTCCTCGAGAATCTCGACTTTCTCTCTGAAGCTCTCGACAGCCTCACTGAAGAATACCTCATCATCTTCGACATGCCCGGCCAAATCGAGCTGTACACCCACATCCCAATCCTGCCCGCCCTCGCCCGCTTCCTCTCCCAGCCGGGCGCCCTCGACATCCGCCTGTGCGCCGCCTACCTCCTCGAAGCCACCTTTGTCGTCGACCGCGCCAAGTTCTTCTCGGGCACGCTCAGCGCCATGAGCGCCATGATGCTGCTGGAGACGCCCCATCTAAACATTCTGTCCAAGATGGACCTGGTCAAGGGCCAGGTGCGCAAGAGGGACATGAAGCGCTTCCTGACCCCGGACTCGGGGTTGCTCGACGATGATCCGGCGACGCTGGTCCAGCAGCAGGCCGCTGGTGAGACCACCGCGGTGGAGAAGAAGGGCGCCGAGACGGTGGATGTGGACCTGAACGGCGACCCGTCGCAAAGTGAAGGTGTCATGGCTGGCACGAGCTTCAAGAGGTTGAACCGGGCTGTTGCGAACCTGATAGAGAGCTTTAGTATGGTCAGCTATCTGCAGCTGGACGCCTCTGACGAAGACAGTGTTGGTGCCATTTTGTCCTACATTGACGACTGCATACAGTTCAACGAGGCACAGGAGCCAAAGGAGATGAAGGACGACGAGTTCGAAGAGCAGGACGAGTGATTGTACCACTTGCGACCGTCGGGGTCCAACGGAGAGGCCAAAGGGGGCCCTTTGATACCCCGGATTCTAAATTGTTTTCCATTTGCATAGCGTCGGCGTTGCGGTACACCACCAAAATCATACAGGACTCGAATTTCCAGAAATCCTCCGTGAAGAACCAAAACCGCAAATGCTGCTCCCTAGGAACTTGTCCATTCCCTGCGCCATGCCCTTTTGTTTTTCCAATTTACAACTTCCTTCATGACAATCGCGCATATCCATGATTGCCTCAATCAGGACGCCGCCTAGAACTCCATGTGCCTCACCCGCTCGAGTCCTCCTCTCGAGCTCTCTACCAGAACCAGAGCAAGCACAGCACTGTTTACGGATATCCCCTCGCGCGATCATATCTTTGATATTCGCCCATCCAAAATTCCTTGACGTAGCCCGCCCAGTCCAGCACCCAACTGCCCAGCACCGTCAGGTCGCTGACGGTCTTTTCGGGCCCTCGCTGGACCATCATTGCCACGCCGGCGACGACGAGCGCCCAGAACATCAGCCGCAGCACCAGCCCCGTGATCCACATCATCATGCGCCGGATCCACGCGAGGATCTGCAGCGCGACCAGGAACACCACCACGATGAGCACGAGGATGACGATGTCCGGGCTATTGGTGAGCAGCGCGTTGAGGCGCATGAGGAGCGGGTTGATGAGTGGCGCCATGGCGGAGAGCGCGTAGTTTTTTACGAGGTGCAGGGTCGAGGAGCTCGACGAGACGTGTCGTTGGAGGAGGCGGAGCGTCGTGGGAGAGAAGAGTGCTGCAGAGACGGAAAGAAGTTCGGGGTTAGTTGACTTGGTCGCGTGCACACGGTATCTAGTATGCGGGAAGGGGGTCCTTTGCTGGTGGTGCTGGGGTGGAATAGGGCAATGCCACGTACTTTCTCGCAAGTAATTGAAGTTTTGTATCAGAAGATCAACGGGATCCTGTGCAGCGTCCATGGTTGTCGCATCAGAGCTCATATGTCCGTTCGTTGCGTGATTGTTGTAGGTAGGTACAGGCAGGGTCCTGTCCTCGCGGGGGTAATGGGCAATCTGCGCCTGCCTTTGTGCCGGATCTAGGTCGGTTGTTATTGGCAAGAGCACACAATGGCTCAGAGCTGGTCAAGCAAGTACTTGAATGTTCTTTATGTTGGCAAGAGAAAGCTCAAAGGATTGGCAAAGGTGCTGAAATGTATGGAGATTTGTTCAGTCGGACAGCATGCATCTTGCTGGCATTTGTGAAGTCGCAGCGGGGGTTCCATGCCAGGTGGGCAGATAGCGCGGCGGGCACTGGGATCTACGGAGTAGACTTGCAGGGATTCGCGTCCAGCCCCAGGGGCCTGCAGTGCACCGCGGCAAGAAGGGCAAGAAGTTACAGTACCGTGCTGTAGGTACTGTACCTAGGTTAGTAGGTAGTAGAACGAGTCATTGCAAGAAGGGAATTGGAAGGTACGCCGTTCTTGAGAAAAAGATTTGATTTGCAATGTCATGGAATCATTCATCTGCCGGTGTAAAGACATTAAGTACAAAGTTCTTGTAATAGAAACGACCATCTCGTCAGGCAGACGAGACCGGAAGGTAGCATTGAGAATCGAACCAGAGAAAGAAAAGGGTATCAAAATCTCTTGCATCCGCAAAGGGGTATAACCACATGCAATGCCTCCGCCCTGCCCCAAAGATTACTTCCCAGGTTCCGTTTTATCTCTCATCCCGAGATCATGACAAAAGAAATTAAACTTCCCTAATGAAGCCACCCAGAGTTGGCCTCCCGAACAATACCCTCTTCTTTCGAGGAGAGATTGGCTCAGGCAGTATCGAAAAGAATATTTGAATGAATGTACACAACTTCTGGACCCGCGTCGTGACGCTGAGGGCGAGCTGCATGATGGTGGCAGACAGCGAGACACGTCTCACACCTTGTCCAGGCCCTCGAGAATCCTTCGAGCAGCATCAATTCGGCGCCTGTACATCCGTGCCTCCGTGCTTGCCCGACTATTCTCGGTCAGGCCGAGTACGCACCGGCCGAGGCTTGCCACCAGTCTTTCCACCAGAATCTGGTCATCGCGAGCCAGCGTTTCCATGACGGCTGCCGTACCAGTCTCTTCGATGAGACTTGTCGTGCTGCTGGTGCTTTGCATGCTGAGGCTGTGTTTGTGTGGTCCGTTCCCTGCGCCATTGGTCTGCGACGTGCCGCCACTGTATAGAATACTCGACGTCGTCCTTCCATCGGATCCCGACGAACGACCCTCCGGGGTGAGATCGCCGCTGCTGCCGCTAGATTTGCTAGCAGGTCTGTGCACCAGCGGGAAACTGCGGGTTGTGCCGGTCGACTCAAAGGAAGAGACGGACGGCGCGTGTGGTCGTGTCATAGCGGTAGAGCTCATCGGACGACGTATGCTCGAATACAAGCTGTCAAGGCGTGCGCTTCCTTGGCCTACAGGCGAGGACACAGTGCCAACCCCTGCAAATGTAGAGCGTTTCGTCGTCGGGGGAGTTTCTGCCCGCTCCAACGCATCAGATTGTGGCTGGAGTACAGGGAACGTCTCTGGCTCCAGGATGTCCGCCGCTCCGTCATGCTCTTCGTCATCCGTTCCATCTTGCTCTGGCGAGAGAAGGCCCTGGCTTCCTTGACGACTAGACAAGCCCTCCGTTGCAGTGGCAAATGATTCTATGGTCGAGACGGACGCATCACTCGGCCGCCTTGTCAAACTCGGTGTCCGATCTTGGTCCGTATCTTCTGTCTCAGCCATGGGCCCCCTCGTAGTCTCGACCGAGTCCTCTGAGGTGAAGCTGGCATCACTTGTGCGGCGTGCTAGCCCCTGACTGAGAGTCCCCATGGCACTGTGTAGGAAAAAGTGCTCATAATCGAAAGCGTCTTCCCGGTCCTCGTGCGAAATGGCGTGCTGGACAGACTCATGATAGATCGAATCGCCGCCGTCACTCATTACATCGTCGTCACCACTGTCAGCCTCTTCGTACTCGGACTCAACCAGTACCCCATCATCTTCAGCATCCCCATTCTCGGTGAGCAAATCCTCGTTGTCGTTCACAGCGCCCAGACCAATGTCGTACTCGAACGGATCCGGACTCAGCTGCTCTAGTCGGGAAACGTCCTCCGCCTCTAGACAGTCCAAGTCTGTGTCTACATTGGCGGACGAAAATGCTTCGAAAGTCCCATCATTGAGGGCGCGAGGGCCGCTTTCCCGGGCATTGTCTCCAGCAGCAGTGTCGCCGCTCCACAAAGGAGTCCCAGTGTCTTCTTCAATTGGAGGTATCAGTCCGGTGTCGTCTACGGATTTGGTGTGCCACTGATTGACCTTGGCATGTGTGAAAGGACTTGGGGCTCGCAGATTCTGTAAGCTGCTCCTTTTGAGGCTATCGGCACGTGCTTGCTCCCGCAGGCTGGAGATCTTGCCTTTCAAATCATTCACTTGATCCCTGATGTCTCGCATGTGTGATGTGGAAGCGGACCGCGAAAGTCCTCTTTCGGACGGCGCGCCAAACGTCGGACTTGTGGCCGATGAGTACCTGTTCAGTTGGAACAGTTCAGATCGCCTCTGGGTTTGAGATACATCGTCTTCCCCAAGAGGCTCTAGCTCACGCACTACCATGTAGGATGCTCTTTGACGATTGAATTGGCCATTCAGCTGGTCCGCGCTCCTAGAAACGGTCAGCCCTGGATGTCGAGGGCCGGTAGAGACGCCCAGAACGCTTGATGATCGTTGCGGGTAGACCTTGATTGGAATGCCGATGCGCAGCGAGTTGTCGCTCCCGGATCTATGGTGTCCCGTGCCTGGGGATATCTGCCCCGTCGTCGACATCATGAGAGCCGTGGATGCTCTGGCGATAGGCGGCGAAGGACTCGAAGGATTCGATCCCGAGTAGTTGGAGGCCACCAGCAGTGAGCTGCGAGCTTTGGTGAGATTGTCCTCCATATGCTTGACGAGGGCATTAGCATCCCAATACATCAACGCGACCGTAACAGGCACTCACTGTAAGTCTTTTCTTGGCATTTGCTAGAATTTGCTCTGCCCTGCGGCTCAGCTGCGCCGTACTGTATTTCTGCCCATTCTCGCGGTCGTTATTGAGTCCAGGAGGGAGAAGAGGCCCACTAGCAAGGGAGGCAGCGTCGTCGGCATAGGAGCTTGCCATGCTCTCCTCATCATCGCCTTGAAACACACTGTCGCCCACACTAACAGTGTCGTCGAAGTCCTCGAATACAGCCATCTTGGAAGGTTGGTCGTGGCCAGTAACTGTGCTGTTACTATCGGTGGAATCGCGCCGCTCTCTATGGGCCGCCTTGGCCCGCTTCTTGACGCCACTCAGAGCGCCACTCTTGCCTATGGTAGGAGAGGAGCGCAGAGCGGCATCTCCTTCACTGTCCTCAACCTTCAAGCCGGGAGACGGCACGGCCGATGCGATTGGACCACCGTAGCGATTACGAGGAGGAGAGGGCCGTCCGGGTGTACTCTCTGCTTCGGTGACCTCGCCAATGTCTGAGAGCATCGTGCCATTGCCATATATGATCGGGGTACCAATGCTGACAGTAGCGTCAGGCGTCGTATAGGCGTTGTATTGCTGCGGTTGCGAGCTGTATGTGCTGTTCTGCGTCATGGGTAAGGCGTGGGTAGCCTGTGCGGCGCTCCACACTGACTGCATTGGGTCGTCCGAGCCGAGAGGTGAAAATGATCGGTCGTACTCGGGCAATATCATGTCCGGGTTGGTGAGAGTTGGCGACGCGGGCAGTGTTGAGTGTTGGGAGCGTTTGTGAGGAGAGGCCCCAAACGAAACGGGAGACTCGATGGTCATCATGCCGGGCGCAAGAAGTCGTTTGCAGTACAGGCCTCGGGTCCGGTGATTTGCAGAAGCTAAAACTCATGCAGGCAGGACCAAAGTCTACCAACGATCAAGGCGAGGAATGATGCAGGCGACCAAGTTTCCCTGGCTCGGGAAGTATGGATGCTACTGCAGCGTTCCGTTGGCAGCAGAAACGTTCCCGGAGTCTTTCTTGGTGCCACCTCGTCAAGGATGATCGAGAGTACTTTGGCTTCGCAGCGTGAGCGCCGAGAGCACGCGTCCTCTTGGGGACGTTCGCTTTGGAGCTCCCAATCAGGCTTGGTGGTGTTGAATTGCTTGCAGGGCACGGGGAGATAGACCGGACGTCAGTGCGCCATGTTATCGGATTCAATGCCGACTGATGGTCAATCGAGTCAATCGAGTTCCGTAAGGCACGGAGCACGGAGTAGGTGGTATACAGTTATTACCAACAGGCCCTAGGGCTGAAAGGGACCAGTTGACGGAGCTTGGACAAAGGCTGTGCTGAAGTTAGAAGTTGAGACGAGCACCAGGGTCCTTTTGTGCGGAGGATGGATGGATCCGGGTTGGTGGCGCGGGGCGTGGCCGTGGATGTCGCTGGATGGGTGAGAGCGAGATGGTGAGTTAGGCTCTGAGCGCAGCTGTTACCGTCACAGCAATTGTCTGTCAGTCTGGAAAGTAAAGGGACGAAGGCAAAGGCAAAGGCAAAGCCGGCCGTCGAAACTCGACCAAGAAGGAGACTGGAGAGGGAAAGCAAAATTAGTTCGAAAAGGCTAATAATAAAGCAGCCAACAGCGGGATGCGAGATTGATGTCCAACGCTGGAAGGGGACCTCGCCGGGGAACGTGCAGCCGGAACGAACATTTGAACTCGGGATGATGGAAACAGGGGTCGATTTGGATGGAATTGTTAGGATCAGGGGTTGGGCAGTGAGGCCAGGATCAATCTGTGCCTGAGCAAGGCCCTGTCCAGCCTGTGCAACCTTGGGATATTGCCTAGGCACCTACCTAGGTACTTTGTACTGGCTTTTACTGTACAAAGTAGACGGCCTTGGAAGCCGTCTGGCCAAGTCGGGATGTACTGTAATTTGTGCTGTGTTCATATGCCACACTGCTCTGGCTCGTGGCGTTGGACATGGGGGATATTAATGCCATTGTTTCTTGCTGGATACTTTGTATGATGTGGACCCATCAAAGCATGGTGATCGGTGATCTCAACCACATGGCGGTCGGTACCTAGGTACCTGCAGAACAGCACACACTGCTTGTGCCGTCGCAAATATACTGTATACTGTAGGGAGATACTACCTATACCTAATATACCCGTACCCAGCTGGACTCGGTAGAGGAAACAACATCTAAGACACGATGCCCCCTTGACTGATCTGCTTGCTTCCCAGCTTCCATGGACTACCTAGTTTATTGCTGTGATAGGGGATGTGATCCAAGCTGATTTCCGCGCAGAGATGCACATGGATAAAACAAACCCCATCAATGCCGTGTGGATAAATGGAATTGCTCCCTGCAGCTGCAAACTTTAAACCACTCGCAGTACGAACTACTGTGTAGTTACTAGTGATCTTGAAAATGAGGATTTGCAAGGCTCGAGAAATTTGGTGGTTCCGACGAAACATCATCCATCCTCTTGCTCTAGAAACACAAAGATAGCGTTTGCGTCTGAGAACAGGCACCACAAGCAGAACAGGCCTACCTAGGTAGTAGGCAGTGAACTTCAGCTGCATGCTGAGTATCAACCCCAGGTATCTGACAACGCGCACAGCACGACCCGGGGCGAAATGGAACAGTTCAGCATATCAGCATCGATGTCCGACAGTGCCTGAGGTTTTGCGCGATCCGTGGGTACCTATATTAGGCAAAGCAAATTGTACCACGGAGTACTCCGTATTAAAAGAACACAAATACGGACTTGATGTGCCTTGGTATGGCCCATTCAAAATGTCAAAATGCTGCCGATTCGGTCCCGACCACATCCCTGCTTGCCGGCAAGAAAATTGATCTTGGTTTGACTTCAGCGACGCCGACTGTTCTGTTCTGGGCGCCCCTCACACCATTTCACTGCTACAAAATCACCACCTGCCAACAAATACATCATCACAACCACCAACATGTTGCGTCAAATGTAAGCTACTCGGCCTGCGATCTCTTTTCCCACCTACCAAGCCTGCTAATCCCCCCTTCCCCAAGAAAACCCCGTAATGCCCGCTCCAAACGCGCGCTCGAGAAGCGTGCCCCAAAGGCCGTCGAAAACCCAAAGACGGTTCTCTTCCTCCGCGGCACCACCTGCTCCCAAGTCACCCAAGACGCCCTTGCCGACCTGTTTGCCCTGCGCCAGCCCCTCGCCAAGAAGTTCACCAAGAAGAACGCCATCCACCCCTTCGAGGATGCCTCGTCGCTCGAGTTCTTTGCTGAGAAGAACGACGCCGCCTTCCTCGTCTTCGGCAGCAGCTCCAAGAAGCGGCCCCACTGCCTGACGTTCGCGCGCACCTTTGGCTTCAAGATCCTCGACATGCTGGAGCTGAGCCTGGACCCGGAGAGCCTCCGCACGCTCAAGCAGTTCAAGGGAAAGAAGCCCGCCATCGGCCTGCGGCCCATGGTCGTCTTCGCCGGCACCGCCTGGGAGAGCACTGTGCAGAACGAGTACACCATTGCCAAGAGCCTATTTACCGACTTCTTCTGCGGCGAGCGCACTGCCGACAAGATCGACGTCGAGGGCCTGCAGTATGTCGTGGTGCTGACGGCCGAGGAGGGCGCCCAGGGCACTGAGGAGGGCGCGAAGCCTGCGATCCACTTGCGCGTGTACTTGATCAAGACGAAGCGGAGTGGGCAGAAGCTGCCGCGCGTCGAGGTACGTTCACATCGTGCCTGTTCCCCCCCCCCCCCTTTCCCCCCAAAAGGTATCTCTAGAACACGGTATACTGACCGGTAGCTGGCTAGGTCGAGGAAATGGGTCCTCGCATGGACTTCCGTGTTGGGCGTATGCAAGAGCCCGAGGAGGCCATGCTCAAGGAGGCCCTGAAGACGGCTAGAGGCACAGAGGAGAGGACCAAGAAGAACATTTCGACCGACATCATGGGCGACAAGATTGGTCGCATCCACACGGGCAAGCTGGATCTGACCGAGCTGCAGACCAGGAAAATGAAGGGCTTGAAGAGGAGTCGAGATGTCGACACGGGGGCGAATGACAGCGGTGACGACGGAGACGACGGCATTGAGTCTGTCGACGAGGAGGTGCCCAGCAAGCGGAGAAAGTAGATGCGTAGTTCTTCCTCCGCAACACTTGGCAAGGGGACATACTGTATAACGTACATGCATGAGTATCGGCGTTCATCGGCGTTATGGCGTTGGTCAGCTCCCAAAAGGAATTCCCTGGGTCATTCTAGGTGGTTGTAGCGGCGTCTACCCAAAAAGCATATTCAATTCATTCTGCGGCGCTAGCTATAGGAGCTGTCCGTGAAGACTATATCCGCACAACTCTGCAGCTCAGCTATCCACTCACCATCTCTTCTCTGTATTGACAAACTCCACGCTTCCGAAGCACTCTCCAGAATAACGCCTAGCGGGGCGGCCGCTTTGCCCTCGCATCAAATCGAAGGAGAAAAGTTCTAAATTCGTCTTTGATGCCTCGTTTCTCGCAATCGAAGCTTGATCATGCCTGTTGGATTTCTGGAAGTTTCGCTCATCATAGCACCCATACAAGCCGCTTTTCTTGTAAAGACGTGCCTGTAATTTTCACGACTCGCCTATCATCGAGCCGTCCCGAGCTTTGCCTGAAATGCTGGCCTGTTGGTGTCATGCATAGAGGCCTTGTTCGAGGACAGCCAGTCTGTCGTTAGGTGGGCCTTGAATTCAGCATCGAATCTCTCTCCGCGGTGACTTTCCTCTCGACGCAATTGTCCTCATCTCGACCTAAATCTTCGAAGCCGAATCCGGTTCTCTCCTCGCTATCGAGGGAGGCAGGGGACCTGTTTGAAGTTTGTCGAGCCAATGGTGACGGCAGGTGGGGGGACTGTGAAGACGCGCAGTGGTGCCCATGCGCGCAGCCTGTCTCGCACTCGCGAAGGATGCACTGGGTCTGACGGCAACACCATTTTGCTCGGCCCAATTGTTGAAATGCCGACGTTAGGAGACGAGGCTATCAAAGTGGCAATAATACCCGTGGAAGGTGAGTAGTCTTGCGTCGTTTGGCAGGGCACGTAGCCGTGAGCGCCTTCTGCGGATATCAAAAATGTGTGAGCTCGTGAACAGGACATTATTGAACGGTTGCCCATGGAACACACGAGAATTTGGAAGGAGCTCACGTCACGTTGCGGGGGGACGGCGGCAAGTGGGCGTCCCCGGCGCGCGGATTGTCCGTGTTGGCAAAGTCGGACAGCATGTCGATATGATTGGTAAAGGTGACCTCGCCGGCTGGTTCTTCGCCGTCCGTGTTCCAGGTGGAGCCCCAGACATCGGTCGGAATGTAAGTCTGTCCGCTCTGGCCCGTGTCGTATAGGGCGATCCGCACGGCCCACTCCAGGTGCGGCCACCACTTCTTCTCGAGCTCGGGGCCAAAGAAATCCGAGTTGAAGAGCGAGACGATGCCCAGGACCTCGCGCCGCGCCATGCCTTGCAGCCACCAGACGTTGTCGAGTACCTTGAGGAGGGCGAAGAAGGACGCCAGGATGGCGAGAGCGCGTGGCTGGCGCTCCTCGATCAGCTCGACGAAGCGCTTCGACACCGTGGCGGGAAAGGCAAGGGCACCCTTGCCTGGCTTGGTGTGCGCCCAGTTGAGGGTGGCCACCGCATGCTGGTAGGCCTGGCGCGTGCTCATGGCCATCTCCGACTCGCCCAGCGGTGAGCCATCGGGCCCTGTGGAATAAGGGTACATGGCCGCCACCTCCTCATGCATGCCGTGCAGCAGATGCCCAAAAAAGCCCTCTGTCGCACGGCTGAAGTTAAGGTTGAGGACAGGCTGGGCATCGATGATGGAGAGGATGATGTCGCTCTCCTTCAGCCAAGACCACGAGGCGGCCACGACGGTCTTGACGCCCTGGAAGGAGTGGAACCATGTCAAAGGCGGCTGGTAGTTGCTCCCAAAGCCAGGGTTCTCGGAGGTGCCGGTGAAATTCCCAAGAGCGAAGTGGCTTTCGTCCTTGGTGAAGATGCGCGAGGCAGTGCTCTGCATGGCAATCAAGGCGGCGGTGACGAACATGGAGGGTGCATTTCTGGCATCGATGCCGGCGGCCAGACTGCCCGAGTACGAGTTCAGGCAAGAGGCCATGTAGGCATGGCTTGCACGGATGATGTCCTTGTCGTTGGGACTGTAACTCCTGATGTGCAGTGCTGATATGGCGAGGATGGCGTCCATGAGTTGCTGGTTGCCGTCAAAGGCCATGCCGGGTACAGAGTTGCCCCATAGGTCCTGATTCTCCGGAGCGGTGATGGACAGCGTTTTGTGGGTGAACTGAGTGTACTGGTGCATGAGCCGGAGCTCTGTCAGGCGTCCGACAGGCTGTGATCCGCCAAATGATATCACGGTTCCCGGCTGGCGGTAGAGAGGAACGGCGAGGGAGGGCGAGGCATGAGGAGTGAGCGGAGAAAAGCCTTGGTGGTGAGGATCGAAGCTGGCAGAGGCAAGGCCATTGCTGGAGGGGCTGACCGAGGCCTGGGCGGCGTGTAGTTCACGAATGACCTCGGGGTTCTCAAAGTCGCACGGAACACCATGGCGCAGGCAGTTGCCGCATCGAGGGTGGACCTCATCGCACTGAAGCAAGCACAGCGGGTCAGCATTTCTTGGGAGTGCTGGAATGGGGATGATTGGCGTCGTTTGTGTCCTGGCAAGCTGCGAAAGGCAGCACGGCGAGAAAGGACCGGGAGGGCCGGGCTGGCCGGAGGAAGAGGGACGTTCAGGGGCAGCAGGGGAGGGAGGATGACGAGGGAGAAGAAATATCAAAACATCAAGACTGTGTAAGTACGGTAGGTAGACAGGTAGGTAGGTAGGTACCTTTATTTTCCGAGCTTTACACCGTTTGCTGTGCCACTGCATTAGTTTCCTGTCGTGTTGCCAACAAATGGGTGTGCGACTAACCAACCGGCTCTGGATTTCTTGTGGGAGCGTCGGGGCGGCATCGCGTTGGTCTCTGAAAGAAAGAAAAAGAAAGAAGAAGTCAAAGGAGATTGGTAGGGACCGTGGCCGTATGCCGATGCTGTTTTCGATGAACCAGAGTCCGTCGTCGTCGTCGTCGTCGTCGTCGTCGTCGTCGTCGTCTGCAGGTACTGTATTGTACTGTAGAATACCTACCTAGGTATCCGTCACACTATCCGCACTGCGTAGCTACTGACGGGTGAGGGTCATCGCGAGGCATCTGCTGCCGGGAAGTTTGCTGCAAGTGATTTTGATATGTGCGGCGTCTGCGTTGTTGAGGCTCGTCGCGCTGTCATATGTGCTGAGCTGTGCTGAGCTGTGCCGTGTTTTCTACTGCAACGTGCTGACGTTGATGGTGGCCTCCCGTCCGGCTCCGCCCAGGGGCTTCGCGTCAGCGCGCGCGCGCTATCTCGCAAGAGTTGTTAACGAGATGGCAGGGCCGTTCCAGCCGCAGAGTTAAAAGTGACGGTGTTCGGACGATGGTGGATAAGTAGCTACCAGAAAGGTAGATAGATTGTTTGGGATGAAGCAAGTAATAAGATAAGTCCAATGAAGCCCGTCTGCACGGAAGATGTTGTTGTGTGGGGGATGTGGGGGGGAGGGGAGGGAAGAAAGGAGGATAGGTAATGTCAAAGTGTCGAGAAGTTGCACAGCAAAGACCAAAGACCTGGAAGCGGGTCTTGATCTCCTTGCTTCTGAACTACCTACTAAGTAGGTACCGTACCGCAGCACTTTGACTTCATTTCTGCCATGGGTTACGGGAGGTACGGTACGGAGTAAGAAAGCATGAGCTGTAGGCGAAGCATGGCACGCATGGCACGCATGGCAAGCATGGCAAAGCCACGGTACTCCGTAGAGAGGGCGGGCAATCAGACCCACACGTGCTAGGCTCTACCCGCGTTGCATGGCCCATGCCCGCCTAGGCCGTAGGCATGCAGCATGACTCCGTCCGGTATGTGTCTGCCGGCTTGGTGGCACACGATTGTATGCACCGTGTCCCCTGCAGCAAATCAACGTGGTAGCATTTAGTTTAGTCTTTGAAGCTACTACTTCTGCTACAGCACGGAGTAATTGTGATTGACATTGGTGCATGTCGGTATTTTCGGCATCTTGTTTGTATTATATGATTAGTAGCATGCTTGCATGGAAGGCTGTGATAGCGTTCGCCCCGTCGGCACGATGACCTCTTTGATATATGCATGAAGTCGCAGTAAATGCGAGGGGAATGGGGGGGCGGTTAACACAAATGAGGAACTGCTTCGACGACATCTCTTGTGTCGGACTGTTGGCTATATCCCGATTGGCTCGATGTACCATGCCTGGAGCCGTCTTGGTTGTCATCGAAAGCGTAGGTTTCGGCCTGGTGGAAGCTTGTCTTGTTGATGACATGTGGGGATACCTGCACTCTGTACGGAGGCAGCACAGAAGTACTATGGTGGTATGGGTAATAATAATCGTGCCGGTCAAGTAGACCCACAGCGGGACTTGTTAGAGCGCACGGGCCAGAGGTACCTGACAGGGGCGTTTAAAATTTGGTACGGAACCATAGTAAGCAGCATGGTCCAGGATTTAACCGGACTTGGTCCGTAGAGACAGGACCCTACCACAGTAATCATCGAGAGTACTAGTCATCTGTCCCGACGGATACTCTGGAATACTTTCTTGAGCGCCATGGGTCCGCAGATTGGTGAACTGATAGTGGGTGAAGAGCTCGGAACGCAAACCTGTAAGGATCGAAAGCATGTTTCATCCGTAGGTTCAACCAACCAGTACCATACTATACTGTGTACCGAGTATATACCCAGGTACATAGTATCAGCGCCGAGGTTATCGATGATGGTGCTGTGCATTGTATCTCGAAAGGTACTCGGACATGAGATGGAACGTGTAACAAGCCATTTCTTGTCGAAAGAGATGGGCAAGGGGACTGTGAATGACAGCGGGGAAAGTTCAACTATCGATTTAGGAAGGGTGGGTGTCCTGTCCGTGCCTTCGCTCACGCGCCCAGATAGGGCAGACAGTCAAGGCAAGACGGAAGAATGAGAGCAATTTGACTCGAGAATGGCGCCATGTTCTTTGTGGCTGACCATATCTTGTTCTGTGCTTCTTGTGTCCGTTTCGGATTCCGAAGAAGAAAGCTGGGTTGCTTAAGTAGGTGAAGAAGACGGTCCCGGTTGTACAAAGTACTGTACGTGTTCAAAGTACGTATATTGCCGCAGATATTATGCATATCATGAAGAATGTAAACAGGTCATAGCAGGTGAGAACGGAAGGTCGCAGCCCAGGGAGTGAAAAGAGAGGAACACATCAGCGTCAACAATGGACAGTACCAGGAGAAGAATAGGCAACAATTCAACGCAGTTGTGCGACCTTGGTCTCTTGCCCGGAAGAAGGACGCAAGGCACGCAAGATTTACCCCTGACTACGGGTGTGTAGTATGTAGCCAGTACGGATGCCAACTGCGACTCATGCTGCAATGGTAATGTATACAATACAAAGATATTCATGGTCACCGGCAGGAGGGCGTGAGGAGGGGTTATGGCATTCTGACATATCGTCTTTGCTTATCATAGCAACATCGGTGATCACCACAATACCGAGAACATTCCTTGTGTTCTATGCTGATTTTACGGATTACAAAAAGGGCGCGCACACCACAGCAACGCATTCAATCGGCTCAAGGAAGATGGCTCGAGCACCGCTACATCCAGAGCTGTACTACCGTATAGGAAGGTACTTTGGCCTGTGTGCTCTTTCCCACACAATGCCAGGTTTTCCCGGCCATGGCTAAGCTGTCGCAATGTCGCAAGTCCACTAGTGGATTACCTCAAGCAAAGATTTGGTCATCGCCAACGGCAGGCGACTCATTCTATTATTTATTTATTCTTCTTTGTTGACGTCTGTTGACGACGACCCGCTTGTTGCTGATGAAGAATCTTCAGCATTTCTGAATAAATACCTTCTAGACTCTTTGCACTGTCCTGCCCTCTCTCTTTGCCTTATCCCATTGTCATCTCTACGAACTTGGAAGCCATCGTCAGCCATCGTCAGCCATCGTCAGCCATCGTCAGCCATCGTCAGCTATCGTCATCTGCTGCCTCCATCAAAATAAAACACCACTGACTCCCCTCCCAATCATGACCGTCCCTGTGTCCAACGGCCACAACGGCCACGCCAGCGATGCGCCCATTGCCACTCCGCCGCGTGCTCCCTCTCCCACAGCCGGCTTTGGCACCCTCGCCGTCCACGCCGGCTCGCCCCACGACCCCGTCACCGGCGCTGTCATCGAGCCCATCTCGCTGTCTACCACCTTCGCCCAAACCGGTCTCGGCAAGCCCGTGGGTGAGTACGAGTACTCGCGCAGCAGCAACCCCAACCGCACAAATTTCGAGACAGCCGTCGCCGCCGTCGAGCACGCAAAGCACGCCCTGGCCTTCTCCTCCGGCTCCGCCACCACCGCCGTCATCCTGCAGAGTCTCGCTGCTGGCTCCCATGTCATCTCCATCTCAGATGTCTACGGCGGCACCCACCGTTACTTCACACAGGTCGCAAAGGCCCACGGCGTCAAGGTCACCTTCACCCCCGAGATCGAGGTAGATATCACAGAGCACATCACCGACGCCACCAAGCTGGTCTGGATCGAGACCCCCTCTAACCCAACTTTGCGCCTCGTCGACATCCGCGCCGTCGTTACTGCCGCCCATGCTCGTGGCGTGCTGGTCGTCGTTGACAACACCTTCATGTCTCCCTACGTCCAGAACCCCCTCGACCATGGCGCCGATATCGTCGTGCACTCCGTCACAAAATATGTACGTAGCACATGTCTTGCTATCCAGACACCTCTTGGGTGGTAGAGAGGCCCTTAGACTAACCCGCACACGCAGATCAACGGTCACTCCGACGTCGTCATGGGCGTCGCCGCCTTCAACTCCGACGACCTGCACGCGCGCCTCTCCTTCCTCCAAAACGCCATCGGCGCTGTGCCCTCCGCCTTCGACGCCTGGCTCGCTCACCGCGGCCTCAAGACCCTGCACCTGCGCGCCCGCGAAGCCACACGCAACGCCACCGCCGTCGCCGCCGCCCTCGAGGCCCACCCGAGCGTCATCGCCGTCAACTACCCCGGCTTGGACTCGCACCCGCACCGCGCCATCGCCAAGAAGCAGCATCGCGACGGCATGGGCGGCGGCATGCTGTCGTTTCGCATCCAGGGCGGCCACGCCGCTGCCGAGCGCTTCTGCCAGCTGACCAAGATCTTTACCCTGGCTGAGTCCCTTGGCGGCGTCGAGTCGCTCATCGAGGTGCCCTCCGCCATGACACATGCCGGCATACCAAAGGACCAGCGCGAGGCTGTGGGCATCTTTGATGATCTGGTGCGCGTCAGCTGTGGTGTTGAGGATGCCGCCGACTTGACGGCGGATGCGCTGCAGGCGCTTGAGAAGGCCGTGGCTGAGACGGCCAACGGAAAGAATGGCAATTGAGTCTGGTACTTATCGAGGGGGTATACTACGACATATACGTCGCCTTTCATTTTACTTTCTTGGGACACAACACTTAAACAAGCGGACAAGATAAAAAATGCGCCACGAGGCAATCTCGACCAACAATAAAAAGGGCTGGGGGGACACGGAGTTTGAGCCTTAGATTGGGCGGAAGGAGTTAGGTTGTTCCTGTATAGACTACGCATTCATGTTCATGTGCATTGGCGAGCATGAATACAGCATTTTGTAATACGGGCATGTGTTCGCTTGTCCGCACTTTCACAGCTACTGGAGATCCTGTTACACTGCCGACTTGCTCCAAAGGATGAGTAGGCATGGCTTCCATGCACTTACATCGGGACTTTCAGATATATTGAAATCGATACACGATGAAGTGCCGTTTACGTGGTGTCAAGAATACACTACCTGCGGACAATGAGACTACCTTGAGCAACATGTGATTGCATGTAGACATTATAACTAATTGGTGTCTGTCCTCTATGCTGAATACGAGTACAGACCAATAAATGCCTTATTCTGCACCAACGCCCCCACAGCGAGGTGTCTTGCCTTACCCTTGCCGCACCGTGCTTTGTCAGCATATCAAGTGTGTAATACAGTCCTTAGCAAAAAATATAGGCAGCTCCCGTAAATTCATTGTCCATGCCAGCCAGTCCGTGAGTGCTTTTTGGTGCTCTTTGTGTATCCTCGTCCCTGCGCCATGTACCTGTAAAACTCCGTCCCAGAAGCAGTGCCGATGCAAAGTCTCCCTCCCCTCCCTGTCCCCAAGACGCCAACCTTATACGCCGCGAGAGCCGGCCGGAATGCGAATCGTGTGCATGATGAAAATCGTGTCCTTCATCTCAGTCGCTTCCTTTGTTTCCTGTTGTACCATCTCTCCACTTCCTGTAAAAACGTTAGTGTGCGTAAGCAGAAAGAAGCACTGGTAGTCTGCTCACAGATGCACGAGCCATGAAGTTGGCAACGGCAGGCATGCCACCCATTGACTGAAGCCTGAAAGTCTTCATGCGGTGGTCGACTAGACGCCTGGCGATATGGATATACTTGAGGGGTGATTTTCCCAAATCCTCGTTCGTGATGTTAGGATTCTTGAGCTGCCAAAGAATCACCTCCATCCAACGCTCCAGTGCGGTCCACTGCAAGAGATGACCGCCCAGCGCCAGAGTCTGCCTATCATGCAGCCTGAAGACGAAATGGATGGTGCCAGACGGAAAGAAGACGGTTTGCCCGGGTTTGAGGATGGCGAAGCGCCAATTTCCACCCGTGTAGGCAAGAGGGTCAGCCATCCAATCTCCACGCTCCTTCTCCGTCGGACGTGACAGCCAGCCGAACCCAAAGTGACCCTCCTGGATAGTGATCCAAGTCGACCACCCATGGCTGTCCATGTGAGGCGCCGTGTTGTGGCCACCTTCCGACATCAGGACCCACTCCAGAAGATCCGTCCACACATTCCAGTCTTCCCGGTGCGCTTTTGTCCTCTCTGCCGTGTGGCCTTCCAGTAAGGAATCGCGGATTCTGGGCAGTAGCTGACAGTTCTCTCCAGTCAAAAAGCTCGGCAAGATTGAAGGTGGCAGGGGACTCCGCAGGTCGAGGATGTTCCAAGGGTCTGGGGAAGGTGTAGCTGCCAAGAAGCGATCTTGAATCTCGGCTAGGGTTTTGGTCTGGTACGATGGTAGGTCGAAGCCGTGAGAGGGAATTTGGACAGCCACCTCTCTGGTCAGATCCTCCATGCGGCCAAAGAGCTGCGCGATGGGGCGGGACTCATGCTTCCACTGAAACTGCTGCTGGCCCTCGGTAAAAATGGGAAATTTTTCGGTTCCACGTTCGACAGCATCGGCAGCCTCCTGACCACTTAAAAATCCTGCGTCCACAGGGCCGAATCGTGGATCGGTGTTCGGATGCTTACACCTCGACAGAATCTGGTAGATGTACCTGTTGGTGCATTCCCCTCTGGACCAGTCATCCTCTTTCAAATCCGTAAAGTCACGCGCCAGCTCGCCCAGGACTTGTCTGCGGAACTGCTCGTCGAAGCCGGCGTCAACCCTAGGTCGGGGGCTGGGTTTGATGCCCGGCGTACGATGATTGCTGTTTACGGTCGGCTCTGGTTCCTCGGCCGCGCGGAGTCGTTTGGAGGGTAGATCTAGTTCGTACTCGTAGATGCCGGGGATCGATGTTGCCCGTTTTCGCATGGGCACAGCCCTCCAGACTGTCCCTGATCCTGTTGTGATGGGCGCATGGTCGATGCGCAATGGCTCTTCGTCGTGTGTCTGCGTTTCCTCTTCGTCCGGTTGCGCTTCCTCCTCGGCCGGCAGAGCTGCCATCGCCATCGAAGCTGCTGATGTTAGCTCGACAGCCTCCGTCAGCACGCTCGCATACGCAATCTTATGCCTGGCACACATGTCGTTCTTGGAAGGCTTATACAGCTTGACGAGCGTCTCGGTGTCAAAAATCTTGGCATCCGGAGCATCAAGAATGCGGAGGAGCTCGTCAGGCACAGCCCGGCAAGAGCACTCCATGCCAGGCATTGGAAGTACTGGGGCTGAGGGGTCGTAGAGTTTGTGCTGCGTCTGAGATGCCAAATAAGAAGTATAGTCGACTTGATCCCCCTCGGTCGCCTGGTCCGTGCTATTTGTACTGCTCTGGAAAGCCATGGTGCGCGAGTCCAGTGCGGGCAATATGCTCGCGGCTGTCCGGTGAGGCCCGAGAGGGGTGGGCTGCGCTATGCGGTTCGCGCTTTCCTCAACGAGGGGGTCGGCGAACGGCATCGGCTGCGGCTGCGACCGTGAGGGCTGAACGGCAAAATGTCTATCGGCCTCGACATCAGGATCTGAGATGGTGTCGCTATTTTCGCCCACGGAGAAAACGTCTGAGTGAGGACCGACATTGTCCTCTGGCGAGGTGGACGGATGAGGCGAGGCGTCGCATTCGTTCTTTGGGATGGGAAGAACGGGTGCAGGGCCTGCAACGGGCGCATGGACGGGAAGACGGCCGCTGTCCACCAGAGGCGGGGGCTGGGAATGTTGTTCTCGAGGTATGGAGTTAATGGGCTCGACGCTCGAGCTCAAGCGCATAAGACTCTCGGTGGCCTCGAGGTCAGAGAGGTTGATGCGCGACAGAGCAGCGGGCGCGTCATGCTCGAGGTTGCGTTGGAAAGAGGAGGGAAAGGGCGCAGGGCGGATATTGGACCTAGAGGCGAAAGGCCCAGCGGAGATGGATGTGGAGGAGGGTGTCGACAGGTGATGGGCGGATGCGACAGTCGCGACGGGGGGAGGGAGTGGTGAATCGCGGGGCGCAGTGGAGGCCGAAGCGCTTCTCGAAGTGGCGTTCTCGTCGAATGTTTGGAAGACGGCGTTGGAATACTGCAGTGGTGTTGGAGCTTGGGAAAGGGTGCCCGGTGCATGGGCGGACATGGCGGCCATGGATAAGTGAAGATGGCCAAAGTGGGTATCGAATTGGATGCGATACCTGGGTAGCCAGCCAAAATGTGAGATGGAAGTCGTTGAATTGGAGGTTTGAGGCTCCGGGACCTTGACGTGCAGGCGGCACAAGGCGGGCCAGGCAGTTTCGCGGCAGGCCGGGCGGGATTACAGGCCTGTCCTAGCACCTTTCCACAGCACTTGAGTACTCCGTACCTGGCTTTCGGGCATGTGAGGCGCACCCCGGGCTCCAACACTGCGGACTATGGTTTTTTTTCCCCTCTCTCTCCCTCTCCCTCAAGTCGTTACAGCAAACCAGACTGCAGCTGAAGAATCACCAGTATCATGGAACTGGTGCAGACAACAATGTGTATCGAGACTGTGGCAGTGAGACTCTGGCTGCCAATGTTAGTACTATACTGTAAGTAATGTGACTTCGTTTCTTTGTTAATTGATTGATTGCTGTGGTGGTGGTAGGAGAGCTTGGTGATGAAGTAAAAGGTATGGAGTACTCTGCAAATAGTATCTCCCTAAGTAGGTACCTAGGTACCTTGTACAGAACAGTTCATGTTGGAGGGGCTCTCAAGTGAAGCTGGATACCCCGCTCAGAGTATACCCCGCTCAGAGGTGATCAGCTAACCATAGTACACAGTCCTTGATATTGCAATGCCTCGATATATGTAACAACTGGGGTTATTGCATTAGCTAACAGCACACCATAGAATCGAGTGACCACCAGTACTTGGTATGGCATGGTAAAGGTGGTAATGCTCTTCTGCTACTATAGAACGAGTGCGTGTAGTATTTCTCTACAGCAAAGTACTACTGTGGGTGGAATTCTTGATTCAATGTAAAGTTGTACAGCAGGATTTGTTCAGAGACCTAGTCTATGCCCATCCAAGCATGTGTATATATCTACAATACATGCTATAGAGTAGGTATGTAGGAAAGAATGTAGACATGGAACAAGAATGCGTACTGTGAAGACCGTGGGTGAAGAAGAAGGATAAGACAGAACTTCTTTCCCCCAGTGTGTTGCCTTCTTACTTCAAAATCAAGGGAAGAATATCCAAGTCCTCGGACACAACGCTTTATATAGAGTCAAAATTTGCAACACTACTTTAGGTATGATCCAATGAAGGATTCCGGTACGCCGTAGCCACTTTCCAGATGATTCCATGTATTTGTGAACTTTTCAATCAGGTCTAAGCCTTTTCCACACAACCTTGGGACAATTGACACAAGATACCAAGCTCATACCAAGCTCATACCAAGCTCATACCAAGCTCAAACCAAGACAGGTGTCCATCTTGGAGACTAACAAGATCTAATATCAGGGACAAGGTGATTTGGTGGGATAAGATCAATCACTCTGCACTGGAGTGCTGTACTGTACTTGCTTGTACTTGTGTGTTTGCCCCTTTGAGAGGCAGTCGAGCAGTATAAGGTCTTGGTTGATGCATTATCGTGCTCTTGACTACAGTTTCTTTTCCGAACTACCTAGGTAGTGACCATGTCACCGAAATTGCTTACGGAAATGGACAGGTTGGACCCTGCTTTTCCTCACGGTGATTCCTTCTGGTAGAGTTTTCGCGATTCCTAGTACCGTCACACCGGTATTGCCCTACGGTGTGCGTACTACCTAGGTATGGTAGGGATGACGGATACTACCTTAATTAATACTCTGTAAATACTCTGGTAGAAGATAAACTTTTTGCATGCTCACGACATATACCCGCGGCGTGTCCGTACCACCAATAGCATCCGGTATGTCCACATAATCTCTGAACTTGCTCTGATGAGCTGAAGGGAGCCGAGGAAGGCGTACATACTGTAGATCCGAATTCTTTCGGTCATCAGGTTTCCCTGTTGGCTGCGTTTGGCCTAGAAGGTGAGATATCACTCAGCGCAGCAGTCCCAATTTGCTAGCAAACGGGCAATGTCTCACCCGCCAAGAGAGTAAGTAGCTGCTACTGCCGGAGTAGGAAAAGATGACAAGTCACAGCCAACAGGCAGCATCAAATTGTTCCAGATAGTGTTTCCATGACACAGTCCAAAAAACGAGCACTTCCCCAAGATTTGCTTTTGTGATGCGAACCTTGGAAAGATTGATAGATTGCCAGATGCATGTTCTCCATGCACAGAGTGCTGATACTTTGTACAATACCTACCTACCTACTTAGGTAGGCACTCAGACAATGTATACTGTCAAGTAGCCCCCCACCCCTGCCACTTTGTAGCCCCATGCATGTCACAATCCCTACCCTTGTTACCCGAACTCCACAGCAGGGGGACCCAAACGCAGCGGCCATCAAGGTCCTCAAACGAAGTGTGAACCTTGATGGCTTCACACCAGAGTCGACTTCCTCCCATCAGCTCTATTTTTTTCACCCCCCCCCCACTAAAATGCCCTTTAGCCCATTTTTTTTTTCCTTCTCTCAGCGCAGGACCCACGATGATCTCCAGCACTCCCGAATCATCTTCTGGGCATATAAAAGCTTATTGCATTTGTCCGTTGCATGGCCAAGGGTCTTGTCTCTCGCCTTGTTTAGCTTCTGCTGATAAAGACATCCATCCCATCACGTTCATCCCATCCCACGACCTGATACATATTGCGGACACATTCACTTGGCCCGATCCTCTTGACCCCTCACCTCTCTTCTCCCTCCTGCCTTAGCACTACCAACAACCACAACACTTATCACCAACACCTCAACATAAAAAACGAAAAAAAAGAAAAGAAAAAAAAACCCATACAGCCCCCCAAAATGTCTGAAGCTGCAGACTCAAACTACCCTTCCGTTACGGTGGACTGCAGCTCTGGCAACGAGTTCGACGGCCGCCTGGGACTCCGCATATCGTCCATCTTCGTCATCCTCGTGGGATCCTTATTTGGTGCCGTCTTTCCCATCATCCTCCACCGGTCCAGTCGCTTGGCCGTCCCAAAGAATGCCTTCTTCATCGCAAAATACTTTGGCTCCGGAGTCATCATAGCCACCGCCTTCATCCATCTACTGGCCCCGGCCAATGAGGCTCTTGGCTCACCATGCTTCCCTGAGGACTCCGCCATTGCCGGCTACCCCTGGCCCGAAGGTATCGCCCTCATGACCATCTTCCTCATGTTCTTCATCGAGCTTTTGGCCAGTAGGTTCGAGTGGGGACTGGATGCGCATGGTCATGCCTCGGACTCGGCAAATGACCAGCCTAACTCCTCCCACGGACACATCAAGACTGACGAGGAGAATGTCTCTGCCACCGAGCTGACCATCCAGTCCGCTGGAGCCAACAACACTATCAGCACCACCAACACTCACAGCGACGCGGGCTACACCAACAACATCTCCTACCCACCCGGCGGCGAGGACCACCTCGGGCACAAGCGCGAACATAATGACGACCCGGATTCTTTTGCTGCTCAGATGACGGCTCTATTCATCCTGGAGTTTGGCGTGATTTTCCACTCCGTCTTTATCGGCCTCACCCTCGCTGTAGCCGGTGAGGAGTTCGTCGTCCTTTATATTGTCCTGGTCTTCCATCAAACATTTGAGGGTCTTGGCCTTGGTACGCGTCTGGCGGTTTCGTCCTGGCCCAAGGGCAAGGAATATATGCCGTACCTCATGGGCTGCGCCTACGGGCTATCCACTCCCATCGCCATCGCAATCGGTCTCGGCGTTCGTACATCGCTTGAGCCTGGCAGTCTGTCGACACTGACCGTCAACGGCGTTTTCGACTCCGTTTCCGCCGGCATCTTGATCTACACTGGCCTGGTGGAGCTGATGGCGCACGAGTTTATGTTCAACCCCGAAATGCGGAAGAGTAGCATCAGCATGACCATGTCGGCCTTTGGGTGTATGTGCCTAGGCGCAGGGTTGATGGCATTGCTCGGTAAATGGGCGTAAAGCACAAACAGGCTATTGCACCTGACGGTAATGGGCAGTGGGCAATGGGAATGGGCATATGCCAATAGATGCGACACAGCATCTCGCAGTGCAGTCTCAGACGGCTTCGAGAGAAGTCGAGGGGATTGGATCACCACCGTACCAAGCATGGAGAAGGAGACTCGAATCCAGCAGGGTGGCAGGGTGGCAAAGACTGTTGTGCTTACGCTAGCGACGCCGGCGGGGAAATTAATCAGTCCTTTCAAGTATAACAAAGTAAGCCACTCCAATCTTCCCGGCCGTCCAGAGAAGAAGAGCCGCACGGCTAATGCACATGTGCCTCAGGTGTTTATAGAACAGTTGAAGCCCTTGATTATGCAATGAAAGTACGTATTCGTCAACTGTCTTGGCTTGCGGAGCAGCAATGTGAAGTACAGGAAGTCAGACCACCGTGGCACTTGATGTGCACGCAACACTCAGTCCCACTTTGCGAGTTCCGACACAGCTTTGTCAATACAGGTGTGCTCGCGCAACATTGACGAGAAACAGCGCGACGGAAGCAAAAACATCGAGCACCTTCGGCAACGACAGAGCTCGAGCCACAAGGAGGCGGCTCAGTGCTGTGTGCCGGTCAGCCTTCAGCTCAGACACTCGATCGAGTGGAGAGGAACTCGCCTTGCAAGAAGCGCAGGAGCAGCTAGAGCTGCACTGTCCACCAGAGCAGCATTGGGAGCAATCACTACGGTGGAGCAAAGTCAGTGATTGGGCGAGAACGGAAGCAAGGGCAGGGAGGAGCGACTCGACTCACCAGCCGGCCATGTTAATGGGTGTTAAGGATCTTGCGATTCCGGTATCTTGTTGGGTTATGGGGACTTTGGACTCTCGAAAATATATTTGACAGCACACAGCGATGAGGAAGGGAAGAAAATCTACGACGGAGGACGAGGCAATGACTGCTTAAATATTCTGCAAGACCGGACCCAGAGTATGAGACATATCGAGACGAAAACGCATTGGACGAAAGAGGGCACCCATCATGTTCATCGGCGCTACACCATCACCTCAGCTGGCAGGGTTTTGGTCAATATTTTGGTCGAGCTGCATACATCAGCAGGTGCTTGCCAAGGATGGGATGGGCAATGAGCTACGAGGAGGCCGGTTGGTACTGACTAGGAGTTGCTCTCCCACGATTTGACAGAGAAGCCGCTGGGGGCAGCGAGCATTAGATTGGGTAGAAGGCCCGCTTCCCCGCCCCATATTGACACACAGATCACCACGAAGACGGGTAGGCCAATACAAACACTTCGAAAGAACGCCACTGCTGTCGCATCCCCATACACAATTATGTTCTTCCTCGGTCTGTGTATAAGGCGTAGCCTGCTGCTAATCGGTCCAATATCTGTGAGCCAAGCCTCGTCAAAAGCAGCTCTTGAGTGGCCGAGCGCTCGTCCGTAAGCTGCTGTGAAACAACGAGAGCCATTCCGAATGCCGCAAAGCGTGGGGTAAGAGGCCAAGGCCGACTATGTAAAATACAGTAATAGGCTCATGTCACAACAACGTGGGGACCTCGGGTTGGAGGGCGACGGCACTGCTATCTTCCTACCTAGGTAAGCTTTTAGTATTTTCGGAATAATTTGAAATATTTAATGCCGTTATGCGCGGGTCTATCCAAAGTACTCTGTACAAAGTATAGACCATTCACATCCTTCGCATCCTGCTGTGACCTTCCAGATGCTACACGTGTCGACGGCGAGGACGAGCTAGTAGAGTTGGCGCATGCTGTGCACTCCACAAAGAACGAGCGAACAAATGTGCGCAAGGGTGTTCACTGTTGACACAACTTATCTCGAAGCAGCCGGCTACGGACCTTGAAATGAAGCGGGCGCTTGTTCTAGGCCTACAGATCTGAATTACTATACGTATTTGAATCCCGGGCTCAGAGTGCAGAACCCACAGATTTGATTGCAATTGAGAGCAGCTGGTCTGATCTATGAGATAATTGAATGCGACCTCTTGCTCTTGCGGCGCAGCCATCCTACGCCCGCATTATGGGCGGTTGGCGAACCTCAATACCGACTATCCAATAATCTGGAGACCGCAGCGCCACGCTAGATGACGAGGAATGGGGCCTCGTAAGGCTGGTACAGCCGCCATGTTCAAGATTGGACAACTTCTGCAAGGGCGGCTGTCGAATTACTCCCTGACCAAAGAGCTCTACCGCTCTGCTGATGAGGGCAGGGTGTTTATGGCCAGGTAAGTCTGTCTAAAGACGCCCCGCCCCCCGGGACCGCATCTTTTCGGATACTGACGAAGTCGAGTACAGCAACTCCTCGGGGGAAAGGTGTATCGTCAAGAGCATTCCCAAGCACTGGCGTCTTCAAAATGAAGCGAATATCCTGAAGCGATATCAAGACCGCCTCCCGCACATTCGGCCCCTGGTGGACGAGATCTCGGAGCCCATTGGAGCCATCAAGTATTGTCCTCGAGTATATGGAATCAGATCTCCTAGCCGAGTCTCATAAAGACCGCTTACCCGCCCAGAGATTAAGCGTGTTGCGAGAGCGACCCTCGAGGTGTTGAAGGCCCTCCACGCGGATGGGCTTGTTCACACGGGTAATGCACAACTCTCTCGCTCCCGCACAATCTCCAGATTTGGGACTAAACTTTCGCAGACGTGAAACTCGACAATGTCTTTGTCAACCACGGCAAGACTGGGCGCTTTTCTGAGGTCAAGCTTGGTGACTTTGGCGGTGTTGTTCCCGAGACTTCGGATTTCGCAAGAGATGGCCACCTTATCGGCGCCATCATCAGCAGAAATCCCGAATCCATGCTCGGAATACCTTGGGGTACTCCAACGGCTATATGGTCTTTCGGCACTTGTGTACGTATTTGACATGACCGTGTGTATCGAAGTCAAATACTGAAACTGTATTCATAGATTCTGAGCCTCCTCCACGGCGGAGATTACCACTTATTCAATCCTGCTATAGAGGGGTTTCAGCCTGAAGATGACGATTACGATTATACGGTCTTGAATCGTATATTTAAATTTTTCGGGCCGTATCCTGCATCTTTTAGAGATTTTGAGACGGCCAACCCCGACATCATGACAATACTATATCATTTCAACAGTTCAGGACCGCCAGAAAAGCCCTTTCACCGTGTCACGACGAATGAGATTCCTCCAGCAGATAACCACTTCATTCTGAAAATCATGAAGCTGGATCCGAGAGATAGGCCAACAGCCAATGCGCTGTTGGAGGATGAGTGGTTTACTGAGACGTCAGAGGACACAAGGACTCCGCTGTAGTAAGGTTCTTGTTCTTTTCGTCCAATCACATCACAAATCTCGTAATGGTAGCCTGCTTCCCTTCGCTGTACCCCAATGATCAGTTGATCGATACCTATACCGCACTTATGTGGCTGTGCCTCATAGTGCTGAGCTAGTAGTAGAAATAAGAGCCATGGGACAATTTTCGTTGGCTAAGAAGTCAGTGTGGCCCCCGTGGGGGGAAGCTTTGTTGGGCACACTTCACAAATAGAGACGTACCGACAGGTTCACATGTATAGGACTTCAGGAGGATCTCGAGGTCTCCACCTAGCCCCCTAGGAGATAACATTCTTGGCTTGCGGGCGGTCTACCTTCGTTTGCCGCGCGGCGCGGCTGCAGATTTTCGCCCCTAGATGGGCCTGGGAATGTAACGCTCAGAACTATGCCACTGGCTGGAGAATGCGCAGTGGGGGCAAGCCTTCACCACTCAGGGCATAGACGTATATAGGTACCTAGGTAAATCCAGACGTCCTCCGCCTATTAATATGGGAAGGTGCAAGGCGTTCCCGGATAGGAGTATGTTATTCGGGTGGCTCCCGGAGCAGCTAGTGTATACAAATTTAGCCTAGTATATCCGCAATTCCACTCATGTAATTCGTTCTTATGTTCACACCATTCAACCGTTAAACTTACTTCTTCTTGGATACACAGTACTCTCGGAGTTACTCCAACACCAGCCAAGACGGAAACACTATATCTTCGTGTGTCGAGTCGGCTGCAGAAGTAAGAATCTCTGTCCGTGGAGCCGACTACGCAAGTCAGCCAGATCGCCGATCTATGCAACGTGGCTTCATGAACAGTTTGATTCTAGCCAAGGCACACCAACAACACTCGCAGTAGCGTCAGGAGCGTGTGATTGCCTTAACTGGCGCAATTCAGGCATATCGGGGACGGTCAGACACCAGGGTCGGAAGCCAAGATGGGATAATACTCAGATGATGCTCTGAAACTTATTTTGAAAGGCACAGACTCCTATACTGCATGCAGATTGAGTGGTATTAGCGAACTGCAACTCCTGGACTGTGCCATGCCCTCAAACTCTGGAACCGCCATAAACATTCCAGATTGGGTATCCATCATGAAGTCCCTAGAACTCCCTTCGATGCTTGCATGCTTTTTCTCCTTCTGGTGCCTCCCCGGCATTCAGAACATCAACTCCAGCAAGAAAGACCTCGGGATATCCTACACCTCCAAGGTATTAGACAAATCCCCCGCGCACGCTTATGCAAAGCTCCGTCATCCGCATTTGCAAGACCTGTCTCGCTGATACTGTGCTGAATCATCCCGCGGGCTGTCGTGTATGTACTACCACTCCTTTGACTTGGGTAGCCAAGCAGCTGTGCATGATCGGAAGCTTGGTTGAGAACGTACGTGCCAAGACTGCAGCCACGTGCTCTTTCAGAGTCCAACCATGACCTTTGCTAATTATCGGTCATCTTGGTCGATGCCTTGGCCAAGCGGGCCTTGTTGTGTGGGACTGATGAGGAGAGGGAAGTCGGGCGACGTTGACGTGGCTTGGTCTTGATGACTCCTGGAGACTTCTTGAGCTTGCTGCCTTTGGCCGGAGAAGGGGCCTTGGACGGCGATGAAGACGTAGACGGGGTGGGCAAGTCACCGCGCACTGGGGACGTGACCAAAGCACCGCGCATCAACTCCGGCATCGCTTCATGCTGCACTCCGTTCCTTCCTATCCTTGGCGGCTTTCTCCTATAGCGCCGAGTGTTTGGGGGTATGTCTCTCACGCAGTCGTCAAAGTCGTCCTCAAGGCTTCGTCTCGCATACAATTTGTACCACGGCAGCACAACGTCTGTGTCGTCGGGTGGAGAGTTGGTGGGAAGGGTGCTGCCGGTGTATGGTTCGTCGCTGCTGGATTTGGGTGGCGATGTATCGTCGGTCGTTGTGGTGTCGTGGTTGTCTTGGTCGGATTTGTGATTGGCAGTCTCATCGTTAATTGTGATTTTGGGAAGCTGCTGGGACTGAGGCATACTGTCAATGGATGCTTGATTTCCAGAGATACCGCCGACCTCGCTCGAAGGGAGGAGCTTGGGGGCGCTGGACTGGAGAGACTGACTTTCCAAAGCGGATGTGTCGTAGCTGCCAGTAGCAACTCGCTCCTTCTGCGACTTCTTGATCTTCTTACGTCGCCCTTGCTCAACCGTCAAATCGGTCGGCCGATTGATGAGCTTTCTCTTGTTTGACTTGTTCCGAGTTGTGACATGGTCGTCGAATGCACCGTCCAGGTTGGCGCTTGACTGGCCCTTATCACCATTGGCGATTTCAGCGTCGGATTCGCGCCCGCTTGAGGAGTGGTCTGAGTTGCTGTCGCTGTCGTCGGTGGTAGGTTCGGCAGAGTCGGCGGAAGAATTAGGAGCGTCACCAAAATGACCTGCTTCGTCACCTTCGCTGTCCTCCTCGTCTCCCTTGTCCGTGCCATCATCAGAGCCAGCTGATGATGATCCATCGTTGCTCTTGCCAGGCTTCTGGGGCAAATCGTCATCACCAGAGCTAGCTGAGGAGGAATCGTCGTCGTGCTCGCCAGCCTTGATGGGGAGCTCGCGGTCAGGCAGGGAGCTGCCAAGGTGACGCTTGAACTTGAACAGTAGCTCGGCGAAGAGGTCGACATCAACCTTCCTCTCGGTTGAGGGATCCCACTTGTATAGACGCTCCCTCTCTTCAAGAGCCCTTGTGCGAGTGCGAAGATGTCTTGCCTCGCGCCTGGCGAGCGCATCATCCAGCTTGACATAGTGCTCGCGAGGCAGGAAGTCCGTGGGCTTCAGGGCGTTGGTGCGACTGCCCTCGGATCGAAGCCATGCGTCAACCTCGTTGCGCTTCTTCATCAACTTGAAGGTCTTGTTTGTGACGATACGACGGGCCTTGGCAGTCAAGGGCTTGGCTAATTGGAGCTTCGACTTTGCGCTGACGCCGAGGAGCTGAGGCTGCAAAGGGACGGCTTGGGTGGTTGCGGTAGCGGTAGCGGGAGCAGAGCCGCCAGTGCTGTCAGAGACGGCCGGGGCCATGTTGCTAACTCCCCAGGAGGTGGCAGGGTCGGCGTCGGCGCCGGCGTCGGGAACGGGAATCGACAGGGCTTCGGCGGGGGAAAGGGACTCGCCGTCGACGCACGTAGCTGTTCCGGATTCGAGAGCAGGGAGAGGTCTGCTTGCCGTGGTTGCAGGCGCTGCGACAGTTGCGGGTGACGGGAGCGGCTCGAAGTTTTTAGCCGGTGCCGAATCGGCCAATGGCGGCGTGCTAGCCATTTTGGTCAGGAAGGGCGGAATTGTGGGAGTGGATCAATGCCAACTGTGGAAGGGCGGAAACTGTATTGTGCGATACCTGATCGCAAGTAGGTGCACAGCGCTGCGAATCATGGAGAGAAACGGTTCGAACTGAATCTTCCGAAGAAGGAGCCCAGGTTTGAGCATCCAAGCAGGAGCTTGGGTTGGGAGGTTAGGTATTTAAGCGCCTGTTGAGATTTCGAATTTGCGGTGCAGAATACAGTAGAATGTGTGGAAACTATCTTCACTGCTCCAAGAACAATGCCATCATTCTGTTGTCTACTTCCATTGCAAAGAATCCGAAGGAACCCTGAAGATGTGCAACTGAAGGCATATACCTAGCATACTTCCAGCACAACTACTTCGGTGGATAGGTGCAATATCACCGCAAGGTAGGTAGTCTATTTCCACAACTTCGGTGCCAATGATTATACTATGTATAGGTTCTATCTGTCAGCCAAAACCCTCAGGAAGGACAATGTCTATCATACCAACTGAGAGAGAGGGAGGAGACAGACACATACCACACAGTATGGTTGATATTGAGCAGTCTGACACCGTTATAACAATTTGTAGAATACACCAACGCAGAGATAACATTTCCGCAATGGAATATCACGCAAAACGTATTAGTATACCCTCTTACTGCGATATGTGGAGCGACATGGCCTTCCCCATATTACCAGATCGTGGGGAATAATCTATGCGACAGCTGCAGCCCCACTCCGAACCGGTCGTGGACCTCGGTATCGGCTGCGGGCCTGAAGTAAAGCCGGCGAGCTGTCGACAATACACTTACTTGGCTCCTTTTACCTACCTGTTACCACCGTGCAGTAACATCTCCTACGACGATAACACATTGGTGATAATCTTGCTTGCACCTCAGAAAAAACTTGCCGCACATCCACAAGAACTGACAATATGAGCGGTCCCGGCGTTGGTTTCGAGTATCCCCCTCAGCCTGTAGCATGGCTGAAGCGGGATGCCCTTCTCTTCGCCAACAGCATCGGCATCAAGTCCGATGAGCTTCACTTCCTCTTTGTAAGGACACCGACCATATCCCACTCCCTCCCTGAGTCCTCAAGGGCCAAGATGGAGTTGCTAATGGCCCAATCAGGAGCTGCACCCTGACTTTGCCGTCTTCCCGACCTACCCCGTTATACTGCGTAAGTGTCTCCATTCCACCTGGCTTTGGGCAATTCTTTGGGCCCAAAAACCGGCTTCACTAACATCTCTCAGCGTTCAAGGGCACCACCCAAGATGTGATTGACTTCTACGCCGCCCAAAAGGCTGTCAAGATCCCCGGGATCCCAGACTTCGATTCCAGCCGCGCCGTGGACGGCCAGCGCCTTGTCCAATTCCTGAAGCCTCTGCCCACCTCGTCTGAGGGCAAAAACTTCGAGATCCGTACCAAGGTCCTCGGCGTGTACGACAAAGGCCGCCCGGGGACCGTCCAAGAGATTCAGCAGGATCTGGTCGATGCGGGCACCGGCGACGTGTACTGCCGCGCCATTGGCAGCTCCTTCTTTGTCGGTCAGGGCAACTGGGGAGGACCCAAGGGCCCTGCCACGCAAAACTTCCCTCCGCCCAAGGGCAAGGCCCCCGATTTTACGTTTGAGGACCAGACGACGCGCGAGACGGCACTGCTGTACCGGTTGAATGGCGACTACAACCCGCTGCACGCGACACCGGAGCCTGGCAAGAAGATGGGATTTGGTGGCGAGATTGTCCATGGCCTGTACTCGTTCAACTCGACGGCGCATGGACTGCTGAAGCATCTTGGTGGCAGCGACCCCAAAAATATCAAGGAGTTCCAGGCCAGGTTTGCGAGCCCTGTTATACCGGGTGACAAGCTGATCACGTCGGTGTGGAAGACGGGCGAGAAGGAGGATGGATTTGAGGTCATTCTCTTCCAGACTCAGGTCGAGGGCAAGAAGGTGTGCTTGAGCAATGGTCGTGCTTTGATCAAGGTTGTTGGGGAGACAAAGAGCAAATTGTAGGAGGGTATTGCATTGCGTTTTCGATCAATCAAAGTCCTGTGGCCAGCGGAGTAAAACTGTAGAGATGGGCGGAGAAAGTGCACAATGACCTGAGCTGCACTTCACATTGAAAGGGCGTCGTAAACGTCGAGCTGCGTTCAACGTTTGTGTCATATCCTGTATACCTAGGTAACGTACTGGCCCGTATGGAAAGCTCTGTACACCAATGCACATCGCTCTTGAGTCTGTTCAATCTGGCATATGTATCAATTTTGCTCGCAGTTGGCATTTGCACGAATGGTCTGGCCATGGCCGCTACCTACTAAGTACTTAGGTATAATCCTGCCAAATGCGGCCAATTTCCGTAGGTACTACAGTACTGTGTTAGTGCTGTGGGCCATTGTGTTTCAGGCATCATATTGTGAATACACCACTGTAGGCCCCTGTCAGCCTTAGCGATCTTCTACCTATAATTTCGTACTCCATATTTGATCCGTACCTAGACGTTCACGAGTTCGACAGTGCTGCAGATCACAGGAAAGGCCCCGACACCTGCTACCATGGACCACGGCGACCACCAACTTGGTAAACTTGACACAACATGACCCGGAACAATGACCACCAAATAGGACAACGCCTCTCCTATGATGGCGCACTTTGCACCGTTCGCTATGTTGGCCAAGTCACTGGTGCCGCGGGGGACTGGCTCGGAGTCGAATGGGACGACCCATCGCGAGGCAAACATGATGGCGCCCACAAGGGCACACGGTACTTTACCTGTCAGTAACGAGTTTCCCTTTTGCATCAGTCTGAATCCATCCATATGGCTGAAATGCTTCCCAGGCCTCTCAAAGTCCCCAACAGCAGCTTCTTTCGTCCGGCCTACTCGTCCGGCCGACAAGCCCAGGACCTTTCTCGAGGCTCTCCAGGACAAGTACGCCGGCGAGGTCGCAGCAGACAAGCAGCCTGTCTCTCTGGGGCCCCAGGTAGTCATTTCCGGAAAGGTCGCACAGGAAATTGGCTTCGACAAGATTCGCAGGCAGCAGGCCCAGCTGAGTGAATTAAACCTGGTCTTCGTCGATGATATGCGCATCGATTCGGCGACTGCTGCAGATGGCCACGAGAAGCCTATTCGAGAAGTGTGTCCCAAGGTCACCGAATTGGCCCTTAGCCGTAATCTCTTCGTCAACATGGGGCCTGTTGTCGAAATTTGCTCCCAATTATCTGAGCTGCGAGGCCTGAGACTCAAGTAACATCCTTCCCCTTTTGGTCCCTTCGACTCCTCTCCCTCTTACCTCCTCCATACGGACCATGTGGCTTACTTTCGCAGTGGGAATCGGTTTCAGCACGTTCTTTACGACAGCTCCCTGTTAGACTCCGAGACTGCTTTCCGGGGGATCAAAGAACTTGCCGTGGACGAGACCCTCCTCCGATGGGATGAGACGTGTCACATTGCCTCAAGATTTGCCACTCTCACCCTCCTCTACGCCAGTTCAAACCAGACAAGCAGACTTGCGCCCATGCCTCCTTCCACCATCACAACAACATTAACGTCAATCTACCTCGAGTTCAACGAATTCACGTCTCTGTCCGACATCGCGAGCCTCACAGCTTTGACCTGTCTGCGTGACTTACACCTCAAAGGCAACAGTATCTCGGTAATAGAGTCCGATTCGACCGACCGCCCACCCGTCTTCAGCGACACCTTGACCTATCTCGACATATCGTATAATAAGATACACAGCTGGTCCTTTATAGACGCCCTTCCACACTCCTTTCGCGGTCTCACTTCCCTCCGTCTGGCCCACAACCCCGTCTACGACAATCCAGGATTCCATGATGCCTCCGCCTCCACCGTGTCGGCTGCCAAAGCCACAATTACTGAAGAGGCCTACATGCTGACGATCGGTCGGCTAGCTTCCCTTGTGTCATTGAACTTCAGCGCCGTGACACCTACCGATCGAAGCAACGCCGAGATGTTCTACCTGTCCAGGATAGGACGCCAACTGTCCTCTGTACCAGAGACTCCGGAGGCGGAAGCCAAGGTGATTGCGCAGCATCAGAGGTACCAGGAGCTATGCGATTTATACGGCGAGCCTGTCGTCAACCGTCGAAAAGAGGTCAATCCTGCGTTCCTGGACGCGAGGCTCATCAGCGTCACATTTCGGTTCCACCCAGGGGGTGGGCAGGAAGCAGCGGCTGTTGAAAAGCTCGCGCAGATACCCAAGTCATTCGATATTTACGCAGTCAAGGGGATTGCAGGCCGCCTATTCCAGCATGCGCCGCTCAAATTGCGGCTGGTCTGGGAGACGGGCGAGTGGGATCCGGTGGCAGGGTATGACGACGATGCGGGTGACAGCAGTGAAGACGAGGATGCGGTGGCGAAGCAGCAAGAGAAACACAAGGACGGTGCGGCCCAACAGCCAGCGAATAGGGCTGGCAGGTGGATCAAGCGGGAAGCAGAGCTGAATGATTCACCAAGGCAGTTTGGCTTCTGCGTGGATGGGTTTGATGTGACAATCAGAGTAGAGCCAAGGTAGAGTCAGAAAGAGGCGTCTCCTACGTAGGCTTAGCTGGGTTTTCAAAGCAGTTGCTTGCTGACGCGGCTTGCTGTCGTGAGATGCTGGACAGCAAAGGCTGCTGAGTTTGGTAGGCAAGCAGACTCCATGCTCCCGGCATATCAATCTACCTACCGCCAAATTGTGAGTTTCTCCCTCTACAACTGCTGATGGAAGAAAGAAAGCCTCAGCCCACCCAGGCGCAGGTAGAGTTTCATCTTCTATCGTTCGTGTGTCGAGACACATCCATCACCACCAGCAGAGAACGGCTGGGACTCTCGCCTACTGCATCTACAATATTCCTCGCCGTAAGCAGACGACAGTTCTACGGCAACCGACAATGTATCCGTGCCCCGAGCACTTCATTGTGCGCCCCGGGCCAACCGGCCGCGGAGACGTCATTGTCCCACTCATTGCTGTGGATCAACTTCCAGACTGGATGCAACTAGCTGGCGTCCCGTGCGACCTTGACGCTGAGCAAGCCGTCGGGCTGATCAACCTTGGTCCCGTGGTTTCCGACGGCAACAGCACATACGAGGTGCGCCTCCACACAGACAAGATTCGGGCGATCTTGAGTGGCAGCAATGAGGGCGGCAGAGAGGGATCTTTGGAACCCAGTGATTCCGTCAGTTCGACGGGCAGGGTGGTGGTGGCCGAGGGTCGGACACAGGCGACTGCTCCTACAGTCTCCAAGCACCTAAGAGAGACCGAAGCTGAGAACAAAAGTCCGCAGTTACTGAAGGGGTTGCAGGATCAGGTTGAAGAGCAGGTCGACCTGCTGACAGACATTTCGAAAAAGCCTGATGGGGTTGCAGAGCCTGCTGAAGTCGAATCTTTCCCCTTGGTTCACAGAACGCGAGCCTGGGACGACGACGGATCAGACATTGCCTCTCCAGACATCATTCCAGCCAAATCGGAGCCTTCATTCACAGCTCAAGAGGAGAAGGAGCAGTCAGATAAAGAGGAAGATTATTCAACTGCGCCAGCTGTAGAGCCAGGCCTCAGTGCTTCTCGACACAATCCTGTCAACAATCCCACGGCAAACAACCCACTTCGGAACGACAAAGACATCCGGCCACACCTCACCGCAGAAACACGCGATGCCAGAGCCCGCCGTCCGCCGATCGTACCTCGGACCAAGGACAAGTTCTTTGGCTTCAACTCGGACACCATCTACTGTCGCCACTGGTGCCACCATGGCACCTGCAAGTGGGGCTGGGAGTGTAGATACCAGCACAGGATGCCTTCAAACCAGGAAGGGCTCCGTGAGGTTGGTTTGAGAGATTTCCCCACTTGGTATCTGCTGATGATGGCCGGCGGAGGATTTTCTGGAGATCCTGGCATGGGAGGTGGCCTAGGAAGTGGCGTAGGAGGTGGCTTGGGAGCGAACCACAACATGGGCTATCACGGTGGCATGGGCATGAGCATGAACATGAATGCCATGAATCTCGCCATCTCCGACCACAACCATTACCTCAATGGACTGCACCGGGCCCTTCACCCTACCGACGCCCTCCTCAGCGCCTCTCAACGCCCACAGCATCCAGAGCCCACCTCGTCGGCTCTAGAACTACGCCTCATGCAAGGCCGCATGTCGGCTCTGCTTGCTGGCAGCACAGCCATGAGCAACCGGCAGAAACTGCGCCAGATCAAGGAGATGCGCGAGCTGTTCTTGCGGTCCAACGGCCTCGTCCAGCCTGCCGGCGGCCCCTACGGCTTATCGCTGCCCGAGCATGGCTACGCCAGCATCATCGGCACGGGCAGCTACGGGCTACACCAGGGCCGAGCCAACTTGCACACCAATGCGAGTCTGGCAGCCAATGCGGCGGGCCTGAGTGCCGCAAGTCGACGCCAAGCGTTGCGTGAGGCGGAGAGGGGCGCGAATGCGCCAGTGGAGATACCGGTTGGCGAAGATGCCGTCAAGAGTGACAAGATTACGTCTCCTGATGATTTGGATGGGCGGTTAACGCCGGTGGCGAGTGATGAGGGAGGCGAGAAAGTAGAGGAGGCTGGTGGGGTAAGTGAGGGCAAGTTGGTGGACATCGAGTAGAGACGAAAGCCCCCATTCACTTAGCGCATTTCTCTGGGAGACGGGTAGTATGGTTCAAGCCGGGAGATTCGCAGGAGTAGATGTGTTCCTTGGTCACATATGCAAGGTACTGCGTAGCTTGCCAAAGGTGTAACTGACATTTCATGAGCATTTTTCCTTTTCGGGTCTGTCCTTAATAACAATCACGCTGGTGGCCGAGTTAGTCCTCATGTCGTGACTTTCCACTTTCCTAAGCAGTAGAACAGCCCTAAAGAGAAGGTTGGTCATGAGCGGTGCGTCACATTGGCCTGTAGCATGAGTATTGGCGATCATAGTCCATGTGCAGGGTCGTTGATGCGCAACTCCAGCGACAACTCTCCGCTCAAATCCAGCGCTTTCCATGACCAAGAGACAAACATGCAGATCGGGATACTAGCTTTTGGTTGGTCGACTTTTCTGAAGTCGTCTTCTCCCAGAGGCACGGCTCCTTTCCGAGTCCATAGACGACCGACGGCTGGGGGCCGCGCTGTGAGGCTCGCTTCCCGGCACGGGACGGGCTTGCTGCTTCTCGGACTGCTCAGTCCCCATGACATCGAGGCCTTGCTCCACCTGGCCTCGGAAAGCATTGACATGCCTGTCAAAAGAAAGGTCAGCATGTTCTTACTCTACCGAGATGTCACAGAACGTCCCGCTTACACCTCGCCCGGGCTGGGCTGTTGAGCAGAAACTTGTGTTCGCTGGATAGTTGGTCCACTTCGGCTGCTGTTAGGTGGATATCGAGAAGCTTGCGTGGCTGGCGCCTGCAAAGGTTGGATGCCTTCACTCGGGCGATCCGTGCTGCCGCGCCCATCCTCGGCTGATCTTCGAGCGGCACGATGCGATGAGCCTCGCGAGGACCGCCTCACAGGTATAACTGGAGGCTCCTGGTGCTCACTTGACCGTCTGGCACGCGGTCTAGGGACTCTAACTGGCGCTGTAGACTCGTTGGGGGTCACGAATGTTTCTGCCGACGAGACCCGAGAACTGCCTGAGACTCGTTGCGGGGACCATTGTGACCAATCCTGGCGTGGAGCAGGGGGGTGGTCCAAAATGGACGGGTCGACTCGACTTTGGCTTTCTGTCGACTGTTTGCCCTTCGAGAAGTCGTCCGGGCGCTCTTTCACCGGCAACGTTTCCCCCACTTGGCTTGCTCCGTGGGCCGTGAGAAGATGCTCAAGTCGGTGTTCGGCCACATGGCTCCTGGCCCTGGGTGCCACGAGAGGTGTCGTGGTGCTGGACGTTGCTTCGCTCGCTGGATAGAATCTTTGAGGCTTTTTCGCTTGAGCCTTCTCGTGGAACTCCCTGACATTGGATCTTCCCATTTCACGACGGGCAGCTTGATCTTGCCGGGCCTCGGACCGCAATCCCCTTAGACTCCTTTGTATCCTGCGCAACGGAGTGCTGTGATCTTGGCCAGTAGATGGGACTTGCCCATCTTCTATAGCTTCGTCTGGCCGGTCTGCTTCCTCCAGCAAGGACATGTTCTCTAGCTTCTCCCGTGTCTGGCGGGAGGGCTCCATGATCTCCTTGCGGGAGATTTTGCCGGCCTTTCTCGATGCCCTCGAGCCCATCCTGCCTCTGATTCTGGGGATGGCGAGTTCAGTCATCTCGAACAGAGAGCTTGGGGTTCTCGTCTTCCTCCTAGAACTCCATTTTCGATTTGGCGGCTGTGAAGCCAAAGCTGCATGCTTCGCTATCCAGATCCCGTCGACTTCGACTCCGCTTTCCAGGGCCTTCACACCGAACGGAATGTCGCTGTCGAGCTGGACTCTGCCGATGGCTGATAGGCCAGACTTTTGCATCTGCGTGGTACGTGCTTGCTTCTCGGCGTCGAGCTGCTCCACTTTGCGCATGTAGCGGTTCGACGACCACAACTTGATGAGGCCCATGCAGAAGACGATGACGATGCCCATGGCAAGGACCTATTTGCTGGGGTCAGTGACTGTCTGGCTTTGTTCACGGCCAGATGTGTAGCTCTCGCTCCACGAAGGGCTGTATCATGACAGACGCTGCTCTCGGGCCATTGTGGAAAGATAGGCAGGCCACTTACAAATGTCATCTGCTCCCACAATTCCCACGAGACGAAGAAGGTGCCTTGAGCCATGATTTGCTGGGTTGGACCGCGACGCCGCCGGCTCGTTCTGCCAAAACGGGCAAGCGACTATTCCACCCTTTTTCGGGAGCGCACTTGGTACAACGACGCTGGCGGGAGAGTCAGCGACTCCTGGGAATGGCGTGCAATGTGACGGCGGCTGTCTTTTTCCACTTTTCACCGGCGCTTGGGGTGGGCAATTTGTGATTGACCTGTCGGTACGGAGCTGTACGGAGTAAATCTGCAAACTTTCGTTCCTGCAGATACGAGCAGCGGGCGAAGAAGCAGGTCGAAGTGGGTGGAACCGAAGCAGACAACTGGAGAAGAAACCTGTAATGGTTCACTGACAAACGAGACATTGATGTATGTGCCTCGAAGGTGACGCATACAAACGTTGGCCCGGTGTTTGTAAGACAATGTCGCGGGTAACGACATGAGTGGTGGGTGAAGGGGTGGGGAGGGGGGAGAAGGGAAGTTGTGTGCTCGCGAGACTGTGACGGGAGAATGATTACTTAGGTATATGCTGCGCATCATTGTTACCGAGTGGCATCCTCAGCTGTGCACCAAAAAATGACCGTTGTAACGTTCCTTTGGCAACACATGCTGTGGTTGTTTGTTTGTCGCATACTGTAGGATAGAGTTTCCAAGGTTGTCCATGGAAGATTAGGAGGAGCCCGCCGCCATGGCGCACTTTGACAGCTGCCAGCCACCAATCGCCTACCAATTTACGGATACCGTGGATTGTAAATACCGGCATTGGGCCAGCATCCAGCGCAACATCACCAGCACCCTGGCTGGCGATCCAATTAGTGCACTACGACCTTGAAAATGGTCGAACCCCTCGTCATCAGTATCTATTATGGAACCCCGGCGTACCGGAGTAGGTGTACCAGTACTTAAATACTGTATCCAGTGGGTGTCTTTTATAAGATCTGCTTCGATAGTACCGCACCACATCAACCATGGTTGTGCATTACACTTCACAGCCTCGTCTCCTGGGGTGGTGGTGCCCTCTCTTGACAGTGTAGTCACAGAAGAAAAAGTAATCCAAGTACGTACCGCCTTCTATTCAAGTATTGCCTTCAATTCCCCGCTCAACCACTCTATCAAAATTCCACTTGATGCAAGCTCAGGAGCAATGCTCCGGGTATCTTCTCTTTTGTCTTTCTCTAACCCATGCTACAGCAGACTTTTCGGGGCATGCGCGGCCGCATGGCACTCAGCCTTCAGTAAAGGCCTCTTTCCGGGCCTCGGTGGACGCAGCACTGTCAGCAGGGCGGTTGGCAACCAAGCGCTAAGGAATCAGGGTGTCAGTCAAAGGGAGAAGCCAGCCATCTTCAGGAGGGGGGGGGGGATGGGAAAGGGTAGGTATTTACAACGAGATTCCGCAGCAAGCAAGCCACGGTCACCTTGCCAACAGAGGGGACATAGATAGACGCCTTCTCTTTCACGCCCGGGCCGTCAAAGTTGCGATAGGCCGAGAAGTTGATACACACAGCGCCGTCGCGGATAAGCTCTGTGGGCACCTTGTAGCTCTCGACCGGCACGCCGGAGATGATGACATCGCTGAGGGGCAGCACGTCCTTCAAGCCATAGTCCTTCTTGTCCTGAACCTGGTGGCGATGGTTCTTGATGCCCTGGCCGCGCGTGTACAGCTGGGTGCCTGTCACGTCCACCGAGAAGACGTTGGCGCCGTCGTTGGCAAGCAGGGCGGCGAGAGGGCGGCCAATCACCTCGGATCGGTTGATGACGGTGATGGTCTTGCCGTACAGCCTGTTACCCTCGGCAAGGATAGGGTTGTAGATGTGCACATGCTCCAGGATCTTGAGGATGCCCAGGGGGGTGCAGGGCAGGATGGACTTTTTGAGGTTGGTAGGAGGGTCGAGGTAGCGCGCATTGTGGTACATGTTGGACAGGTGTCTGAAGCAGAGGCCCTCCACATCCTTCTCCAGGGCCACAGTCTCCTTGATGTAGTTATCTTGGGAAATATTGTCGGGCCATATTGGGTAGTAGATGATGATGCCGTCCACTTTGTTGTCTTCATTGGCGACTCGTAGCTCTTCCTCAAGAGCCTCTTTGTCCACTCGTCTCAGGTCAAACTCAAAGCCACTACGGGTTGTGTGGACTGTGGTTAGTGATCAGGAACCAGGGAAGACAACTCCCAAGTGCTTGAAAGGTTTGTTTGCACAGACACTTACTTCTCTTCGCAAGTCTTTTGGGACCACTCTGCGTACTTCACAGCTGCTGGGTCATCGTTGGCCAGGAAGGCTGCAAGACGGGGCTTGCCATTGCCAATGGCCTGCAGAGTCTGTTGTACCTCGTCCAGAAGTCGCGATGCTATAGACTGTGGAAGAATGACCTTGCAGGTCTTGGGTATAGAGGCCATGGTTCTTTTGACACAGGTGTGTTAGTGGAAGCAGAAGAGCGATGCAGGAGGAGAATTGTATCAGAGGCAGTAAAGTTGTGTAAAATATATACAACCTTCAGTGACTTGGCAGCTTGACCAGCAAGAGACCACCAAAGTGGATTCTGTTACGCAAGAACATGTGCCAGAGTAGGGCCTTCGAAAGCCATTGCCTGGTGAGGAAGTGACCAGCAACGAGGCTTTCATGGTGCCCATAAAATAGGAAGGTGACGGGTGCAAGATGCAGCCCTCAAGATGCGCCACTTGGCCTTGATGATTGTACAGACAGTATTTGGCCTGGTGTTTGCCCTGACAGGTAAAGTGTAACAGGAGTTGGACTTACGTATACTTCTGACAGACAACAGATGGTCTCTGATCACTTTCCCAAGGACACGAGAAATATCTCAAAGAGGAAAGGGATAGGGGTAGTAGGGCTAAAGGAGACAATGAAGGAGCTCTTTGTCTAAAGTACTGTCGACTTAGCGCCATCAAGTCGGGATCCCTTAGGCGCAGGTACCTACCCAGTCGGAATAGCATGCAGATGGCTTTCTCAAGGGGCTCTTTCAAAGATCTGCACTGTCACAAGCTTCTAAAAGTTCTGGTCAACTTTTTTGAAGTGGGGCCATTTCAGGGGTGCTCAATGGGGTCCAGCCCTATCTGCTCCGATAACAGGAGCTTGGACCATTCTATCGAATACCCCACTTACTCTATTCGTACTAGCGCCTCCATGCTCACTCTTCTAGGTATACTTCTAGGTAGCACCGAGTACACACCTGCAGTATATGGCGTAACTGCCCGTGAGGCGACTGCCAGGCAAGGCTACCTGTATCTGTAATATTTTGAGGACTACAAAGTGCGCAACTCCATACTCTCTACAGCGAATTGAAAATTGACCATCCGTCCTTCCCAATCCAAGTCTCTTCAGGCTGATCGACTTCAAAGCTGTCTGTCATTCTGCTCATCTTTCAGCCAATTTTTTTATCTTTCAACCCTCATACCATTGATATTCCCCACAATCCTTCATTGGATTTGTGCACTACCACTCACGGGCTTGAGGCACCATGTCGCACCTCAAGGTGCTTGCCCAGCGCTTCGTTGAGGACGATCTCTCGGCTGAGGACCAGCAAAAACTCATCACAGATGCCGCTGATTGTAAGACACGCTGCGCTGTCCACCCCTTGTGGAAATACATACAGTACTGACCGTGGCGGCGTTTAGATGTGAGCTCCAGCAAGTCTCAAAACGGCAGCAGCGGGACACCAGCTGTGGAACTGGCCTTGTCGATCCAACGCTGGATGTCCAAAGATGACCCTGACGACGACCAAGTTGGTGATGTTGAGAAGAACGCAAAAGGTATGCTGCGGCGTTGATATCCGGGGCAGGTACGTTATGTGTTACTGACAGGCTTTCAAGCTCACACTTTCGTGGCCCGCACCCTCAAAGCCCTGCCAGCGGACACCCTGACAGCCAAAGAAGGTCAGTTAGCATACCGCTTCCCTCATGGTTCCCAAAACTCACATACCACCTTCTAAAGTCCAAGTCTTTGCGGGTTTCTTCGGCTCCATGTATGCCATAGGCGGCAACAGCTGGCCCGTCACCACAGAGGCTCTCACCACCCTAACTGGCATGGACAACTGCAGTACATCTACTGTGGATTCTATCCTCTCCAGCATGGCCGATATCGATCCTTTGGATTTCACAAAGCAGCTTCCCAAGACACGGCTGGATCTCTTCCAGCTCCTTGGGCAAATGCTCAGCGGTGGCATCAGCGATGCTCGTCAGAAACGCGACTCTCTTCCCAAGATCCTGAAACTCGCCGCACGCGAGAGAGATCCAAACAATCTTCTGCACTGGTTCACCACCTTATCAAGCATCATCCGTGCCACAAACCTATCGGGCAAGATGGCTGAGACCGTGTTTGAGTCCTTTTCTCCCTTCTTTCCCATTTCCATCCGTGCGTCTACGACAAACAGCAATGTGGTGTCTGAGCAGGACCTGAAGAACACCCTGAGGTCTTGTTTTGCTGCAAGCAGCCTACTTGCTCAGTGGACCATGCCCTTTCTCTTGGGAAAACTCGACGATGGCACTTCAAGTATGACTGCATCTGTCAAGGTAAGCCAAAAACCCATTTCCGCTAGAAATTCCGCTGGAAATACTCTTTCTGAACTAGGCGGCTGACCATTTCAAGCTCGACGTCCTTGAGACCATCAAAGCATGCGTCGTAGGCTACGAAGCCTTCGATACTCATGTCTTGCCTTACCTACCTCAGATCTGGTCTTCTCTCAAGTACGAGGTCAGAAACGGTGAGGCACCTGAAGCCATCCAAGAAACTCTGTCAGTCTTTGAGTCGATATCAGAACGTCTCGCGGTCGACTCATCACCAGCGAGCCTGAAAGCATTTATCGACACAATATGGAATGATTCTATTGAGGACCTCCTCGACAACCCAGCATATACTGAGCGACTTGGATCTATTCTGGTCAGCGTGGCCGGAGCCCACCTTGCATCTTTCCGCCTCATCAGCCCAAAACTCAGTCAGGCTATCCGACGAGCCATTGATCAACCAAAGTCATCAGCGCACACCAAGTCTCTATTGCTTGTTCTCAACAACCTTCTTCGCACCCGCCGCCAGCTGGCATCAAGTCTGTCTGCCGGATCGTCCCCTGAAACTTACGAGGATGGCCCAGCATCGCTGCTTCGTGGTGTGTTCTTCAAGGTTTTTAGCGAGAACGCGGTGGACGACCCAACCAAGCAACAAGTCGAGCTTGCCCAAGAAGCCCTTCAGGGATTGGAGCAGATTGTCAAGCAGCGGCGTCTCAGAGAGGACGGAGCTGGTTTTACAACAGACTGCGATGAGGATGCGTTCAAGGAAATCTGTGCAACGCTGTCCTTCCGTTATCTGAACTGCTTCAACCGACGTGCACCGAATGCAGGATCGATCCAGGAGGGGTTCGAGTTTGCTGTGGGTCAAAGCCTGTTGGCGGCTGTGCAGCACTACCCTCAAGGCTATGGCAAAATTGTCTCGGACGTCCTCGATGACGTGAAGAAGACCAGCTGGAGCGGAAGCCCAGCGAAGAGATCGCGCACAGCCCTCGCCATGTCGTGCATGCGACTCGCCTATCTCGGCTGCGCTGGTGTACCAGAGGATGCAGCAGCCATCGTCAATTTTGCGACCTTTGCAGGTGGCATGCTCAAGACACTCGGCGCACTCTTCGCATCCAAGGCCAGCTATGCGGCCTGTACCCCTGTTGCTGTAGCGATTTTGCAGGGCATACGCTCCTTTGTCACCGCCGAAGAGGTTCGCACCCACCTCGATATGCTCAAGAAGTCCGACGATTGGGAGAAGTCATGGGACCTGGTCACCATTGATGCAGCTGTCAAGGAGATTCTGCCTATTTTTCCTGATCTTGCAACCGGCCACTTTGATCAATTCGACCCCATATCAATTACGCGCCTCTTGTCCGAGGCACCAAGATCGGGAAAGCAGGATTTCGTGCTTTCCTTCCTCCAACTGAGTGTATTTATCGTGCGGCAGCTATATCAGCACGCAACAACTCAAGTTGATAGTTCCGAAAGCGTGCAACTTGATCTTAGTCCGCCACTGACTGCTGGGCTGGTTGACGTCGACGGACAATCCTCACCAACTTCCCTGCTGTGGAGAGATCGCTATCTTAACATGGTGGCAAGTATCGCTGCGGCTGTGCTCCGGGAGCTGAATCTCTCTGCGCAGAAAGATCTGAGCCTGCATAAACAGATGCTGGCCTGTTTCCGCCCATTGAAAGAGACTCCTCAGCAGCTCTCTTGGAGTTATCACCGGTCGGCGGCACTGGGCGAGCTATCTATGGGGATTGCCCTTGCAATTCGGCCGGAGGTTGTGTTGAGCACGGTAAGCCACACCACATATAGACTGACGGTTATGTATCATACTAACATTTGTTTCCTACCAGCATGGCGACATTAAATTGCTCCTGGTCATGGATGCGGAGGGAAATGCCAACTCTCCCTCACAGGTGCCGTCTCGTATTGCGATACTTGTCACGCTTCTTGCAAACAAGTACGATACCAGCGTTCCCAAAGCCATAGAGGAGGCGCGCCAGAAGCATGAAGATTGGATGCAGGTGCTGTCCGAGATCGAAAACTCGCTCACAGACCCTGACCTGATGGCCAACATGTCGATCGAAAAACTGACCATTTTCACTGGCATTCTGTGGGGAGCCATTACACGCGGTGACCGATTCGTTACCAAAGGTCTCCAGGATGCTATCGGGCGTGCTGCAGTCAAGAGCAACGATGCCGCCCGCCTGCTTGCCAGGATGTTCTTGCCTCTCGACCGTTTTGTGTTGCCGACCTTCACACCCGCATATCTCATCACGAAGCCTTTGTCAGGCCAGCGGGCATACCACCACTGCGTTGGGCCTGTCTTGTTTCGTGCATATCCAGTGAGCAAAGAGACCGAGGGCTCTGTCAGTCTGGCCATCTACGTTCTTCACTCGGTTAAGCAGCTGAACGTTGCCCAATACGAACAAGATGTCGACAAGATTCTCCGACTCGCTGTCACTGCCATGACAAAGGCCAAGTACACGGAGGATCTTGACGCGGCGGCCAAGATTGTGCACCACATCATTCAGGCCCGCACCACACTGGCCAGGCAATACTGGAGCACCATTCTCAAAGCGGCGAGAGAGATGTATGACAACGCGCAGCCATTTCAAACTACTACGACTCCACAGGTGGCCAGCCACACCAACTTCTGGACGCGGAATGCCAGCATCCGACCTGAGACCGAAGACGATCGCACAGAGCTACGTAAAAAGGCGCTGCGAATCTCAGCTTTAGTAGCTCAGAAGACGGATCGCCCGGAGCCTCAGTCTCTTGAGCGCTCGCGTGCTCTGATTGTGGAAGAGCTGATGCATTTGACAACGGCATCGGCTGACAAGATCCGGGAGATTCGGGCGTTGGTGCTCCAAACCAGGGGTCGCTGGCTCAAAATCGAGAACCCGGACATTGAAGGGGAGCGGTACTAGAGATCTGAGTCCGATGGACTTTCTCATCCTGTGGCATAGTGTCTGATGAGTAGTAACCTTGCTCTGTTCCTTGTTGCAGTAACTACACAGTGAATGGGACTCGCTGCTGATTCAAGCAGCCTAATGCTTTGGACAGTCCTTCAGGATGATGTCTGGATGCAGGTGCCTATCAGAAACCAAGCAAAGTCATGGCCAAGGCATCAGTATCAATTGCAAGGCCTGAACTGGTTAGGTGAGGTTAGTCGTTCCATTAAGGCTGGTGTGGTCTCAGTATGATTGATGGCTTGATTGGGTTATTTGGGTAGATTGCATCCATTTCGACATCATCAAGCATGATGAGGACTTACTTGCCTAGCAGAAGGGTCCGCATGGCTGGTTTTGCGTTGATGATTTTCATATCTCCAGAGTAGATACCCTGAAATAGTGCAATGGTATGGTAGATACCCAAGAGGCCAAAAGCCCTGGATTATGCAGATCAAATGGACATAAAATACCTTCTCAGCTATCATTCATTACCCATAGTCATTATGAGCTGGTCCAAGGTGCAATGATTTCCATACTGCGAGAGGAATACTGTAAGGGAAGCCGCACAGTGAATTGGGTATCAAATTTTGAGAGCAGTCAAAGACCATACTACTTCTCTGCAAGTAGCAGTCACTGCGGCTTAATTCTCTTTCTCAAATCCATTGAGGCCTATCTGGACTGCATTTCCTTTGTTCAAAGGCACAATAGCTCAGCTCTTTGCAAACCCAGCCTTTTGTTTGGATCAATGCTTGTTCAGACTACACACAGCCTCTCCCATCATATGCTGCCAGATCATGCCTTCCTCCTCTTCCCACCCTTGTTGGCTGCCGAGCCACTTGTCTTTGCTGTATCTTGTCCAGCAATCAAGGCATCCAGCTCCTCTGCAGTGAAGTCTCCATTGGACACAGCAGGGGTAGCGGCAGGGGCGGCGCGCTTCGGGTCAAACTGGCCGATGATGGAGACATTGGAGGCGAGGGCGGTCTGGAAGGGCAACGCGACGAAGCGGCCCTGTTCGTCAAACCACTCGGAAAACGAGCGGGCGAGCGTGATGGTGCTGGGCTTGCCGGCTTTCGGGGCGAGTGTAATGTTGAGGTTGTATATGGGGACGTTCTTGGTGGTCGAGGTTGCTATCGTGACCTGAGTGGCGACGTGGCAGTTAGTGATCTGCCGACCTCACCAGAAATGTAGCCATGTGCTCGGCCTTGCGTGTAACGGAGCGTGAGAGTGTGGTGGGAAGGTCGTCCATACCGTGTCGCCGTTGGGGGCGGTGCCCACGTAGATGATGCCCTTCTCCTTCAGCCAGATCCACAACGTCAGGGCTGAGTTGAGTATGGAGTACACGACCACAGCAGCAGCTGAGTAGTATTTGGTGCTCTCAAAGCCGAACTTGTAGTCCCACAGGAAACAGGCGGCAGCAACAAAGAACGCCGAGTAGCCCAGGGCCAGGCGCACATCTGTCAGGGTGTGGGACTGCTTGAACTTCAGCGAGTTGAGGTAGTTGGGAATTGCATCGTCAGAGGTGTTCTTGAGGTCTGCAATTGGTGTTAGCGAGGGTAGTGGGAGGTAATGGGCTGGGCAGGAGGAAGGTAGTTGGTTACCTGCAAGGTTGTAGACAGTGATCTTCTCGGAGGAGACTGCCATTTTGAGTGATTGGGGCTCTCTGTAAGCTGTAAGGACTGTCACGTTGGGCGGTTTGCCTGCACAGTGGCTGTTGTGAAGGTCAGGAAGTGGTTGGCATTGTTGAAGATGACACGGGTCGAGGAAAGAGGCTCGTGGACTTGACCCTTGTACTTGGTACTCCGTACCTACCTAGGTAAGTATGTACCTGACTAAGTGCAGTACCTAGCTTGGGTGGGTACCCTGTGCATCCTTAGCCCCCACCCCCTGCCTGCCGGGATGCCACCAGGGTGTCTGCCAATGTAGCTCCAAGCTTGCAGGTACTACACTTGACCCCATAAACACCATCAACCATCACCAATACAACCCTCTCAAAGTACTGCCAGGTGCTTGATTTGTTACCTCCAAAACAACAATCACTGTTGTCATCATGGCTCAAGTCCCAGTACAGACCATCCATAGGGATCCCCAGCTATTGTAAGCCTAGTGGTGGGCCCCCATTGCAATGTGACAAGGCTAATCATGTCTCCTCCCCAAGCTACTGGATCCTATTTCCCATTACGGTGGTCATGGTATGAAAGACTCTTTATTCTTGCTGCTTCATTTACTTCCACTCACCCCTTCGCGCAGGTTCTGACGGGAATTCTTCGCCACTATGCAACTGTCCTGCTCGCCACCACTCCCAAATCCCTCGAACAGAAGGCCCTCCGCGAGCAGCGCGCCCTGCTGCACGGCATCAACGTCCGCCAAAACTTCCATGTGCTCTCCAAGCGCGCCTTCAATGTTCGCAGGGACGCCCTCACAGCCGCATACGAGTCCGGTGCTTACCTGAAGGCCCCCGAGAACCGAGGCCAAGCGCCGCCCAATCCGATGACCGATCCGAATGCTATGGAGGGCATGATGGGTGCTATGAAGGGGCAGATGGCAATGATTATTCCCAATACCATGATCATGAGCTGGATCAACGCCTTCTTCAGTGGTTATGTCATCAGTACGTGACCACAGGACATCTCTCGGCCTGTGAACATGTCATGAGGGCCGGACGGCAATGCTGACGAAATGTTCTCGGCCTGCAGTGAAATTGCCATTCCCTCTCACTATCAAATTCAAGAGCATGCTCCAGGCTGGTGTGGCCACGAAAGACATGGACCCAAGATGGATGTCGAGTATCTCATGGTATTTCTTGTGTATTTTCGGGTTGCAGCCTGTCTTCAACTTCATCCTCGGTAGCGACAACGGTATGTTCCCATCCCAGCCCTGCCCATCCGCCTCATTTACGTCCTTTGGTTTTCGTACATGGTGCGTTGCTGATTCATCCCCCGCTCTCCCCAGCTGCCAACCAGATGGCTCAACAAATGGGTCAAATGGGACCTCAGCAGGGTGCGCAAATGTTCGGACCTGGCGTCGACCCAGACAAGCAGTTTCTCGGCGAGGCGGAGAACTTGGCTGTCATCGAGCACTATTCCGTCCTTGATGATGTCGAGTATCGGTTGCTGGAGGGTATGCAAGCTTAGATGGTGGCGTAGTCCTATGTTGGCGGCGCGTAGATGTACCCTTGGTGGGATGGACTCGGCATGTAGACGCTTGGCTAGCCAGCGCGGACGCACCTTGACGTGGTGATCAATGTCATGATAGACGAATACCCTTCAAACATCCCACCACAGGCAGACGCCCATCCCTTCGGCCTTCATGCTGCCCTTGACGATGTAAGCTGCCGGTCGAGCTGGTTCCTCGACAGCATTCTCCTCGTTCTCGTCAGGAGAAATGGTAGGCTTGGTCGGCGCCTGGTCGTTCCACTCCTCGCCGATGACAGACAGTCGAACGGTCTCGTGAATATCCCAGTACATCTCGCCGGCCTCGCTATCCCAAACCCACAATTCCTCATTAAAGTCAAAGCGACATCCATCGGGCAATTCTGCGCCCTCGACAAAGATGTTGTCGAAGAAGTCAGTGCGTATAAAGAGGCCCTCGGACGTGGCTCTGGCGATGCGGCCCATAATAGTCTCGCCCTTGAAGGGTCGGAACACGACCAGACGAAATTCGGCTGCACGTGAATCTGTCAGTACAGCCGCTAGAGAGGGAAGATCTGGGGAACCTGGATGCTGGATGGAGAGGGTGGATCAAAAGGTACCGTTCACGTTGGCGCTGCCTTCGCCATGGCCGATGAGACCCTCGGAGGCCCACTGAAGGTCGTAAAGGCAGATGCAAAGGCCGACCTTCTGGATGACCTTGCCCACAAAGGTGGCGGTTAGTTCGACATCCATTTAAACGAGACTTGGAGTTGGAGGGGGTTTACATACCTTGTTTGCATACTTCTCATTGATGTTATCCTCAATGGCATGCATGCTCTTCTTGTGGAAGTCTTGGGGGTTGATCTGGACCAGATCGGCAATCTTTGTCTATGCATCAAATCAGCATCACTACTCCGAGAAAGGAAGAATGCTTGATCCTGAGTAGAAACATACAAGAATGAACATCGTGGCTTTTGAGTTTGCTGCCCTTGTGGAACAGGATGTGTGGTGAAGGTGATGAATTGGTGTATCAAGTGACGGATATGTGCTTTTTGGTAGGAGTCGGAAGCAATTCCAGAATGCAGCCTTGAAAGCTCGATAAAGGGAAGAGAGCTGTATCTCCTGGCGTAGAAGCACAAGGCACTAGCCTCTGCTTTCAAAATGCTGTTGATACGTAGCAAGTCGTCACCTTGTAGTATGTGGTGCAGTGTGGAAGTCTTGCAAATGATTCTCGGTGGTGTTGATGGAGGCAGTGGGTACTTAGATACTTACAGGGATAGCCCTGTACCTGCTTAGTGCCGAATTAGGCTCTGGTCCCTTCCTAGCATCCCTGCATTGGCACCGACCACAACTCTGCTTCCAGTCTCCTTGTTTGCGCTTGCATCCTCTCCTTCCTCAATCAATCCTCAACAACAGCCTCCTCTTCCACATTGCTCATCCACCTTCCGCCCTTTCCATTCTCCTTTGTGGTGCATCCCTTTAGCATCAGACCTCCTCCTTGCATCACTCGCAATCTGATCTGCCTGTCTGTCACCGAACTGGCGACAGCTGGTTGGCAGGAGTGACGCGTGCCAGTCAACCAAAGCGCCCACACCCCCAGCTGCATCCCATTGTTGCAGCCATCTACATCAGCACACCGTGAGGCATATATTCCGGTAACCAACTAAACAATTGGCTCATCGCCATCTCACAAACGAACACATCACACGAAACGAGCACGGGCGCATCAACATGGCCTACTCCTACGGCCCACCACCTCCTGCCCCGGCTCCGGCCCCACCTGCAAACGGTTACACCCAGTACCCGCCATATCAAAACGGAGGAGGTCGTGGCGGACACGCAGGCAGAGGCAGAGGAGGGCACAACAACAGCCACTCAGGTTCCAGGCCAGACTACCAAGCCCCGGCTTCCTACGGCTATCCGCAGCAGGCCCATCAACCCCAGGCACAGCAGCCATACGGTCCTCAACACCCAGGTCAATATCCTCCTCCTCAGCACCCACAGTCGGGCCCAGTTGGCTATCCTCAGCACCAGCAGCAGTGGTCTGATCACGGTCAGCCTCAGCACCCACACCAGACCCAGCTACCTGGTCAGCCTGCTTTGCCTCCACAAAACTACCACCCCAACTATGCTCAACACCACTACCCTCAGCAGCAGCCTCCTTTTGGCCAGGCACCACAGCAGGCACCCTACGGCGCTCCTGTCCAGCAGCCTTACGGGGCTTACCCTCCGCAACAGCAACCAAGTGGTCCTCCCCAGCAATGGGGTGCGCCGGTGCCTTCGCACCTTCCCCGGCACCAGTCTCCTCCCCAGCAGCAGTATGGCGCTGGAAGAGGTCGAGGCGGACACCACAACCAGCCAAAAGCCCAGCCCATGGGTCCGCCGATCAGAATGGGGTTTGACAATGGCCCGTCTCGCGATGCCGCCGCTCCAGTGAGCACTGGCTATCCACCGCAGCCGTACAACGCGCATCAGCCTCCCGCGCCCTACCCTCCAGCTCCCTATCAAGGCTACCCTCCTCCCGCTGCGCCACCCGTGCCCGCTCCTTCTCGTCAGCACGATGGACGCTTCCACCAGAATGGTCATAATGCGCGCCACGGCGGCCGGGACCACGGCCGAGATCATGGCCGAGGCGGGGCGCACAACAACAACAATAACAACTTCAAGCAGCGTCCAGGCTTTAATGACCACAAGGGTCGTCATCACAACGACCGACATAACCACAAAGATCGCAGAGGAGGTGGCGGCCCATCCACGCCGCAAACGCACGTTCAGAAGCCTGATGCTGCCTCCGCGGGCAAGAAGAAGAAGCGCAAGACCAACACCCTTGGCCTCACACCTGGCGACGAGTCAGAGGACGATTTCGATGAAGAAGCCAGGCTGAGCGAGATGATCGGCGCCGACGCCCTAGAGTACGTTCTGCCCTTGTGCACAATACCATGGAATTCCGCTGACAGCCTTTAGGCCTTCGGATCTCGCAGAGTGGATCGCGGAGCGCAGGCGCAATTTTCCTACCAAAGGTCGTGTCAAGGCCAAGTTAGCCGCCGCAGGTAACGGCAAAGGCAACACAAACAAGCACGAAGACGCCAAGGACGAGCGTGCCTTGGCTCTCGCGAAAGAGCAACAGAGAGCGGACAAGCTGCGCCGAGAGCTGGAAAAAGTCGAGTCCAGTCTCAAGCGAAAGCGCGAGCAGCAGGACGCTGGAGACGAGATGCGCGACACTGCTGCGAGTTTGTCCCTGTCGCCGTCTGCCAAGTCCGGAGATGAGCAGCCCGAGACCATGTCTACCAAGGATCCGAATGCCAACTTGCCTCCGCCCCCGAAAAAGGCCGACCCCACCAGGCACTGCAAGTACTACTCAACTGGTGGCACCTGCGGCAAGAAGGGCAAGTGCCGCTTCGTGCATGATCCGGAAGTTCGAGAGGCTGCGTTGAAGGACAGAGAGCTAAACGGTGGACGTCTGACGCTGCAGCAACGGCTGACCCTCAATGACAAGGAGCAGGAAGACTTGACCATCCTCAAAACCCTCGCTTATCTCCAGGAGAAGGGCTTGGTGCAGGAAAAGGGCAAGAACGCGGAGGAAGCACCTGCAAATGGCCACACTACCACACTTGTCACCAAATCTTCCTTGCCTCCTCCACCGGCTAGTCTTCCGCCCCAGCCACCACCTAGTGCTGTGTCACCACCAACACGGTATGCGGGATGGAACCTGAGTGGGTTCGGTAACACTGGGGTCAAGGGGAGCGAGTAGGTTGGCGGCAACACATAACGCCGGCTGCATTGTCATCTTTCCAGTTCTCTGCCAACGTTATTGGTCATCTCTTAGCAGGTTCGGCCACTGCCAACTTGCTATCCGGACTTGGATCTAGGGTTCTGGCATCAAGTGGTTATACATTGGTTAGATGGTCGCTGTTCTGACCCTGCGTTCCGCAATTATCAGTCCTCACGCATCAGATCACCACCACACCGCTCATGGTGAGCAAAGCAGGAGGATCGGCACCAGCAGCACATTGCTACCAACGCGCAAACGTCAAGTCACACCCCAAGAGGCACGGAAATTTTTTATTGAGCAGCTACAGTATGGACCAGATGATCCTCGTCATCTGGCCAGTACAAACAAAGGCTTAGTGTGCATGGTGGAAAGAAATCAGCACATGGTATCAAACCTTGCTGTTTCACAGATGGAGTTCTCCGAACAGCAGCAGGATATGTTGCTTTTATAGGAGCATGTTCCCAGTGCTCACAGTGCTTTGCGTCCTTCCTAAGCAGTCGAGGGATAAGGCTTCATGGGCTCAACAGCAATGGTCAACTTCCAATTTCTGTCAGCGTTTCACTTCCACTCTGGACATTGTCTGCGTTTGCTTGCCAAATCTGCCTTTGATGGACCTTGACAGTGTCAGGCGACTGGTCGTCCAGATAGATGGTGTTTCCAGTCTCAAGGAGGTTATGAAATGACTAAATTCTGGGACACTGGCATGGAGTAAGGAGTCATCATGGGTCAGATTGAAAGCCTGCAAAGGTTGGGATACATAGATAGGGGTCGGCCATACGGGTTCAAGGTAAATGTTTCTTTCTAGTTGACTTTCCTTTCCAACTTGTGCTCCCACTTAAAGGGTATGGATACGCAATTGCTAGCATTTGATTTCTCACCTTGACAGCCCCTGATAGGACCTGATGGTTTAAAAAACGGTGTATGGGTTCTTCACTGCTGTGCAATACATCGCGTGCCTTATGCCTCATGCCTTATGCCGCTTCTTGTGTTCTTGCACAAGGGCTCCCATCCCCATATCTCTCATTGCTGAGTACAAACTTCACCTCAAAAAACTCCCAGAGTCAATTTAACTGCTGCAAGTGCTCGGTATTGCCTACCTTCGGAGTAATAATTTTTGCTTCATTTCGGTGAAATAGCTCCAGTCCAACCAAACGGGCCTCTTAACTCCGGAGTGCCCCTACAATGCAATTTGGGAACTACCTAGACCAGCAGCACCGTTGTGCTCTAGGATATTGAAGAACTATGCTCTATTACCTAGTCTAGCACATTAGTCTGGACCAAGCCAGGCCAAGAGGGAAAAGTGTACATGGTGTTTGGTGGCAAGTGCTGAACTTGCAATTATTTTTGTTAGCTTACCAGGCATTGAAGACTTACGAATACACCAGATACATGTGTTCACTGTTCTTGCTACTTAGAGTGTAAGCAGTCGATCATTTGTGATGTGTAAAGGTCACATCCCAGAAAAACAGGCGATTTAGTGCCAAGCAACAAGTATTCCCAGGCAGTGGTAGGGTTGCAGAAATCCATTATGCTGCTGCTTCTATCCAGATAGCTGTAGATAATCTACATTAGTGGAAGCATCCTCCTCCTACATGGGACACCAGTCCCTAGGGCTGATACCTGTATGTCCAGCCTCCTGTCTTGTTCTGCTCTTCTCTTCTCGATACCTTGAGGTGGTGCTTATCAAGTGCAAATGCCAAACAGAAACGCCATACCGCTATGCTGACTAACTCGAAGTAAACCTTCGCCTTCTTTGGCACAAATACCATGTTCCGTACTAAGGGGAGAGCGCGAAATCAGGGGTCCCAGAATCCAGCACCGTGTCTACTACCATCTGACCCTGACGCCGGTCAGGCTGCCTTTGACCAGACCGTAAAACAAAAAGATGACGATCCCACTCATAGTAGGAGAGTATGCGGTCGGGAAACCTGCAGTGGGTGGGGTGGGGTGGTGCCTTGTGGACAAATCTTCTCAGACGCAGCCCATGTGCTGGGTACCACGGACTTGCCCATATCAACAGCTGTTTTCGAGATTGTTCCGCCGTGATGTTGGACGTTATTGGACCAACCAATCTCATGCTATCGCCTGTTCTGAAGTGCTGCCTTCCTCCGCGCCTCCTTGTCACGCTTCTTTTGCGCGAGAATTTGCTCTTCACGAGCATCCTCAAGTCTGGCAGCCTTGGCTGCTGCAGACTCTTCATCTTCCACGTCAGAAAAGCCAGCCTCCATGTCTGACTCATCAGAGTCGGCGGCATAACTGTAGCGACCGCCATAGCCAGGTCCCTCTTCTTCCTCTTCGTCATCAACCACAAAGTCGTCCAGTTCCTCGTCATAGTCCTCATCCTGTTGACGACGGGGCTTGGAAAACATGCCCATGGGGTTAGGGCGCTTCTCACGGCCTTGATCGAGGCCACGGTTGGCCCCTGGCGCACCAGGTCTGGCTGCACTGGGTCTACCCTTGCCTGCCACAGGTCTGGCGGATCCCTGGTAGCCTGTGGTGGCCAGGGCAGCCTTTTTCACCTTGCGCTCTTGCAGAGGTGTCTTGGCTGTTCTTCCGGCCTCGGGCTTCTGTATCGCCCCCCGGGCACGATCGAGGTGGCCACTGCCGTTGCTACTGCGCTGCAGCCCACCTGGTGCGGTCCGGGATGGCAAAGCCCCAGCACCGGACCTGATGGTGGGTCTAGAGCCCTTCTTCAAAGCCTTGGCCTCCTCGGCCGCAGCCTCATCGCGCTCCTTCTTGGTCATCTGCTTCTCGGCGGACTTGTGCTGTATCTTCCCTATACCCTGCAGCTTGGCTTGTTGAGCGGCAGCACGAGCCCTGATCTCTGCTATAGATCCTTTCTTCGGCGCCTTTGCTGAATCTGACGTGGCTGATGGGGCTGTGAGGGGCGGTGTAGTACGCTTCGCGAGCGACGGGGCTGGAGTGCTTCGGGCGGCCGTGGAAGAGGAGGCAGAGGTCGGGGAGGACCTGGCACCTGGAACTAGAGACGGCTTCTTTGGGACCGCCAAGACAGGTCTTTCGCTCAAGGTTCGGGTTGTGTTGAAGGAGGAAGGCCTCGACGAGCCGGTGTAAGGGCGGGAGGCTCCAGGATTGGTAGGGCTATTGGAAGCAGAAACGGGTTTAGTTGTCTTGGAAGCGGAGCGCAAGCCATCTTCTTCGGCCTTCCTCTTCTGCGGGACCCCATTGGAAGAGCGAGATGTCTGTGTCGAGATGGGTGTGGCGGCCTTCTCGCCAGTGATGGAGGCGAGAAGTTGGCCTATCTGCAAGCGCCGGTGTATTTGGTCAGACAAGGCCTTCCGAGCATCCCGTCACGATGCACAGACTGGAGTATTGTGGATGTGGATATGGGTGTGGACACAAAGGCAGGTGAGGTGGTGGGTGACTCACCGGCATCTTGATGGTGTGATTTCTACAAGAGGCGCGGCGCTGCTCCTGGATTCAGTTCCACCCTCGCAATGAAGGGATCTTCCTCTAAAACGTCATCAAAGTCCAGTGTTGATGCATTTGCGGCAGAGGCAGCAGGCGCTTTGAGGGTGGCTGCAAAACCGAGAAGGTCAACAAACTTTGTCCGTTTGCGCGCGCGATGTGGCACCGGTGGTCGCCTGCTTGGGCTCTGCTAGTAGCCGCCTGAAGACACGCGTGAACCTCTGGCGCTTGGCTACGGAGATATGGATGTGCTTTTCGAGCTGCTTCGATGGGCGGAAAGGGTGGAATTAAGCGCTGCTACAAGGCGCAGAGATCGGGCGGGCAAGACGAGGGGGGAAAAGGGAAAGGACGAAGAGTCGAAGTGTATGTGGTCGTGTGCTTGAAGGGAAGAAAAGTGATCTGTGGCCAGCCTTTTATACATTTGCCGCCCAGTACTCCGTACAAAGTACTTATCCGTAGGCCAGGGACGGGAGGGGCCAGGGGTGGGGGGATAACCCTGCCGATCGGACAAGGCCCCAACCGACCCAGCAAAGTCAGCAACAGCAAAGTCACTACCTAGGTACCTAGGTACCAACCTCCCAGCTGGCCGAACAGCGGGGCACAGCTGGCAGGCCTGGCACTGGCAGACTCCAGGTAAGGTGGTCCGTGCACGGCACTAGAGCAGCCCACATCCATTCGGCGAACTTTTCTTGCGGCTTCTCACTTCCGCGTAGCAAGACGACACACCGATCGACTTATCAACCAACCCCCGATCCCCACAAACCTCAGAACTCGAAGACTCAGTCTCCGGCCAAGCGGTTAAACCGATTGACATCTCGTGTTCTTTTCACCAACAAAACACCTGTGAGTACTGCCCTTCACAGCCATCGCGACCCCGTTACACCTCGATGGGCCCCCCAACAACCTACCTACCTACCTTGCCAACCAATCTACAATCCACCGACTTCACGCCCCGCACCACATCATCGCAGCTTGCGCCATCGCGTCCAACCAAGTCTATACACTGCTGACTGACTTTGTCTACGCGAACAGACCCTACATTCAAAATGAAGCACCTGGCAGCTGTTCTCCTGCTCAAGCTCGGCGGCAACGAGTCGCCCAAGGCCGCTGATGTCAAGAAGGTCCTTGAGTCCGTTGGCATTGAGGCTGACTCCGAGCGCCTCGACAAGCTGATCTCCGAGCTCGACGGCAAGGACATCAACGAGGTAAGAAACACCACCGACACCTGGCGGCAATATGCGCAGGTCGCGCTTCGAGATGGACGATGATGGATCGTTGTTGTTGGACAAATGCTGACTGTCATCTACGATGTAGTTGATCTCCGAGGGTAGCTCCAAGCTTGCGTCCGTGCCTTCCGGCGGTGGCGCTGCTGCTGCTACTGGTGGTGCCGCTGCTACTGGTGGCGCTGCTGAGGAGAAGAAGGAGGAGGCCAAGGAGGAGGGTAAGTCATGACGTTCCAAGATCAGTGGTCACGAAATCCAGGGCACACGCTGACGTACAACTACAGAGAAGGAGGAGTCCGACGACGACATGGGCTTCGGTCTGTTCGACTAAGCGTCTGGCCCTTGACCCATTCCATCTACGCAAAGCTCGATGCGCGGATTTCGGAGAGACTTTTGAGTGCCATCACGCGCAAGCTACGACCTTATATTTCATGCCACGAGCTAGAATCATGGGGTTGTCTGAACGGCGGTTATTTCAGGCCTAGCCTGGGATGGCTTGCCTGCCTGGTCGCAAAGGGTAGCTTAAGATGGCAGCACAATATCACACGGCTGTGGCCTTCTCTGCCGAACATAAGTGGATTGATCACCATCTTCCGAGCTCGCAATTTTGGTGTGTGGTTGGAAGGGGCCGCCCGATCTGCATTTGCAGGTTATTTGGGACGTAGTCTCTTTTGATGATCGGTGATATGTTGCGTCTTTCAAGTTCCTGGCCCTATTGGAGAACTCTATAGTACGCACGGAGCGTGCGAACGACAAAGGTGGACAAGTCCTTGTAATAACTGATATGTGTGTATGAACTTTGGCGTGCTAGCCTGGTCACATTACAGTATCTAGGCACTTAATAATACAGGTACTGTAATGTATAACCAGAAAATTACTCTAGCGATATAACTAAATAACAGCATTAAAAACCGTCGCAATATCGAATCGCGGGCAGAACTTTAGAAGGTGCCAAGGGTGCAAAAGTTCAACCTTGGAAAGCAAGGATGTGCCCAGCGCCTGTGATGTTGCAGGGATTGGACAGCGGTGGTTGCGGTGGAAACGGGGTGGGATTTGTTTTGCTCCAATTAAACTTGCCGCTGTGGCAGGGCTTCTGTGTACCCTGCATCTGCTTGCAACCTTCCAAGCTCACGAAATACACCACACACATGAACCATCCCTCTTTTTCTGTCTCTGCACCTCTTGTCCCTAAACTTTGCTCCATCCGCTACTAATTTGCTACAATCATGACCATGGCCCTCTAGGACACGTCCGACTATCATTTGCCTCACCATATTGCAGCGTCCGACACGAGCCTGCGCGTGTCGCACTTCGGAAATCACTCCTCACGACCCACTGTTATTTATCCTGCCCCTGGGAGCCGTCATCTTTTGTACTTTGAAGGCCTTCCTTCCTTCTTCCTATCGCCAGTCATGTCGGCGGCATCACCCACGCCCCTCGGCGCCGGCAGTCATTTCACATCCCTTGGTCGCAGAACATCGACACGCCAGGCTCTGCGCAGGCCAGTATCCCGCCACCAAGTCAGTCGCAGCGAATCTCAACCCGCTGCAGCCCGCGTCCATGAACCAGCTCCGCCCGCAAACAATGGCGCCGACTCCCATGTGCAACACCATGATACCATGCACGACAGCTCAGACGACGAGATCCCCGTGCCTATGAAGCTCAGTGCTCTCACAAAGGCTCTACTCAATGATGACGGCCAACCCATCTCACACCAACCGCAGCAGCAACCCCAACAACAACAACAACAACAACAACAACAACAGCCCGAACCCAGGATCATGACCCGGAGGCGGAGCTATCTCGCTAAAAGCGCTTCGTCTGCCCCCGACGAGGCTCCCGCCCCAGCACCTGAGCGCCCTTTCAGAGAGACTAGGCGTCATGTGAAGGCTGGCAGTGTCTCGGTCCCTTCTGCAAGGCCCAGCTCTCCTGCTCGTGCCCGCGATAGTAGCCCGGCACCACGCAAGAGGATCGTGCGTCTTAGCACCACTCCCGGTGCTAGTTCGGCCGCTGCCAGTGGTATCTCTAGCGGAGGACTGAGGAGATCGCTGTCTGCGTCCAGCAGGAGGAGACCTGAAAGCCGCGGTGACCCGGACGAAGCTCATCACGACGTCAACCCACCGGCCCCGACTGACGAACCAGATGTCAACACTCCCGCCCAACCTGTCCGTCGGGTGCAAATTGCTATTGGTTCCGCACAGCGACGGTCTACAGGCGCGTCCTCAGGAGTAGTCACATCATCAAGACACTCTGGTTCTGCTTCTGCTTTTCGCAGCGACCATGAGGCCGCAGAAGAGCCTCGTACCGAGTCCCGGCCACAGTCTGCCATGAACCAGAGCAGCATTTCAAGGTTCGGGGGCAGCGTCAAAGCCAGGGAGGACCAGCAAAACCCCCACAGCGCTATGCGCGTCAAGCGCCTGGGAAAGGCCCCAGGAAGTTTCCTCAGCGGCCCCGCTCGCCGTGGTAGGAGACGCGAGAGTGAGGAGGACAGAATGGCGAGGGCGAATGGCGAGGGTGACATGCTCGAACGAGATGACCGGCTACAAGAGGACGGACAGAACGAATTGGATCAGGGACCATCATACCGTGACTTTGCTGCCTCGGGCAGTCCTGTCAGCAGCAAGGACTTACGAGCCGGTAGTCGCAGACAGTCTTATGCCGACCTCAGAGCGGCGCAGGACGCTCAACAGGACGAATTCGCAACTGCTCACGAGGAGGCCCCCAAGTCGAAGCCAGAGCTGCCATCAGCGCACGATCAGGAGAACGAGGTACATGTGCCTTCTGCGTTTCAAGCGCGGAAGTATTCCGCTAGCGTTTTCTCTGAGCCAGATAGAAAGCTACAGCGGTCGCCGAGTCTGATCGAGATTGGGTCGCGCGCAGTCCAGCGCGCCGCGTCTCCTGAGCGACCCATTCTGTCGACCATCAGCCAGAATGTACAAAAGACACCGCATGTTGTCGTGCCAGTATTGCAACGGCCTGCGCCTCCGCCGCCTCCGAAAATGAGCGTTCTAGACGCTGTTACCGCCACGGCGGGCGCTGCCGCTGCTTCACAGGCAAACAAGAGGAAGAATGTTGTTCTAAAAGTCAATGGGAGGCCGTATACGAGACTGGACTGCATAGGCCGGGGAGGCAGTGCGAAGGTCTATCGAGTGGCAGCGGAAAACGGCAAGATGTTTGCTTTGAAGAGGGTTAACATCGAAAACGCCGACGCAAACACAGTGAAAGGGTACAAGGGAGAGATCAATCTGCTGCAGAAAATGTCGAATGTGGAGCGCGTCATACAGCTGTACGACTTCGAGCTTAATGAAGAGAAGCATATGCTTAGCCTGGTAAGTCTCGTGGTCCCAGTTTCAGGAGTTGCCGGTTCTGTTTTGGATGTTGTTGCTTAGAAGTTTGCTAACGGCTTCTCTTTTCTACAGCTCATGGAGATGGGAGAGTTGGATCTCAATACACTGTTGAGGGTGCGACAGAATCCTGAAGGGGCCAAGCTCGACCCAGTCTTCATCCGCTTCTACTGGAAAGAAATGCTCGAATGCCTGGCTGCGGTACACATTCACGATATCGTCCACAGTGATCTCAAGCCGGCCAACTTCGTCATCGTTCAAGGCCGGTTAAAACTCATTGACTTTGGCATCGCCAATGCCATTCAGACGGATGAGACGGTCAATGTTCACCGCGAGACCCAAGTCGGCACGCCGAACTACATGTCACCCGAGAGTTTGATGGACTCCAACCACTACGCGTTTACCTCGGCCCACAATGGTCGGCATCTGACGTCTGGTCCCAAGGGCCCGAAGCTGATGAAGTTGGGCAAGCCCAGCGATGTGTGGTCCCTCGGCTGCATTCTTTTCCAGATGGTTTATGGCAATCCGCCCTTTGCCCAGATCCAGAATCAGATGGCCCGTTGCCAGGCCATTATCAATTGGAATCACCGAATCGATTTTCCCGAGAAGGGTCTTGGCGGCATTACGGTTCCGCCATCGCTGATGCGGACAATGAAACGCTGCCTCAATCGCGACCAGCATGCTCGCCCGTCTTGCGCGGAACTACTCTCGGAGAACGATCCTTTTCTGTATCCTATGGAGTACGCTGTCGATATTCCCGGTTTCGAGGACTCATTGCCTGTCACCGAGGAGCTGCTCAGCAGAATTATCCAGAGCGTTGTCACACGATGCCGGGAACGGCTTCCCAGCGAGAGCGAGACGATGTCGGCCTGGCCTGCAGCGTACTGGACCAGTGTGAAGAAGGCCATTGCTGCCAAGGAAGGAGGAGGAAGCGGTAATGCCACCAGCCGGTGAACATACTCGTATAGGAGTGCCGTACCTACTGTTTGGCTTTTTTTTTAATAATGTTATGGGGCTTGTATGATCCAATCGGGTGACGAAGAATGATGTTGTTTGGAAAAAGAGAAGGATGGATTTGGGTAGCGCTTATTTGTTGCTCTGCTCTCGGTTAAGACAGCGCCGTTTTTCCTTTCTGGCCTAGCCGTTTCAGTCTCGGCCTTTACTTGATACCACACAGACCATTGTATAAACTTGTTGTTTCTTTTTGTGTGTTCAAGCATGGATCTCTCTTGTGTGGATGCAGGTGCTGTTGTCGTGATTGCGTTAGCAGCTCCGTTATATACATTCTGGTCAGTGGGCGAGTGAAAATGGAAGCTCAACCTGAGTTTCTGATACCAATCGCCGCCTTCAATCTCGAACTATGCATTGGTGGGTATGGGAATCATATTCCAAGATTTCTATGGCCACCAAAATCTGCACGCCATCTTGAACACTCCAAGTCTCCTGTTAACATACGCCGCATTGTTGCTATAGAACAGATGACAGCCATCAATTGCCGAGTCAGTCCTGCGCCAGCGACAGTATCGCAAAGCCATACAGCCAATGGGCATCTTTGGTCTGCCGGCGGAATTTATGCCTCTGTACAGAGATTGCCGCGTAGCGCTTCCATCGCCCCCTCTGACATGCTCGATTTATTTTCGGTCTCCATGAACCAGCACAATGTACCTGGGACTCCCGCTCGGGTTCACGGAGACAAGTCACCGTGCATGGTCCCAGCTCGTCTTTTATACAGAAGAAGCACACATGTCCGTCCCTCGCTCGACCACGTCCTCTGGGCTGTTGATCTTCAACTCGCTAATCCGCACGACGGTGTATCGGTGCTTGCTTTTGATAGTCTTGACCTTCCGATTTCGCCTTTTCGTCTTCTCCTTGGATCGCATTGGCTCGCTTTCGACGCCCATGACGGTCGCGCGGCACTCGTAGATACGCTCGTCAATGTAGGGCACTTCGTTGGCGCCTCCAGTCCGCTTCTCAGGCTGGGTCGGGCGGAGGGTGAAGTCGCGCGAGCCCAGCACGGAGGCGCGATTGAAGCGAAGCACGTCGCCGGGAGAGACGCCCGGCATGAGAAAGGGCAGCCGGATGCTGTCGCCGGGCGTGACGAGGTACGGGCGGCCGTGGATGTGGACGGTGATGTAGTGGCTCGACTGGGCGCGCAGGAAGGGGAGGAGCTGCTTGACCTTGTCCGGGAGGGGACCCGTGGGCACGGGCGGCGGCTGGAGGGGCGGCATCCGCGCGGTGTTGGACTGTGGTGCCAGGCCGGCCGGGGGAGCGCGAGAGACGTGACGGGGCTTGCCGCGCTGCACTGGCTCGGAAGGGGTAGTGGCAGCAGCTGCTGCTACCGTCGACGATGATGATGCTGCTGTGGGTGTGGGTGGCACTCGTGTAGACTTAGGGGCGCGGGTCCTCGCTGAGGCCCGCTGCGTCTGTGGGGCCGTAGCGGTGGTCAGCGGCGGTGGTGCGGCGGCTGCGGTGGCGGTGGTGTTGGTAGTGGTGGACAGCCATTGTGCGCGGCTTGGGAGGAGGAAGGTGGGAGGGAGGCGCGTTATAGGGCTGCGCAGTTCGAGCGCAGTGCGCAGTAGGGATCTGCTCATGTTGGGGTGTTGATGTGTCCGTCCGTTAAGAGTCAACCAAAACGCTGGCTGACCGCACGGGAGGTAAAGGCGCGTTGATGGAGGGCGTCACGGGAGGGAGAGATGACATCTGCTTAAACATGAAGTGTGCGCTGAAGTCGGAGCTTGGAGTTTTCGCGGCTAGACGCGCCTAAGACCCTAACCCTAGGGTATTCCTTGTTATATGTACATGTATTGTACCTAAACTCAGTATAAGTACCCAGGTAGTACTTCGTCGCCTACATCAGATCTTTTGGTACGGCACGTACTCCTCCCACAAAGGTGCAACTCATTTCCCCCTGGGTACTTATATACCTGGGTACTGATATTTTCCAAAAAGAAAAAGAAAAAAGAAAAAGCCAAGCTGAATCTTGTTGCATGCTGATGAGACGTGGTACAGGTCGATGATCTCGAATGCAGCCCCCTCATTTTGGAGGCGATGGGTGCCAGAAATGATACGACTACTTCGCAATGTAGTGCCGCATACGGTCATTCTGAGGAATGCGATCATGGGTGACTCAACGTCGTGTGTTGATTCCAAAGGATAAGCGCCAATAGTTGGTTCTGCACCATACCTTTTGCGGCATCTGTCCGCTTGACGACAGCAGCTGTCCGCACACTTGGCCTTTTCCTGCGAATCAGCAAACAGGATTGCAAGGCTCGCATGCAGGACAACAGTCGGATTTGTTTTGTGTGCCACTGTACGTGGTTGTGCGTTGTCGAGTTGTGGCCGCTCCCTCCGAGTTCCGAGCCCCTCCGAGTCCCTCTCGTCCTCTCCGGAAGGTGAACGGCGGTCAACCAGGCCATACAGTATCCCTCAAATATTCGCTGTGGACTACGCTGCGCCTGCAGGATCTTGCTGCCTCCATATTTATTGATCCAACAGAAACAACATGTTTCTGGGACTCGATGTCGATGTGCTGAGCGCGGTTGTAGTGCTGGCCGGTGCCGGGTATGTGGTCACGGGCCTTCTCCTCCTTCTCGCTCGCCCGCGGCGCCATCCTTTGCCACCGGGTCCCAAACCATGGCCAGTACTGGGGAACATCACCCATCTCCCCACACCAGGCGTGCGTGAATGCGAATTCTGGCTTCAGCACAAAGACAAATACGGTGGGTCAAGCCTACCCTACCCCCATTCTAACGCCGTTCCAACTTCATTCTGTCTGGTCTTTGGCATAACGCTCAGCTCACTCTGGCCATGTCTGTCTCACATAGGACCAATCAGCTCTGTCACAGTGCTTGGAACTACCATTGTGATATTGCATTCACTCGAGCTGTCGGTCGAGTTGCTGGAGAAACGTTCCGCAATCTATTCCTCGAGACCGAACTTGGTCTTTGGCGGCCAGCTGTGCGGATGGGATCACTTTCTTGCTTTGGTGCCTTATGGTGCCCAATTCCGGGCTATGCGTAGACCATTGCATGCTGTGATGGGCACTAAAACAAGCAACTTGCGCTTCAACCATCTACAGGATGTCGAGGTCCACCGCTTCCTGCTCCGCCTTCTCGACGACCCTTCGCGACTCCGAGACCACATCCGAAAGTAAGCTTCACCAACAGGTAGCCTAGTGCCCAATCCTAACAAGGGGACCTGACTGACATGACTGGACCTTATAGGGAAGCAGGGGCTATCATTCTCAAGGTGGCTTATGGGTATACTGTCGAGCCACATCAGCAAGACCCCTTGGTCGAAATCGCCGACCGAGCATTGGAGCAATTCTCGGTGGCCACTGCTGCAGGGACTTGGCTTGTTGATAGTATACCGGCTTGTTTGTCATGCCATCTGCTCACTTCCTGCTGGAGCTAGGACTCTGACTGGTCTTCCCTAGTGAGATATCTGCCCGCTTGGGCGCCTGGAGCCGGGTTCCAGAGGACAGCAAAGCTCTGGAAGGCAACGGTCACGGAGCTCGCAGAGAGGCCTATGCGGTTCGTTCAGAAGCAAATGGCAGAGCGATCATATACAGAGTCGTATGTATCGACGCTATTGGGGAGCCGAAGCGACAGCCCAATGGGCCAGGATGAATACAACATTGTGAAATGGAGCGCCGCCTCTGCTTACACAGGAGGAGCAGATACAGTGAGCAAGCCCCCTCTTTGTTCTATTGTGTCGCTACGGCCCATGAACTTACAGGAGCCTGCTCCAAAAGCGGCACTGTCAGGTTGGACGATATTAACTAACCATGCAGTCCGTCGGTGTCCTCTCCGCTTTCTTCCTCGCCATGACTCTTTACCCCGAGGTCCAACGCCAGGCTCAGGAGGAGATTGATCGCGTGGTGGGAAGCGCAAGGCTTCCAGATTTCGACGATCGTAACCATCTCCCATATGTTGAGGCCGTTCTCAAGGAGACTTTTCGTTGGCACACCTTGGCTCCCCTTGTTATCCCTCATCTGACCACCGCGGATGACATCTGTACAGGATACAGAATTCCCAAGGGCGCCATCATCTTGCCCAATGTCTGGCACGTCCTCCGTCCCATGTTACTGTCTGTAGGATGTATCTACGAATGCTGACTAGGTATGCTCCAGGTGGTTCTCGCACGACCCGGACATATACTCAATGCCGGACGAGTTCCTCCCATCGAGATTCTTAGGCCCTACTCCCGACCCAGACCCAACCAACTTCGTCTTTGGCTTCGGTAGGCGGACTTGCCCAGGGAAGCATCTCGCAGACTCGTCCGTGTGGCTCACCGTTGCGCGGTCTTTGGCTGTCTTGGACATCTCCAAAGGCTTGGACGAGACAGGCACAGAAGTCGACTCGGAGGTGCGCTTCTCGCCCGGCGTGATCAGCCACCCTGCACCATTCCTGGCCCACATTGTGCCTCGAAGCTCTCGACATGAAGAGTTGGTGCGAATTGTAGAGACGTTACATCCTTGGCAAGAGGCTAGTGCCGGTGGGCTTTGAGTTGGTGGGCACTTTCTTTTACGTGTACCGAAGCTGTCGTCAACGACCCACAAGATCTAGCCGGATACACCGAGAATGGGGTCTACGGTAAGTCGGCGTGCTGGATCATCAGATCATGAAACACGCAAGTCAGTCGTGTTTTGATCCACTGCGGTCTTTGTTTCGGTGTTTTCTCTTTGCAGGTATGTTCAATACGAGTGGTGGAGTGGTGGAGCATATTTCTCTTCTTTGAAGCAGACCATGAAGTGTGGTACAGTGACACTGGCAGATAACATATGATAGAGTATGTAACAGCTTGATAAGCGGGATGAGCAGTACAGTACGGTTTCCTCCCACCTACTGCATATTCAACTACACAAACATCCTCTGTGTTCCACGATGGCAGCTCTGATTGTACTTTGTATGGCCAAGTTTTCATGAGAATTTGATGTGGGCATCCACCACGGGCATCCTGGATTCACTGTGAGCATGGGAATCATCTCTGGTGAGTTCAGAAACACTTCTTTTGTGTCCATTTGGTCCTTTCGATTGCCAAGATTTCACATGCTGCTCGCCGTGCACAAGTCATGTACCTATTGCCCCCTCCACCCCTACTACACAGCCCAGTGTCTCATTAGACGAACGCGATAATATCAGCTAGTTTATCGAGGTACTGACTGAGAGAACTAATACTTTAATCTCCGCCAGTTCCTTTAGCAGCTCCAATACTCCGTACTACAGCACCGACTCGTACTGTTAGGCTCGTCCGGCACGGCGTCCTAAAGATAGCTAAGCCACTTCACTATTCACCCACTCACAACAACGAATGCCGTATTCTTCTCTGAACCACGATGATTACTTTGGATCGAGCGGGACGGGGACTGGGCCATCTCCAGACAACCCGAGCTCTGCTCGTGTTGCAAGCTCGAGAGGATCAATACAGTTTCCGACAGTACCGGCGCCCAGACGAATAGATACGGCATCAAGACTTGTCCTGCTCATGAGCCGTCTTGATGTCTATTGTGACTGCTCAGCGAGCTGCCTGCTCTGGAGTCTGGCCTCTGGGCCCTCGAGCCTTGGCGGACAACATTGAACAGTGTGGAGCAGTACGAGTCGGATGTTTCCTTTGCTTGTGCTTGGTTCCTGGCGAGATCATTTTGTGCAAACGATTTGCCAAGTCTCGCTACAAAGTTGGCATATAGATGGCCGTCGGGAACCTCGTTGAACGTTGGTAGAGGGGAGCAATCCAACTCGTTCAATCCGGCTCGACAGTCAGTCCGCGATGGGTTCACCACACTCGTTTTTGGGCCTTGTTGCCCTATCACTCTCGTTACAATCGGTCGCAGCGCAGGCCATCACACAATGCCCAACGACGGCTACCACTTACACCGGAACAGACGGTTCCCAATATGCCATATGCCCTGCCACTGATTTTGTGGGAGTGTCAGCCCAGGTTATCGCGAACACTGCCGACGCGGCTACATGTGCTCAGCTCTGCTACGCCAACACAGCCTGTTTAAAGGCCGTGTACGACGGCGTGGCAAAGAACTGCCACGTGAAGAGCAATGCGAAGAACGCTTTGACCTGGGTTCCCAGCAACAGGTACACCACGATCTACATCAACAACAAACTGCCTGAGGCGTCCAACATCGCGAGATGCCCGTCCCTCGAGACGAGCACAGTTCTGAGCAACAAGACCTACAAGGTCTGTGGCAACACAGATATTCGTGGTGCGTCTGCGCAGATGGTCGCCAATGTCGCCAGCACCGCCGCCTGCGCAGCCCTCTGCTCGACGACCGGGACTGGCTGTGCCAATGCAGTCTACGACAAGCAGAGTCGCGTCTGTCACATCAAAGCAGAGGCAGCGACCAACACTCTGATCTGGTACACCAACAAGCGATACGACGTGATCCGCCAAGACGTTGTGTCGAATCCAGCCGTCCAGGGCGCCTGGTCCGACCTCATCCGGTTGCCCGTCATTCCGGTCGCGGCTTACGTGGTACCGGCTTTCCCGGAGGTGTCGAGGCTGATGCTGTGGTCTAGCTGGGGAGCAGACGCTTTTGGAGGCGAGGGCGGCATGACCCAATTTGCTGATTACAACTACCAAACGTAAGACTTGAGATTATCAAAGTACATCCGCCCGTTTCGGCTCAGACGTTGACTTGGCTCTCTAGTGGCGCTGTGTCAGCCAGGAACGTCACAAACACACAACATGACATGTTCTGCCCGGCCATCAGCAGTCTTCAGGACGGACGTATCATCATCAGCGGAGGTGGCGACGCTGAAGCCACCACGTACTTCAACCCGGCGACCAACGCTTTCGAGAGAGGTCCCGATTTGGTCATGCCCCGAGGCTATCAAACCTCGACGACAACCTCGGAGGGCAAAGTCTTTACCATTGGCGGAGCCTATTCGGGGCCGAGGCAGTCCAAGAACGGCGAGATCTTTGACCCGACCACGAGCACCTGGACCACGCTCGGCTCTGCCCTTGTAGGGCCTATGCTTACAGTGGACAAGGAGGGTCTGTGGCGGACTGACAACCACGCTTGGCTGGTTGGTTGGAAGAATGGCTCGTAAGACACAGCCCCCCCCCCCCTTCCTCCCCACCCGGCCCAATGTCGTCTGCGCCAGCAGGGAAGTGATGTCCCAGTGCTAACATCGGGTGGTGTATTGTAGTGTATTCCAGGCCGGCCCAAGCAAGGCTCAGAATTGGTACGGCACAAGTGGCGCCGGGTCTGTGACGGCAGCCGGTGTCAGAGACACGCAAGATGCCATGTGTGGTGTCTATGTCATGTATGAGCCGGGCAAGATTCTGAGTGCAGCCGGTTCCCAGGACTACACCAACTCGGATGCTACGAACAAGGCGCACATCACCACCATTACGGAGCCAAACACGCCTTCTGTTGTCGAGCAAGTCCCGTCCATGGTCTACCCGCGAGGCTTCGCCAACGCCGTTGTTCTTCCCGACGGCCAAGTTCTCGTCACGGGTGGGCAGAAGCGCTCGTTGGTCTTCACGGACACCGATGGCGCCTTGTTCCCAGAGATGTTTAATCCGGCGACCAAGACGTGGACGACGCTGGCGCCCGAGGCTGTTCCCCGAAACTACCATTCTGCAAGTCTGCTGCTTCCAGACGCCACGGTCTGGAGTGGTGGAGGCGGACTGTGAGTACCCAAATCTTTGCTATGCAATGGCCTTCTCTACTGGGCTTTCTGCGGCGATATTGATTACTGACGTTGCTTCAGGTGCTATATCAACACCGTCGGGGGCAGTTCAGCCAACTGCGACAAGTCTGTCGACCACGCGGACGGCCAGATCTTTTCTCCTCCCTACCTCTTCGATGCCAATGGCAAGCTCGCAAAGCGACCTACCATCAACGATCTTTGGTACCCTTCCGTCAAAGTCGGCGGCAAGCTCGAGTTTACGGTGGACACAGCTGACGCGAAGGTGGTCCTGGTCCGCCTGGGAAGCGCAACGCACTCGGTCAACAGTGATCAGCGTCGTATTCCGCTGACCGATGTCGTCGTCACGAAGCGCCCTAATAACAAGTACAAGAAGAACTACACCGCCACGCTCCCAGCTGATAGTGGCATACTGCTCCCCGGCTACTACTACCTGTTCGCTATCAACAGCGCTGGAGTGCCCAGCATTGCGAAGACGGTCCAAATCACGCTGTAAACGATCTCGGACATCTGCACAATCTACGCAACTAATGTCGAATTCAATAATACCATCTCTGTTCCTGCATCTCCGGTCTTTGTCTTCTGAGATTCCAAGCCCGTGGACCCGTCAACCTGTGATATGTGGGTGTGCTATCTGCAGTCCGTCATGGACGGGCACCTGATCTCTCATCATGATGCTATTTTCCAAAGATTGTTCGCCCTGCTCTTTGGATTCGTTGGATCTTGACGGGAACAGTACGACCAGTCTCCCCAATCTCCCCAACAGTGAAAGGTTTCTCAGTGCATCTGCTGCCGGAGCGTACGAACAATCTGCGGGCGCAGCGCCGGCCAGTGAGCTCTCTATAGGTGCCTGTCCTACCCCAGGGCCATATGCTGCCAACGGTTTAGTGAGTAAGGTGCTAAGAGAGAAAATGCCAGTGGTGAGTATGAACTGTTTCCCCAGCACTATGTGGTATGCACAGGGCGTGCGGACGAACTTAATAGTGGTGATATGTAAGTAGTAAGTGAAGTGCGGAAGGGGGCGCATTGCGTGATTTTGGATACCTAGCTATCAATGATGCCCACTGTGCCCGTATGCTCTGATCTATTGCTTATTAGGTAGCGATGTTTGTCAGTGGTACTGTCAGGCGGAACGCTAGTCCTCGAAAGAGAAGGTAGTTAGTTGCAAAAGTCGTCACAATATGGCGGCCAACGGGTATTCGGCTTCCTAGATTCGATATCCTGTGTGATATACTGTGACGTCTATCTTATCTTCACCACAATCTCCGGCAGTTGACACACAGACGCGGACCACAACTTTATTCGGATGGCTGGTTGTGTCGTGACGACGCAGTCAGGCAGTGTAATTTCAGGAGTTGAGATGCAGTAGCTTCACGGCAGATCGACACCGCTACTCAGTCGTATACAGCCAGTATGCACAGAGGTATATATATACCAACTCGCCCAGGCCAGCTTGAACCACGTCCTGCCAAGACGCCAGACACAACCAAATCTGCCCTAGGAACGATGGTGGCACCAAAAAGCTTGGTAGCGATCGTGTGGCTCATCGCACAAAATGTGGTTGCGCAGTTTGTCCCGGCGCCCACAGATCTCACCAAGACAACTGGCTACCTCGATATTCCCGTGAGGTACAAGCAGGTTCCGGATGGCATCTGTGAGACTACTCCGGGAGTGCAGTCTTTCAGCGGCTATGTCGATATCGAAGACGATGAGCATGTCTTCTTCTGGTTCTTCGAGGCGCGCAATCAAGATCCCACCGCCGCTCCGCTGACTGTTTGGATCAACGGTGGACCAGTGAGTAGTAACACTTTACTGATACTACAACCCAAAAGATGAATCACTAGCCCACGGCTCAAATACGTACTGATCGACACATAGGGTTCTTCCTCCATGATTGGACTTTTCCAGGAACTCGGCCCTTGCAGTATCGGCTACAACGGTGACCTGATTTCCAACCCCTACGCCTGGAACAACGCCAGCAACCTCCTCTTCATCGATGAGCCCACCGGCACCGGCTTCAGCTACTCCGATGCCGTTCCCGCCTACGTCTCCCAGTCCGGCAACGTGGTCCAGCTGCCCAATACCACCTGCCCTGACTACGCCTCCGACTGTGGGACATACTCCTACGCCAACCTTCTTGCCACCGCCAACAGCACCCAGTCCGCGGCCCCGCGCTTTTGGAAAACCCTCCAAGGCTTTACCGGCGCATTCCCGCAGTATTCTCGCCAGGCCTTCCACTTCGCCACGGAGAGCTATGGCGGCCACTACGGCCCCATCTTCAATCAGTACATCGAGACGCAGAACCTAGCCATCGCCAATGGCTCGCTCCCCGGCGCACATCCAATCAGTCTGAGGAGTGTGCTCATCGGTAACGGCTGGTATGACCCGCTGATCCAGTACGCCGCATATTACAATTTCACCGTGTATCCGGGGAATACGTACGACTACTCGCCGTACGACGAGGCCACGCAGGTCGCGACTTACAATGCTATGTACGGCGCCGGAAACTGCTATGACTTGACGACGGCATGTCGCGAGACGGGCGTCAATGAGGTCTGTTCGTTTGCAGACAATTTCTGCTATTCCGAGGTCGAGGCACCGCTGGATGCCGTCGGTCGCGATGAGTACGATATCCGTGAGCTGTATCCGGATCCCTTCCCTTATGAGTTTTTCGTGGACTACTTGAACACACCCAAAGTACAGTCAGCCATTGGAGCCTTTGTGAATTTCTCAGAGTCGTCGAGCTACGTGGGTAGTGCTTTTGGCAGCACCGGCGACGACGATAGGGAGTCGGGGACTATCGAGGCTGTGCGCGAGCTAGTCGCCCAGGGAGTATATGTGATGTCCTATGCAGGAGACGCAGACTGTAAGTTTCTCATTCATTCGCTCGTCCGTTCAATGTACAGCACCAAACAAGAGGGCCTAGCTAACCTACTCTCAGACAATTGCAACTGGTTAGGCGGACAGGCCGTAGCCCTCGAGATCGACACACCTGGCTTCAGCACCGCCGGCTACACAGATATCCTCACCTCCGACGCCATCGTGCATGGTCAAGTCAAGCAAGCTGGCAACTACGCCTTCGCTCGCGTCTATTATGCTGGCCACGAGGTGCCCTTTTACCAGCCTCTCCTTGCACTCGAGCTCTTGGAGCGCGTCATTACCGGCAAGGACGTGGCCACGGGCTTGTGGACTGTGGGCGGTAGTGGCAACTACACAGGCACGGTGGGGCCCGCCGAAAGCACATTCAGAGAGGGCAATGCCACGGTCCAATATGCACGTGTGCCGAGCTCGGCGACGTACAATACTACGACTGGCGCGCCTAATCCTGTGGTTTCCGTGAATGGCACTACTGTTGATGCTGGGCCGGAGAAGAGGGAGAGCAGAAATAGCAAACCTGAAAGTAAAAAGCGGGTACAAAAGGTCAAACCCGCAAAAAAGAGACGTTAATACCTTGAAAATAGATGATCAAATAGCTTTAGATAAATTCTGATCTATACTTTCGTTGACGATTCTACCGCCGTTGATCCGACGGCGGATGCCGAGAAACCCGAAAATAACTTGATTTACAACAGAAAAAAGACCGTAAATATTATCTTATTATATATAATAAACATTGCTAGTTTATTTTAAAACTAAAACGGAATAATATTAAATAAGTATCGATTATCTGCAGGGTTATTAATAGATTTAATATAGAGTTTCTCGAAATATCTATCAATAATTATTTAAAAGAAATATAAATTCAATCTACAATTATACGAAATATAATCGAAAAGTAATTTTATTATAATTTTAAAATTATATACCCAATAATTCGCTAATAATTATAATATTCTAAGGTATTACTTTTCTCTTAATAGCAAATATTTACTAAATTTATTTTTTTATTTTTTTATTTTTTTATGTCAATAAATGTTTTAATAAAATATATTTTATTGTATTAATATAATAAAATTAAGTTATTGTATTCTTTGAATTATATTTTTGGCATGAGAATCAATATACCTGCGTTCTTTATTATTGTTTTAGATAAAAATTCATTGGTGAGCAAAGGTTAATTACATTGTCGGGGAGAAAGGCAATAGTGCTGACTTGGCAGAGATTGTATCCGTAACGCGTTCTGTATGTATCCTTCTCTTCTCGTCCTTGCTGACATTTCTAACCTTTCTAGGTGCGGGGCGCGGCGCAGGAGCTGCCTGGACAGACAATCATTACTGCCATTTTCGTTACCAACTTTGCGGTGCTGCACTACTCCTGTCCTGGAGTGGGTGCATCTATCTTTTCGATATTCAGGATTACGTGAGAAGGCCATGCAGGCACATGAAAGCGGCCCCCAAATAACAATAGTCTACGGAGTATGCCCGTGAGACTGCCCCCGTGCTGCAAGGGAAACCTTAGCAGTCTCAATTTCCGAGGTGGTCTGACTGTGCACGGGCTTTCTGATTATGCACTGCAGTGGGCTTGGCCAGCCCTAAACGTACATATTTTGACAGCTCATGTGACTTTGAGGTCGCATTGCTCCACGCCCTGGCTGACGGTATTGGCAGGATGGATGGTATTGCTCATGTTGGGACCGGAGTGGTCGTTTTATTCTGCCTCTGGATGACATTCTGCGCATGCCAACCTGTCACATGCTCAGCCCACAAGTGACTTCAGGAAAAGACCAGCCCACAGCTGCACACAGGCTGCCGGCCATCTGCGCATCCACGGAATTTGCATATCAAGCCTTCAGAATTCTGTGTCAGTCTCAGGGGTCACACCAAAATTATACTCAGCAAAGATGGGAAACGTTGCACAGTCTGGCTGATTTGACTACCTAGGTAGTAGTTCTAGTTCATATAAAAGGAGGTTGGCTAATGTGTTCATGTGTATACATCTTAACGCTCAGCCTTACCACACAGCAGCTCATGAACCATGCATCGACACTTGATGATTGTGACAGACGAGGTGTCAGCGGAGTCCCAGAAGCAGCCCAACAGCCGGAAAGAATCCGTTTCCAGCGTTGAGTCTCCTCTCTCCTACCTATTTGGGCATGCACCTGGATAGGAAATGTGACCGTGACATGCGTATGTACGCTTGCGAAGGGTGTCCACAAGGCAAACCTGGCAAAGCGTAGGTACTCACAATTTATTATCACATTGCTAAAAATCCACGAGGATTTCAGCATCTTTAGGCAGCGTAGTTATTATAAATAGCCGTGCCCTCGCCATACTTCGCATTTGTATTTGGTGCGTCGAAGCAAGCTATCTAGGTACGGCGCAAGTAACAGTATCTAGTTCTGTCTCTTATACCACCACCGCCTTCATCTTTCATATCATGTGTCGCTTCTTACCAAGTCTAAGCCACTGGCTGCTGTTGTTACCCATCATCGTTTCCACGGCAGCACTTCCAACTGTTGTCGAAGAACTCGACCCTTACAACACGACGACATCCTTTGACAGACGTGCTGAGGGCTTCTTCTTGCGTATTCTTCCACTTGGAGGATCGATTACTCTGGGTTGGGGCTCAAGCACAGGGAACGGGTCAGTCCAGCTACAAAGATACCATCTGCTCAATACTAATAACATCTTCGTAGGTACCGGAAGCCTCTTCGTGACCAGCTTCGTAAAGACGGATGGAACGTCAACATCGTCGGGACGAAGGTCGGGGGCACGAACGTGTCGCCTGTGTCTGGAACTGTGATGGGTGATAATGTAAGAGCCAATTAACCTTGGAACCACAAGTACCTCGTTTTGACCCCATCCATTGACAAGATATTCCGTCACAGAGCGTTGAAGCCGCAGCCGGCTATACCGTAACGCAAATCCAAGGGCTTCTGGGCAACTCGCTTCAATTCCTGCCAAACCTCGTACTGATAAATGCCGGGGTTAACGATTGCACGTACAATGTCGATATTCCCAACATCGGCTCTCGCATGAGCAGCTTGCTCGACGAGGTCTACAACAAGATTCCCGGCGTTACTGTGCTCCTTTCTACATTGATGCCTAGCGTCGACACCGCTCCGGCCAATTGCCACGCGAGTGTGAACGCACAGTATCGCAGTCTTGTCACTACGCGGCGAAACCAGGGCTATAAGATCCGGCTTGCAGAATGTGAGAAATATGCCTCTCACATGCACTTTCACCCATCATTGAGGTTTCTCGGTGGTTTGTAGTTGCTCCTTTGCTAATCGTCCACTTGTAGTCGCGCCCGCCAACTCGTACTGGTGCACAAGCATTGGTTGTGACTACTACGATACTACTCATCCCCTCGATGTTGGGCACGCAAAACTGGCCGCATGTTGGTACGCGGCCTTCAAGACCGCATACGCGGACGGCTTGCTTACACCACCTGCTGGCACCTCGACAAATCTATTCTATGATGATGCTGACACCTTTACAAGCGCCGCACTGCCTCCCCCATCCTATGTTTGAGCCATCGGTCGTACCTGCTTAGGCTGACAGGAAGGGTGATGGGTTCGTGCTACTGCATCTAGACGTTAGTCAACCTTATAGGCCCATTGGATAATTGCATATTCTTGCAGTTCTGCTGCATTAATGAGATGAATGATTGATGATCAGGCTTACTGAGTGAACTGTTTACACGAACTTATCACTCGAATCGTGCACTTCTATAAACTTGCTTCCATGTCCAAGACTAGCTTCGACGATAGACCCCTGGATCGTCGAGTCGATGCCTCTTACCTTGGATATCGGAAACCTCAAACCTGGAAATTTACCGCCCGCTGCCAATTAGTCTTACAGCAAGGCTATAGGAGTACTTAGGCACCTTGTATAGCGAGTTTCAAGGTCCCCCTTCAAAGAGAAATAATCATATATAGGGATGGTTTGAAGAAACTAGTCCCGATTAGGAATAATTTGAATAATAATTAAATAGTTGATAAAGAGGTTAGTATATTGTATTCTTATTACGTTGAAGTCTATCTAATTGAAATAGCTAAAAGGAGAAAAGAATTGCAATATATATAGTTTTTTCTTTCTTTTTATCAGCTAGTAATTAGCGAACAATAAGAGCTATTACTAAGCCACTTTGAAACTAGCTTTATTATATCACTAAAAACGGATTATAATAATATTAAGTACTAATATAAATAGAATCTTCTAGAAATAAGTAATTTATAATCGTAATTTAAATATTCTAATAATAGCGATTTTAATAGTTTCTAGATTTTTTTTAATATAATCTATTTACGTAATTATACCTAAATATAGCTAATATTTATATTATAATATAACGGTAATAGATTGTAGATATATAATTTAAAACTTATTTAGTTAATTATATAATTAATTTTGAGATTATCTATTAGAGTATTATCAAATCGCTATTAGAGCATTGTTTGGATTTCTCGTACTATAGACTCTCTTTTAAAGGATATCACTAACACTTTATATAATATCCCAAGCTCTACTTTTAAGGATATCACCAAAATCTTTTTTATATCCGAAATTCTATTTTATAAATATTACGAAAATTGATTTTATATCGCTATTTTTATATAAAGGGCTAATTTTCGTATAGAAGGCTGATTTCACGTAGGGGTCTGATCTCACGTAGAGGGTTAATTTTCGTAAGAAGTTGTGAAATCTAGTTTTGGTAATATCCCTAATTTAGTAATATCCCGGTAATATCCCTAAAAGTGGATTTATAATATAGCGAATTCAGATAGTGCCCTAATAGCGATTTAATAATACCCTAATACATAATCTCTTATTTTTTCTATTAATTTTAGTAATTTTCTAAACTTTATTCTATTTTAAAAATTTTAAGGTATTTTAATATTATTCCTTTAATATAATATTTGTTATAATTTATATATATATTTAATCATATAATATTTATAATTCAATAATTATTTTTCTATATTCTCTACAATATATTTATTATTGTTATTAAAAAATAAAATATTATTTAAAAAATTCTCTATTAAGGTATATTTAAATCGCTAATAGAGTATATTTTTAAAAGTGTTATTAGATTATTATTATTATTAAATTAGAGATATTGTTAAATTAAAGATATTATTATAATTAAAATTTACGACTTTATAAAAAAGCCCTCTATATAAAAAATCAATTTTAATAATATCTTTAAAAATAGAGCTTTAGGATATAAAAAAGATTTTAGTAATATATCTAATCTAATAATATCCCTAATTTAATATTATCTCTATTTTAATAATATCTCTAAAAATAAATCTATAATATAGAAAATCAAAAGTATACTCTATTAGAAATTTAAACATACTGTAATAGATAATTTTAAAAATATCTGCTATATTTCTCTTTTATTATTTATTATTTATAGCGTTAATATTTTTAATTCTTTAAATCTAAAAAGGGAAAAAAAGTAAAAATTGCTATAAAAATAGAGTATATTCTATTAATTAACATGAATATTATTCTTTATTATTATATTTTTTTAAATTTATAATTTATAATTTTCTTATTATTATATATATAAGGAATGAGCGCAAAGGGCTTAGTTATAAATTGTATAATTAGTAAATCTTTGCTATTAAAGAGGAAAAAAAGAAAATTATAAAAGGGCGTTTAGCTATAAGCGGTTATATAAATATATTGCTTAATTAGCTTAGATAGCTAGCACTATTATATAAGCGAATATAGGGGTAATCCCTATATTGCTATATTTAATAATAATACTATTATATTATTACCCCTTTTTAAAGCGAAATTTATTTATATTAGCATTTATAAATACTAGCTTTAATTTACTCTTTTCAATTTTCCCGTATTAATTGATATTAATTAACGGTTAAAACCCTTTCTTTTGCTATTTTAATAAAAAAAATTAAATCGATATAAAAACCCAGCAGCTATAAGCTCGTTCGAACTCATAACCTCTTAATATAGAGATACGTTTTCTTAATAATAGTAAAGTATTTTCGGCTATTTTATCGAGCTAAATCCTATAATTCGATTAATAATTTATATATAGAAAAAACGCATCTTTAATCTATTTATAAAGCAAAGTTTTATATTTAAATAAATTCTATTTTATAAATCTTTATTTATTTTTTAATTATATACTTCTTTTCATCTTAGTTAAATCTTTTATCTTACCCGCCGCTGTATTATTATCTTTATAAAACGGATTATCTTTATTAGCTATTTAGATTATAGCTTATATAATTAATCTAGCTAGAGAGCTTTCTAATTTAAAGTTAGCTTTATAAAACACTATTAAAATCTTTAAGAAATTCTTAAAATTCGCGGCATTATAAAATTCAGGATCTAAATCCTATCTTCTCGGGGAGCTTGTTGTTAACCGTGCTGCTATTGCTGTTGACTATGTGGATCCCGGCCAGCCCGCGCACGGGCCACTATATAGCCCGTGCCCCGGCATTCTAACGATACTCTATCAACGCCGCCGTACAATTAAATGCGCCTATATTGAAATTCAATATAACTATAAACAATCAACAACTCCTCCACCAACCTCCCTCCTCGTTAGAATTAATTTTCACGATAACTTTAACTTCTTTTAATATAGCCGATGGCTTGCTAATAGTATTCGATTACTAAAGCCGCCGGAATTAATAGGGAAAACGATAGTAGAAAAATTTACGGAGATTTTAAATCTAAGCCCGCATTTAAACGTTTTAAGCTTAATTGGCATAGGGCTATTAGTTAAAGAGCAGGCGTAGCGGGCGGCAGGCGTGGCAATATGGCAGATTAATAGATTTGAGCTTAAAAGCGATTTAAAAAAAAACGTCAAATATAATTCATTATATTTATATTTTAGATCAGCTTGGTTTTAGATGGTACCCAGCTTAGAGTTATAATTGCAAAATAATTATATATATTTATTAACAAATCTTTAAATTACGGTGGTAATATTTACAGAGTTATAAATTCTTAGGAATACGTAAGCTAAATTACTATAGCGGGCTTCCGGGCGGTATCTTTATAAAAAATAAAACCGTTGCGGTAATTTTTTTTCGAAAAGATACCCCTTTGAATTTTAGACCGTAGGCGATAAGCCGAATTAAGCCGGCGCGCGAGGCGCACAGTAGCCCGTACGCCAACCCACACAGTTAATAGCGACTGCAGCACGGTTAATAACAAGCTCATTATTTTCTCTATTAAATCTAACATTAAAGCTTGCTATAATATATATATAAAGCGATAACTCTATCTATTTCCTATTTTTCTTTTTTACCGACGATTTCAATATCCGGTTTTTCGTAATTTTAGTTTAACAATAAATTATCGGAGTAACGCTATAGCCGATCTATATAAAAAACCTTTAAATCTTTCTAAAATATAAGCATATCGAATTCGTAAAAAAAAAGGCCGATATAGCCTTAATATAATACGCTTATTAATTTTTTTTTTTCGTTAAAATAGTCTATAAACTATATCTTTTCATTAATAAAGACCTTATCTCCGATATTAAATTTAAATTTCCGTCGATATTTATTAGCTTATGAAATTATTTGGTCTTGATTGCGTTAAAGATATTTTCTAAATATATTATAATATTGTTTAAAAATCTAAGTTCTTCGTTAAATCTATTGTCGATTTAGCTTCTCTTATATAAATAAAAACTTTAGATTTGCTCGTTATTTCCAATTAAACGCTAACGGTATAGGGAATCTATAGCTTATTTCGAAAGATGTTAAATTACCGAATATATTATATAGATTAAACGCTTATATAATATCTATTATAGGATATCTAAATCCTAATTATCTTAATAGGAATTCGCAAATATATATAATCGCTAATTTATTTATTCGTAATAATTTTCGATTCATTTTATTAATTATAAATAATTTATTATAAATAGCTTTTAATTAACTCCTAAGATCTTTAATATTTCGTCTATAAAATAAACGATAAATTAGAAATCGCAATCTAATTTTATTATTATTAATAATCCGTTAATTCGCTATGACCTATATAATATATCTAGGTGATATCTTTCGTAATCACCGACTTAATATAAACTATCGATTATATTTCTTTACCGAACTTATCGATTATATTGAAAATATTATCTAAGCCGGTTTTAGTTTTCGGTATTTCGTTAAAATCGATCATTATATATTGCTATAATCCCAGCGGTATTAGGATCGGGTGCAAGAAACCCGGCGTTTTATCTTAAAGGTATTTAGCGAAATAATAAATATAATTATCGATATAAATATTTATATTAATTAATTAATTCAGCTTTTAGTATTTTATAACGATAAATCGCTATATTTTAAATTTTTTTAAATATGTTATTACGATTTATATATAGAGTTATTCTTTAATTATCTATATCCGTAGATTATCTATAGCTAAAACCATTAATCTTCCTTTATAAAATATATAATTATCTATAATTATCTATTATTATCTAATATACCGCTTTATTTCGAATATATTGCCGATATATCTTTAATATTAATTCGTCTCGATTAATTATCAATAAAGTATTTATAAAAAATATTCCGGGAATTAATAAGGGATTAATATTTATATTAAATTGTCATGGACTCAAGCTATAGCCATTGAGTCTAGGGTTCATTGTGATGGTGCACAATGAGCCCTTTAGTCAGGTGATATTAGGCTACGTTTTGTGTGCGGAGCGTGCCCGCTCTGCATATTCTAGTTCTCGTAGTACCTCAATTGATAATACCATTTGGCACCTACCTGGCTTCCCATCGTAAGTCGGACCATAACATTCAATTAAAATCCATATCCATTTATTTGGACTAATTATTTCGATATAAACGATCCGATAGGAAACGCTATAGATATTGCAGCAGATTCGGCTATTACCCGAGGAGATAGGCTATCGGCGAATATCTAATCCTTTATATTTACGGAGATATCTTAGCTTTAACCGGGGCCGGCGCTTACTTAGGCTGATTTCCGCCGATTAAAAGAAATAGTGCACCAAATAGCTATACTTCTTATATAACGGCTCGGACCGCCGGATTAAGCAAATCAAACGGGCCGGCTAGCATAATAAATATAGCCGCAAATATAGCTAAGCCAGCCGCTTCCTATCGATCTGCCGTAACTAATAATATAGCTTATTACAACGGATTAGGCTTAGACCTAAGCTAAAATGGCCCGATACGAGCAAGATGCCGAAATTATCCGTAGTAAGCGTAAACGCTACGATTAGCCGGTGTTTACGGGCTCCGTGGTGATTTGGGTAGCAACGCGCCAAATAATCGAATTTATTTTAAAAACGGATAAGGTATAGATCGGGGAAGGACGGCATACGTTTATCTATATCTAAAACTATTATACCGGAGCTATATAACAATTATTTAACGCCTATTATATTATCGGAGGGAACGGGAGTATCTACGATCCGATCAAATTCTTCGATTATATCGAAGCTTATTTCGGCGACCCCTATATCGCAGAGAAAGCCTTAGCCGAGTTGGAGGAGATACGGATAGGCGAGAACGAATTATTTTCGGTGTTCTCGGTCTATTTCGAGACGAAAATAGCCTAAGCTAATAACTTATTATGGCCGGCGGAGATTAAAATAAATAAATTATATTTCCGGATTTCTCGACGCCTCTAAAAAATATCTATCCTTACTAAGATCAATAAGACGGACTATATATTAGCGATAGAGGGGTACCGGGAGTTAGCCGACGAAATAAAAGCGTTAGATCTAAAATATCGGTCGAACCGCCCCCCTTCCGCCCGCCCGATATACCCGATCGATAAAGATATACCTATAATAAATATAAACGCCGTATATATAGGCCGCTAGGTTATATATAGCCAACGTTTTCGATAAGCCCCCCAAAAATAAATCTAGTATACGATATAAATGATTGCCGAGGTGCGACGGGCGCAGTTAGAAAAAGGATAATATTTTTGTTATAGCTCGGTAGACCATTTCTAGAGGGAATATGGGCTACGACCCGCGGTTAACCCGGTATGGCCCGCGGCTAATTCGGTGTGTTTTAATGTCGCCCAGATGGATAAAGTTAATTAAAATATTCCCTACTAAGGGAAAGCCTAACTTTTAAGTATTATCTCGTTTAGAAATCAAACGACCCAACCGATATAGGTCTAGAATCGGATAAAAATGAATTTATTGTAATTAAATTATATATAAACGAAAATCTTTTCCTAATCCCCATTTTATTTAATAAAATCCATTTTCTAAATATTTAAATAGATTCCGGCTATGATTATTATTATGTTATAAACAAAAAGATAATATATCGGTTAGGGTTAAAGCAAATTTAATTACTGTATCCTTAGGATTTAGGGATGGTATTAAGCTTAGAAAGGAATTTATATATTATCTATATAGCGAAGTTCTATATAGATTTCGACGGATGGTCGAATCCGATATTGGCCTATATTATATTTAGAATAGTAAGGGAGATGATTTTAAATCTACCTTAGATATAGCACGAATAGATAATTCTCGACGCCGGGGAAAGATATTTTAAGGTTAGGAGCGAAGGGGGGATATTAATTTAAATAACGGCGGCCCGTATTAAAGCGGAAAGTTTAAAACGTATAATAGGGTTAGTATTTATTAGATTTACGATTAAAATAAAGCGCTTTATTAAATTAGCGGGGGTTGGTATATAGCGAGCTTTCGCGATAAGCCTCTGCGAAATAATCTATATTTTATAAACCATTATTTTATAGACGGACGATGGCGAGGATTGGTCCCGATTACCATCCGAATTATCGCGGTTTCGTAACCTTTATGATAAAGAGAAAGCCTCCGCTTTGCCGCTATACCGGGGGCGTTTTAACCATTATATCTGTATTAAGCCGGCGGAGGACGGTATATTATAAGAGCTCCCGTAAAGATCATTATATTCGATATTATAAAATTAATTTTTTAAATTATATCGGTAAGTAATAAAATTGATAAATAAGGGTTAGGTATAAACGAGCTTTTTTTCGGCCGTGGCTCCGGTTTTGTTAATCGCGAAATCAAAAAGGGGTTAGCGATTCTATATAGATTACCGTGCTTTAAATAAAACTATGGAGTAAGATCGCTTCCTTTTACTATTAATTAAAGAGATGTTATGGGCGTTAATTAAATTGCGATGGTTTACGAAATTAAATATCCGCGCGGCGTTTCACCGCTTCTATATCGCCCTTAAATAAAAAGGTCTAATAGCTTTCCGGATATGGTTCGGTTTTTTCGAATAGCTAGTTTGCCTATTCGGATTAGCCGGGGCGTTTATTACTTTCTAATATTATATTAATAATATAATGGCGGATATCCTCGATAACTATATTATAGTATATTTCGACGACCTTTTGATTTTTTTTTCCGGATCTAAAAAAGACCATATAGGCAAAGTGGAAACAGTGTTAAATCGGCTATAAAAGGCTAGGTTGAATTTAGATTTAAAGAAATACGAATTCGTTATAAAGGAAGTTAAATATTTGGGCTTTATCGTAGAGGTAGGGGTGGGTATCCGGGCCGATTCCGAAAAAATTCGAATAATATACGAATAAAAACCCCTTTGTTATATAAAAGAGGTGCGGAGCTTTTTGGGGTTCGCCAATTTCTATCGCGATTTTATCGATAATTTTTCCAAATTAACGGATTACCTCGTCCGCCTTATTAAATAAGGTACGTAATGGGAATAGATAGCGGTTAAAGAGCGGGCTTTCTAAAAGTTAAAATATACCTTTATTATAATATTAGTGCTGGCGTATTAAAACCCCGATATATTTATAATAATAGAGACGGATTATTCGGGGATAGCGTTAAGAGGCTATTTGTCTTAAAAAGGATTTAATGGTATTCTCCGATTGGTGGCTTATTATTTAGTATAATTGATAATGGCGGAGCGTAATTATATTATTTACGATAAAAAGCTCCTAACGGTCGTTTCTTACTTTAAGGCGTAATCGTTAAAGCTATGTAATATCCGTACGCCGTTTACGATTCTCACTAACCATAAAGGCTTAGAATACTTCTCGACCCTTTATTTAATTTCGGAATGTTAGGTATATTGGGCCGAAACGCTTTCGTTATTCCGTTACTATTTGTGATACCGCCTAGCTACGTAAAGGGTACGCCTAAATATATTAATAAAGCGGGGATAAGATAAACCCGAAAATAAAGAACGGAGGGCTTAAATATTCAACCCGGTCACCATATATATAGTTATAGTAGCGGCGATAGATTCGTTTATTAAAACGATGTATATTGCTAATACGCGCGAAAACGATTTCGAAAAGCCCGAGGATTAATTATTAGAGGATGACGTTATAAGAGGGGCGGTCGTCGAGAATAAGGCGATATTACCACCGACCTTTTTTATAATGTAATCGGAGCCGCTAACGCCGAATAGCTATTTAATTTTTGGACTAGGCATTTTGGCAAAGCTATAGGATTAAGGCATAGCTAACGATCTTTTATATTCTATTCGCCTAGCCGCTATTATCGAAGGCGTATGCTATTTCCCGGTAGAGGCGGGAAGGATGGTATAGATTATAGATTACGGTATCGATTTACGAAGAGCGCTATAGTACCGAGGCCGATTATAGTTTTTTGGCTGGGAACCGTTGACGATAAAGATCTTTTAATAAGTTTACGATTCGCTTATGATAGGCTACCCGGGGAAAAATATGTTATTTAAGGTCTTTTAACGGGATTATTATTGGGAGGGGATGGTGGCGGATATTCGGAGGTTATATCGTGCTTGTACGTAATATAGTGGTATTAAACCCCGCCGCAGCTTGTGTTAGGGTTTTTTATAGCTATTACTTATCCCGGATAGATATTGGGCGTATATTTCGGTCGATTTTATGGTCGATTTATTTTCGATTAACGGCGGATTTCGTTATTTGTTAGTGATTACCGACCGCTTATCGAAATATATTTAGCTAGAGGTTATAGGGTCGATGACGGCCGAGGCGTATGCGGAGCGTTTCTGTAATATATGGTGGCGATTTTACGGGTTTCCGGCTTTTATTATTAACGATAGAGGTTCGGATTGGGTTGGATTTTTTTGGATTACGTTTTGCTCTTTAGTAAATATCTAGTAATTATTATCTATTGCCTACCACTTATAGATGGATGGCGGTACGGAAAGGGCGAATTAGGAAGTTTAGAAGTATTTGCGGATCGTTGTGATTTTTTTTTAATTTAATTAGCTGTTATATTTGCTAGCTTATTAATTCGCGTTAAATAACCGCGATTCGATTATCACCGGTTTTAGCCTTAATAGATTGATCTACGGATATAAGCTATCCCCGATTCCCCGGGTAAATAGAGATTCGATATCTAAAATTAGCTTAACGGGTAAAGCGGCTGTATTCCTTATATATTTATACAAAGATACGGAATTGGCGTAAACGGCGATAGTATATATTTAATAAAGAATAGAAAAGAATGCGAATCACTGCCGCCGGCCCGTAGAGTAGTTTAAAATCGGCGATTAGATATAGCTTAATTTAAAAATCATTAAAACGAACCAGCCGAATAAAAAATTGGATTAATTATATAATTAATATAAAATAATTGCTATCCCGAACCTAATGAATATCGTACTAGATATTCCTAAAAAGCACCCTACCTTCTATATCGATCTTATAAAATATATATAGGCAGAGCCATTGCCATTATAGATTGTATTTAATAATCGCCCGGGCCTAATGCTTATGGCCGACGAACCTAGAGCTGGCGATTATAAAGAGTTTTATATAGAGGAGATATTAGCGGCGAAAATAAGAAAAAGGAGAAAAGGCCTATGTTAAATATTGGTAAAATAGAAAGGTTACGATAAGCCAAAGTAAAAACGCCTCGAAAATTTTCAATATATTATAGCGTTAGATATATTCGAAGTATAATAAAAAGATGCTCGGGTTTATAATAACCCCGAGTCGGATCGTAGAAAGGCGGTATAAATAAAAAAAGGCGACCGCCGCAGCTGTTTTACGTTAGCTTTAAATATAAAAGGGGGAGATATTAAGGGAGCGGTACGGGTGCGGGTTATTCGCGTTCATCATTGTTAATTTTTTTTGATCGAGGCAAAATGCAAGCCTTACTATATTGGACTTATATCTAATTAGAATTCGTCTCTCGACCTTATCTGCCTATAAATAAGCTTATTTTCTCCCTGTAAGGTATTATCGGGGCTGGGATGTAAGCGTTTCGGCTATTTTAGATTAATATCTAACCGTAATATAGCTCCCGATAAGATATATTTATAATTTTTAATTAGATGTGCGGTCGTCGTAGCGACCGCAAGCCGAATATATATGATAATCTATCTTGTCTTCGTTGTTTTCGAGGGGGGTGTTAAAGCGGCGATAATGGCGTGTAGAGCAGGCGTATTACGAATAACCACGTTCGCGTAAACGCTCGCGCAATTACCGGGCTAATTATATCAAGACGCCGGTCTGTTAGATCTATATATTTTCAAAGCGATCCTGACGAAACTACGATCGATTAACGGGATATATATAATACGGGGGCGTAAGGGATTTATATTAATAAATTAGATTTCGCTAATCAGCTCTTATATGTTTATATATAGGTTGCCTAATAGGGCTAGGGCTTGCTACGTTATATCGTTGGCGTTATCCGGGTAGTGGCTGCGACGAGCGTTATTAAGAGCCGGAGCGAAGATATTGCGGGCCAATATTATATCAAACGAAGAGCTAAAAGGGTTAACGGCGCCGGCGATATAGTTACGAAGAATAAAAATATGGGGGGCGTCGTTAAAGGATAAAAGACTAAATCGAGGGCGTATCGATTTAGGGGTGGCGGATTCGACGGCGGCGACGGTAAGCATGCCCTCCGCCCGGGCGACGTTACGTATACGTAAAAACTCGATTATAACGGCCGAAAATTAAAAAGTGAAACGTGCGCGGCGGTTAAAACCGGCGGCGGTCTTTTTATAGGTAGACGCCGTAATATGCTTATTATTATTTATAAAGGCAACGATACGATAGAATAGGGCGCGTAAGGCGGGCGATATAGCTATAAAGTATAGTTTCTAATTATATTTTAAAAAGTATTAATTAGGGAGTATATCGTATGTGCGTCGCGCGTAGCTCGGATACGATATAGAGATAGAAAATATATCTTTTAATATTACGATCGGTATACGCTATAGCTGTTAAAGCGGTATCCGCGTACGTAATCCATTTTGGTTCCGTTATTATATAAGCGATCCTGGTACCCAACGTATATCTTATCGAATTACTACGAGGGCAATTCGTCTTTATCGTCGCTATTACCAAGGATAGCCAGATCGTTTAAAGCGCGTACGGGCTAGGTATAGGGAATTAATATAGCGGGGATAATTAAAATATAGCGCTTATATTTTATAAGGAAGTTCGTCGTCGCCGCCGAAAGCGCCGGCGGCTGTATAGCCACCGCTTAGGCTATTTATAACGTCGGCTATTATAATAGTTAGAGGCGTGTAACGTAGGAAAGGGATATTATTCGCTTATTAGGAAGGCGCGAGATGCGAGAAGCTAATTATAATATAGATACGAAATGGATAAAAAATAGTGGATAATAGGTATAAAATATAAACGGATAAGAGATAGGGAGGAGGGGGCGCGTATATAAAAAAGAAAAATTTTAATTATAGGATAAAAGCTAAGGCGCGTATATTAGTGCTATACGAAAGCGGCTTGTATCCGGCAAGGATAAAGGTCGGGCCGAATAAAGGGGAAATCATTATAGCGTTAAGGGGTCGGCGCGCGTATAAACTATATATAAACCGTATATAAACCGGGCATAGCCCGCGCCCGCATCGCGCCTTATAACGGGAAACGAGGGTATATCATAGACTCAGGCTATAGCCATTGAATCTAAGGTTTATTATGACGGTGTATAATAAGCCCTTTAATCAGGTAATATTAGGCTACGTCTTATATACGGAGCATGCCCGCTCCGCATATTCTAATTCTCGTAATACCTCAATTAATAACACCATTTAGCACCTACCTAGCTTCCCATCGTAGGTCGGACCATAATATAAATATAGATATATCCGCTATAAAAGCATTAATTTATATAAAGGTTATATTAAAAAGTTTTAGATAAAATAGATTTATTATTAAGATTATAAGGTTAATTTTTTTTAAAATATTTTAATGATACGTTTTTCCATTTAGTATATTGTTAATATATATTATTTTTATATTTTGCATATAAATTAATCCGCGATTATATTATTTATTCTATTATAATGGATAATGTTAAGATAATATTTAGATAAAAAGTTTGTATAATTAACTTACTGTAAATTAAATAACTATTTAATTATAAAATATTTAAAGATATAGTAGTTTATAATAATTTTAAGTAGCTTTAGATATTGAAATCCCTCTAATTCCGCTCTTTCAGCTTCTAACAATTTTACGATAGCTATTAATTTTTTATTGTATATAATATAATTAAATTCAAAACCATTCAAAATTTTCGAGAAGGAGGCGACAAAATGCTAATTATTATCGTTTTAATAGCGTTAATAGAGAACTCCGGCGATCACCCCTTTAAATATATCCGTTTCAATATATATCTTTAATATAAAGTCGAAATACCGGAGCAACGGAGCTTTTATCAAAACCTATCGAAAATCGTTAAAAGCTTTCTAATAGATCCCGGGTAGCTATTGCTAAAGCTCTTTTTTCCGAATAAGGTCCGTAAATAGCTTCATTACATAGCTATAAATTGAAATAAAACGCCGGTAAAAATTAACAAACCCTAAAAAGGCCTAAATCTCTTTGATGTTTCCCGGAAACTCCTAATCCCAAATAGCCTCTATCTTAGCTAGATCGATTATAACGCTATCTATTCCGATAATCAAACCCAAATATTTAATTTTTTCCATATAAAATTCGCATTTAATTAAATCCGCTTAAAATACTATAATATATAGGCGTTATAATATATATTTTATATACTTTTTATATTTTTTCAAAATATTCGAATAAATTAAAATATCGTCGATATAGATGTAATGGAATTTATTTAGATATTTTTATAATATATCGTTAATAAATCGCTAAAATATCGTTAATTAATTAATAAATCCGAACGGTATTACTTTATATTTAAATAAATTATATTAGAAGCGGAAAAACGTTAAATCTTTATCGTTAAATATAATTCGAATTCGATAGAAAATTTATCGGATATCGATTTTAATAAAGATTTTAGCTTTAGCGATCTAAACTAGCGTTTTATCGATAAATAATAGAGGATATATATTTAAATAAAGCATTTAATTTCCGATAATCTACGCAAAAACGCAAAACACCGCTTGGCTTTTTAGCTATAAAAAAAGGTTTTATTTGTTTATTTGTTTATTTGTTTATTTGTTTATTTGTTTATTTGTTTATTTGTTTATTTGTTTATTTGTTTATTTGTTTATTTGTTTATTTGTTTACCAAATCAATCCTATTTAATTATCCCGGTGCGAGCGCTTAAGAGCTCTGTAGTCAGGTTTTTCTAGCCCGTGCCTATACGCCAGAGGCGCCCGTGCACAGGCCTAGCCCGAAGCTGCGATCTTAAAGCAGCCGTAGCCTCGCCTCCGCGCCGTACAGCGCAGCTGGCCATCGTCAAGTACGGCCGTAAGGCCGCGTCTCTCCCAGCCTTAATCCTCCTTTAGGCGAAAACCTCCGGTCTATAGCTATATATACGAGGTTAAGCCCTCCTTTAATAATATACTAAAGTAATTGCAATCTATAAAGTATTATTAAATTTAATAAATCTTTGTTTTAAATTCTTTATAATATATTTCTATATAAATTCTTTTTTAAAGATATTTTATATAATCCGGAATGTTCGAAAAATTCTAGCTTTACACTCTTTTTTCATTTAATCTTATAATTAATATATTTATATATAGTAAAAATATTAAGATCGTATTTACTAAAATTGCGTAGTTTATTATAATAATATTTAGATATTATATATAAAACTATTTTATATAGCGAATCTTCGTTATAAAATAGTTTTTTTCTATAAATATTCGGCTTATTAGTCGAAAATTAATTTATCGATTTTATATAAATAAATAATATTTATTTAAAGAAAATCGTAAATAATCTAAATAAAAGAAATAAGTCTAATTATTATAATATTAATAAAACGTTTATATTAACCTATACCCTTTTAATTTAACATATATGTATAATTATATTTTTAATATTTTATTAATCGTTCTATTAATTATATCGTTAACCGATCGTTTTCGAAAATATCGAAAAGAGATGCTGAAGACTTTATTAATTCGGTTAAATATTATTCTATAAATTTAAAGCTCGAATCGCGATTATAGCTTATACCGATTATTAATCGAAATAAGCTTAAAGAAATTTACAATAAATAAATCGGGTCCGTGAATCGCTTATTATTAAAAAACCAGCTATTATTTTTGTTTAATCATTTTTATATTAAACTTTCAGCTAATATATCGTTTATTAATATATATGAATATATCTTATTAATCTAATAATTATGAAAGCGGTTCTAATCTAATTTATCGCTATAAATAAAAATATATTATATTTCTATATTTAAAATCTTTAATATTTCGTTTATATTTATATTTATATTCCATAAATTATTTAATAATATTTTTATATCGGATTTAGATAACAAATCCTCACTATTAAATAACTGTTTTATTTTAAATAATAAAGGGGCATTTGCTTTAAAATAAAGGAATTTAAATTTAAATATTTTATCTATAATGCGGCGCTTATATTCGATATTTATATCTATATCGCGACGGCGAATATTTTTTTTAGGAATTTATTTCGTAATATATAGCCGTTTTCGTTTATAAATATATCAATTAATATCGGGCTTAGCTTTTATATTAGTAGATATTCTAAATTTCTTCGATAACGAATAAATTTGATATAATGGTGTTCGAATTATTTAAAGCTTACCATTATATTGTGGTGTATATTAAATATTATTATAAATATATTTATTTTTATATAGCTATCGATTCGTAACGCCGCCTATTAAGCTATATCGAGTATTTATTAAATTTTATAATTATAGCTATCGATAAAATAAAGTTAAAACTTTATTAATTTATTTTAATTATAAAACTTTATAAGTTTTTCAAGTTATAATAATTTAAATATATGTTATATAAATTTCAAATGAATAAAAATATTTATTTACTCTAATATTTATTAATATATTAATTATAATTATAATAATTAGATAAATAAATATATTATTATTTAATAATATAAATTATTAAAGAAATTATATAATATTAGCTTTATTTAATTTATTTATATATTAAAAATAATAATATATTTAAAATAAAAATTTCATTTAAATAATTTAATTTTCCGAATTTAGATATATATTATTAAAAATAGATTTTATAACGTTTTTTTCCCGGATTATTTAAGCTTAGAATTTCTTATTAGCTATAATATAAATATAGATTAGCGAAGTATATAGTATAATTGCTAGTATATAGGTTATTGAGGTATTTAAAGCTATAATAGCCGGGTTTTTCGTAAATAAAATAAAAGTTTCAAGCTATTAATTTGGCAAAACATTTAAAAATATAACGGTTATCGCTATACCCTCCGCTATAGTTATAATATTAATAATTTTTATAGTTATTAATAAAGCTATTATTATTGCTACTATTAATAATTATATTTATAATAAAACTGCTTCGATCATTATTATATCCGCTATATTTACTATAATTATTAATAATAATATTATTATTATAATTATTATAATATATTTATTTATTTATATACTTATTAATATAATTAATTTTTCAGATAAATAATATAATTTTAATAAAGATAATATTATTATCGAAGAACTATATAACTAGATTCTTTTATAAAATAGCGGATAAATAATATTGGAAAACTTTTCTTAATTTTATATATATATTCTTAATTAAATAGCTAAATATATAAAAAAATCTTTTGAGTATATAATAATTAGATTTCTTGATATTATAGATTTTCGGCTTTATTATATAAAATTTATTAAAAGAAATTCAAAAAAATTATATTTCCGGTTTATATTATAATAAATAATAAATAAATGCTTTTTTATACAAATTATTATAGTATCATAATAAAGGTTATTATAATTAATATAAAAAGAATATTCCGAATAGAGTTATTTATTAAACGATTGATAATATAGCGAGTTTCGATAGCTTTATCTTAAAATTAATCTTTATTATCAATTAGCTTATTATTAATAAATATCTATTATAAAACGAACGAATTTTTATTCTTTTCGAAATTATTATAAATTCGGAAGAATCGTCGATTTTAATAATATACTTAACTCGGGTATTATTATTAATAATTTGAATATATAAGAAATTCCAACGATTAGCGGTATAAAGATTTATAATAGGTTAATCAGCAATAGCTAAATCGGCGTATAGATTATAAAGCTTTTAATTTTATTCGGAAATAATCATATCGCGATCCGCGATCTCATATTAATAATCTTTATAAATTTTATTATTAAAATCTAATAGATTACCGGATTTTTTTCTTTAATTTAGGTTTTTTTTTGGAAAAAAACACAAGTTTATGCATTGTATTCTTTATATCGATATCGAACTTTAAAATCTAATTATCTAATAAATTTCTATTATTATTTAATTTTATAATAATATTATAAAGATCGGTAATTTAAAGATATATAGCTTATAATCCAATAATATACAGTTTAAATTATTTAAATATAATATTGAAATGGTTATTATTTAAAAATTATTTTTAAAAAAAATTGGATTTATAAAATCGATTAGATTAACAAAACGAATTTTATTATCGCTTATTATAAACTTAAAATAAAAAGCGGGTTCGTTTTTGTAAATACCTAAATGAATAGCTAAATTCTCAATTTTTAATAATAAATCGTCGATAAAACTTTAGATAATATTTTAATAACGAAAATCAACTCAATTATCTTTACGTAATTAAGATACAATTATATCTAATTAAACTTCTTTATCGATTTAAAAAATCTCCTTTTGTTTGTTTTCTTTATTATTATTAACGGCTAAAGTGATAGTCGAGGCGATTTTCTCGTAGAGATTCTAGATACGCTAGGAAATAGCTATTAAGGAATATTAGCGTAAAGGGGTATTGGGTTGCTTATCGAATTACTGCTTCTTTAGCTCCTTTTATCTCTATCATTTTTCAAAATCTTTTTTCTCGGCTAAAATATATACCATCGTAGCTTATTTATTTAAATCGATCGGGCGAATCCTAATTAATATATTAATACGGTATATATGCGTTTTTTTTAGCTTTTCTAATACGATTATTTAGCAACCGCGGCTTTTATTAAATTTAATATTTTATAGAAAATTTTCTATAAAATATTAAATTGATTTAAAATAAATAGTAAAGAAATATTATATATATAAATAATAGGCGTGAAGGGTTTAATTATAAATTATATTTAATAAGTTTTTGCTATTAAAAAAGAGAAAAGAAAAATTGTAAAAATGCGTTTAGCTATAGGCGATTATATAAACGCACCGCTTCATTAGCTTAAACAGCTAGCATTACTATAAAAGCGAATATAAAAGTAATCTCTATATTACTATATTTAGCGATGTTACTATTATATTTATATTATATTATTTTTATTTACTTAAAAATATTGAAATATAATAGATATATTATAGATTAATTAATATTTATTGAATAACTTAATAGTAATGCAATAAATTTCTAATATAAAAAATAATAATAGAAATTCTATTTTAAAACTATTTATAAATATAGCTATTTAAAACTTTTTATAAATTATCTAATAATATAACATCGAATTATTCTTTATTTTATCATAGTTATAGAATAGAAAATCCGTATTTAGGATATTATATTAAAATTAAAAATATAGAATATCTCTTTTAAATAAATATTTAAATAAATAGCAAATTTACTTCAATCGTTTCTTTCTTAAAACGGATAAATTTAATAGAAAAATCGGGAAAATCTATCGATATTATTTTAATAAAATTATCGAATAACTTTAGCGGTATATTATTATTATTTCGCTTTTTATTTAAAAACTAAAGCATTAACCGCCAGAACTCGCTCTTATTATCCGGTGCTAGTAATTATCTTAACCTTTATCTCTTTTTTAATATAATATAAAATTTAATTTTTTAATAAAAATTATAAAATATATCCATCGCTCTATTTTCATTATATTTCTAAAAAGTAAAATGCTTTCAATATATATTTCAAAATAATTACGATTTCAATTATAACGTTATTATAAATATTATATATATTAATAAAAAACGATATTATATTTAATAATTCCGTAATAATATTACAGATATTAAAATTCTTTAAATATATTAGAAACGTATTAATAGAATATATATATCAAACTGCTTAAAAATATTATATTTAATATAAAAACGATATTCAATTTTTAAAAATAAAGAAATATAAAATTATAGAATTCTAATATAGATAAATTATTATCGATATATTTTAATAATTATGAAAACGATAGCTGTATTGAGAATTATATAAATAAAAACAATTTATTATATATATTTCTTATATAAACTTTTCAATACAATAGATATTATATTATTTTTATTATAAAGCGAAGTATTGAATTTTAAATAAAGATAAAAACAAATTAATTTTAAAATAATAGCAATTTATAATTATAATATCGTTATAAATATAACAAATAAATTATTTATACTCCGATCAATATTTATATAACTATACTATTAAAATCCTATTGAAATTTAAATTTTGAATATATTGCGAAATATATTTAAACTATTTTTACCTTATAATATTGTTTTATTATTATATAAAAAGGGAAGATTATAAAAAGACGAATTAAAAGCAATTTTATATAAAAGATATAATAAATTAAGAAAATGATATATATTGAAAGGATTGATTTATATAAAAAAAATTATTTTATATGATAAGAGAAAGAATTACAATTTAATATTAGAATTTTAAATATGAAACCTATTATTATTTTAGAATTATTATTAATGAAAATAATTATAAATAAAGAGGATTTATATTAAAAAATATAAATTAAAAATTAGAACGAGAATATATATAGAAAATATTATATTTTCAGTTGAAAATCTATAAAAGAAATTAGAAAAAGAATATATAATTATACGAAAAAAGCTATTATTATTATTATTATTAAATTTAACGATTATAATAAAAGGATTGTTCTAATATAATTCTTCACTTTATAATACGCTTTTTAGAAATAGATAATAAATTTAATACTATTATTTAAAATTTTATTTAATTAAATATTAAATTTTAAAAATATTTTTCAAATATATATATAAATTTTTTTTAGATTATTTTATATAAATAATATTAATTTATTTATAAGAATAATGGATAAATATTTATCGAGCTTGATTATATAAATTTAAAGATTATTTTATAGATTAATAAAATTAAATATGTATTAATTTGATATTTATTATCAATATTATATCGAACGTTTTAATATAGTTATATTAATATTTGATTAATATCAATTAATATCGATTAAAAAGTCGATAAATTTTAGAATAATAGAAATATCAATGGAAAATATTTCAATACTTTATGATAAAGTATTTTTAATAATAGAAGAAAATTAATTTTAAGAAATTGATTTTAAAGCTAAATCTAAATTATATTTGCCGATTTTTTTTAAGCGAATTCAATATAATAAAAACTATTTTTCGAAAAAAATATCATCTTTATATAAAAAAGCTAAATATTTTAAAAACAAATCGTAATTTGAAATATAATTATTTATATTATATAATATTGCTCTTAATAATTATATTGCTTATTAATATTTATAATTATATAGTTAAGTGTAATATTTAGGTTTTTGAATAAAATTGCCTATTAAAACAATATAAAATCGTTAATATAATATTATTTAAGTTCGCTATATTATAGATTTATTTTTAAAAATATTATTAAATATTCGAGATATGATTAAAATCTAAATTTATAATTTTATATAGAAAAGCTCTTTATATAAAAACTAGTCTTTTATATAAATAGCAACTCTTCATATTAACATTAACCTATTATATAATAAAAGTCTATAGCGGCGATATAAAATTAATTTTAGTAATATTTATATAAAATGTAAAAAAGGGTTTAATAATATTTTTAAAAGTCGATTTCCAGATATTATATAAAGTTTTAGTAATATCTTTAAAAATAGAATTTATAATATAAAGAATTTGAATAATGCTCTATTAGTTATTTCGTAATATTTAAATAAATAATCTATCTTGTATATACTATAGATTTGAAAAAGAAAATTTTAAAGAAAATATTAATATATTAAAATTGAAATTAAAATATTAAATTCATAATTTAAAATATAAATTAATATATATATAGTGTTAATAAATTCGAATTTAAATTCTTTATTTTTATCGATAATTTATTTGCTTATAATAGAAATTATTATTTATAAATAAAATATATTATAATATTTTAATATAAAATTTTAATATATAGCGGCAATAAATTTATATTATAGAATAATATTTATTAATATATAAATATATAATGTAAAGCTTATTAATATTTAAAATTTATATATTAATAATAAAAATTAATTAGATTATAATAAATTTAATATATTATAAATAATTATTTAATTATTATTATTATTAAAAATCTTGATAATAATTTACACCGATTTTTATTTATTATATAAATATTTCTTTAAATTGAAAATATTATTAAAAGATATTTTATAATTAATATTATTATATATTATCAATATTATTAATAATATAAATAATATAAAATATCGGAAATTTATTAAATTAATATTATAAGTAATATAGCCGATATTATAATAAATACGAACTCTTTTTAATATTATTTGAAACAATAATATATTTTATCTTTATATTATAATAAATAATGTTAAATGAAAAATTCTATATAATTTAAAAAATATAATTTTCTAAATATTTATAAAAAAGAAAATTTATATTATTATCTTTATTTATTATAACATTATTATATTATTATTATTATTTGAATATATATATATATATTTAAATATTTTATATAATTATATTTATATTATATATAGAAATAAATTTAAATTATATTTTATATATTATATATAATAACATATGAATAAAGATTTAATTATATATAAAAACAAAAATAAAAATTGTTTTATATAATATAATTTATAATATATATTAGTATTTTAAATACTATTCTTTATTATACTAATAATATTTTTATTGAAATTAGAGTTTTAAGATTCTATTTATTAAATAAATATTATATTTAAAAATATTTATTTCGAGATTAATATAATTTTTAAAAATAAATATATATAAAATATAATATTTGTTCAATAGATATTATTAAAGAAATTATATATATATATTAAAAATATTTTATTAATATAAATTCGAATTAAAATAATTATCGATATTTTAATATAAAAAATAACGTGATTTTAATATAAAAAATAACGTGATTTTATTAAAATTATTAATTTCGTCGGTATTTTGTAATATATTAAAATATTGTTTCTATATATATATAAATATATATATAAATAATAATGAAAATTAAAATATATTTATGAATATATTTCCGTTAATATTACAATTTTTATTATAATATATATCAATTCTTATATTTATTAATAATAATAATAATAAATTATATTATTAAATTAATATATTGAATATATTTATCGATATATATTTTATATCGCTTTAAAAAATATTCAAGGATTTTTTTTAATAATTTTAATACGAATTGTAATATAATTTTATTTTCGTAATATTCATTCATTATAGAATTAACATCTACTATATTAGATTAAGATTTTTCTAATCTATCTTACTATTTTATTCTATAATTATGTATAGTTTCTATTTATAATTATTACTTTTAAACATATATAATTTCCTATATTTCAAAACTTTAAAAACAAAACAATTCTATTAGTATATTATTTATTAGTATTATTATTTCGTTTCTCTATTCATCTGAATATCAAATCGTCGGATATTTGCATAACGCTTCAATAGCGTAAAACTTCAACCAAGTTTTACTCGTTTCAATTATTTTAGTAAAACAACATCAGAATATTTTAAAACTAGCGAGGTATTAATTCGGTTTTAAAGCGTTCCAAGCTAATTTAGTAAAACTAGGCATTAAATTAGCGTTATGTATTTAATTTCGATATGGAACAAACGAGTATATATAGGAAGGAATCTCCCTCTCTTTTAGAATTAGATTTTAACAATACAATATACACTCTTCTATTTCTACTATTACTTCTACTATTACTACCGCTTCCGGATTAATTCCAAATTACTATTTACCTTTTTAGGACTAGTGCTTTTTTACTTATTAAGTATATCGACCTTATATAAAAGCGAATAATATAAAAGTCAGAATATATATAATATTAATGAACGCTAAATTCGGATATATTATAAAAAAGAAGCAAATAAATTCAAATAATATTTTTAGGAATTCAGCGTATATTTTCTTATAAAAAAAAGCAGGATAATTATACGATATAATTGCTATTTAGCTTAAATATATATTTATACGACGTAGTAGATTTAAGCTAATAAGCCCTTTTTCAAAAAGATAGGAGTCAAAGCGAAAACGAAATATTAGCTAATGTATCAAATAATCGGAAATTGCGTCAAAATCGCTATTTTGCTATTGTCGCTATAGCTTTAAATTATAAAGCGTGATTTGTCGTAGGGCTTAGTCTCTTTACCCTTAATTTTACGAACGAAACGTATTTTAAAGATATAATAACCGTTATATGCAACTTTTTTATAAATCTTAAAGCGGAAAACTCTTACGCCGATCAAATTAATTATCTCGATATCGTTAAATTTCTTAAAGAAAATGTTAAATATAAAGATTATATCGTCGGCATATAACTTAAAAGCTAATTCGAAATCCCGTTTCTCTTTCTTAAAAAGTTAGATATATATCGGCTATAGATCTTTTTTTTCTATATCGTTATCGGTATTTTCGGCAAAAGCCTAAATATCTTTTATAAAAACCTAAATACTTTCCGTAAAAATTTAAATATCTTTTTATAATAATATTATATATTTTATCGGTTTCATTTTTCTTTTTATTCTTAAAGCTTTTAAAGCGCCTTTGTTTATAAAAAGCGAGTTTATTTTTATATAGGTCCGGGGTATCGGGATTGTATATATATATAGGCGATAGATAATAGATCGGAAGATAATAAATTTGTTTAATAAATCGAAAGTAAGGTTATAGTTGTTATATAATAGCAGTTTATAAAAGCTTAACCAACTATCTTTTTTTCGCTATATGCGGATATCGCTTTAAGATTTAAATAATATTATATCGTTCATATTTAAGCTATTATGGATATAAAGAGCGTTATTAACGAACCGTACAGCTTTAACTTTATAGATTATTTTTATAGCGGCTTAAATCGCTTTGCCGTATTAAACCATTAACGGTGCAAGAGGAGATTTAATCATAATGCGTAGGTAAGCTCTAAAGACGAGCAATATAGGAACTAAACCGTTAAGATTAGCGATATCGTTAATAGCTTTAATAGCTATTTAGAATATAGCATCCTCGGTTATGATATAGCATAACTCGCTGTAAAGGATTTTATATATTCGGCGGAAGAGTATATAATACCGCTTTATATTGCCGATAGACCAATGGATTTTAATAAGGATTTGTTTATATTCGATATCTATGAATTTGGCTTCGGATTAGAATTCTTCGGCTACGAAATTCGTGCCGGCGTTATAAACGAGCTTATCTAACGGGCCTTAATATATATTTGCCTATAAGCGGCAGAATAGCTTTTATATAGCTTTCGTATCTATAGATGGAAAAAAGCCGGCTTAATTAAAGCTTATACTCTTATTAACGATATATAAAATAAATCTATTATTTAGATATATAACGTTTATTAATACCTTGGCGTTAAAATTTAGATTTATTTTAATAATAAATTTAAAGCGATAAGGCGTTTGATTATATATTTATTACAAGTGGTATAGCTTTTAGATCTTTTTAAGGGTCTTATATAATACCTCCTTATACCTAGCTTTTTTGAGCATTCTTAAAAAGCGTATAATCTTTAGGTGCTTAAAGCGGCGATATAGAATATATAGTTAATCTTCGGAGAGAAAGGCTGTCATAGCTTCTCCTTTATTTAGGCAAAATTAAGCATATCTCTATTTGCGGATTATAAGAATTAAAATTATAAAGCCGACGATTTAATTTATTAAATTATCAAAAATATTATATAAACAATGTATATTTTTAAAAGCAAATAAGAAAAGGGTATTAGTGCTTGATATAGAATTTTATAATATTAAATAAAATAAAAAACGGAAATAACGCTTATAAAAATTATCATTTAGCCTAGACTGAATTTAATTTTAGCTTTATTTATATATAATCTATTTAACGTTAATTTACAATTAAGGCATTCGCGTATAAATACTTTGTATTATTTAATTCTTATAATTAACTACTTTGTAGCGCCTATATTAGGCATAACGCCCTAAAAATACAACCGAGAATAACGGTCTATTAATTAGAATTCCTATATAAAGATTATTTAAAAGGTTATTATAGGGTTATAGCTATAATAGAGTATAAAAAAGCTTGGTTTTAGAAATATATTAAATCGAAATATTATTATAGATCGTTTTTAATAGTTTTATCTTTTTATATATATATATTAACAAAAGGCTTATCATAAAAATAGCTTTTATATTATACCAAAAACAAAGTATATCTAGTATTAATCTTATTTACTCTAATTTTAATATAATATATATTGTAATAGCGATAGGATTTTTAGCGTTTTTATAAAAGGTATTTATTAAATTAATAATTCTCTTTGTTATAGATGTAATTTATGTTTAGCTTTAATTGTAGTTGCTTGTTATTATCGTTATTATTAAATTATTTATTACCGCCGTTAAAATTATTTTTAAATCTTTTATTTTCGAAAGAGTTACGGCGTCATTAATTATTATTATTATTTTCGTAACGGCGGTCGAGAAATATAGCGTTAACGGAATCGCTATATTCGTAGTTATAACCGTAGCCGTAATTATTATGCTTAATGAGGTATTGACAAGCACTTAGGCGTATTGGAAACGTTTTAATTAATACTTTAAGGATTATAAATAAAACTTCGAACATAAAAGAGTTTTTAAAAAGCATAGCTTTTAGTTCTATTATACCGCGGCAAATACGGATAATTATAAGCTTTAGATATACCCCGCTTATAAATTTTTCGCCGAATGTTCGTTAGCATAGCCAAAGCTTATTTAGCATTTTATTAAATATTTTGTGAAAATTTAAACTTAGGTTTTTACGAATTTCTTTTGAATATTATAGTTATTTAATCCATATAATAATGCTTGCGATTAACGTTAATATGAAAATAGATTTTGATCTTAACGTAGATGTCCGTAAATGTATTTTTTTAATATGATATTGTATATATAATATTGCTCCGCCGCTTTTATAAACATTCGAAAAAAGGTAATAGCAAATTATCTTTCGATAATCTCTAAGTAATAATAAATATCGAAAAAGATATAGAGCTTATCGTTAAAAATATTATACGGTTTACCGTTATATTTATAATCGCGGCCGAATATTTTAACGAAATGCGTAATCGATTAAACGTTTATCCGCTCGTTTAAATATATTCGAAATAGGATGGTTTTATATAGATTATAGGAAGATTTTATTCGTCGGGTAAGGATACAGTTTCCGTTATTATCTTTACTATCGTTTGATAAAAGAGATAAAAAAGAAATAAGGAAATTATAGATCGTGCCTATCTTTATAAAGCTTAAAATAATATATAAAGTATAACGGATAAAGCGTAAATTAATAGAAAAGTAAATGCTTTCGAATCTTTTAGAAATAGGTTATCTATTATTATTTCATAGATGTACGAGCAGTTATTAGCGTTGATTATTTTGCTATCGAAGTTTAGCTTAGCGCCGGTCTTAAATTCCCATTTTTATATCTTTACGTTTAAATAATATTAAATATCTTTATAATTAGATTCGTCATCAAATTTCTTTTGGTTTTGTAGCTTTTTAAATAATTATAGTGAGGCTTGCTTTATTAATCATAGCTTTATTAGCTTTAATAATATATTTCCTAAGATTTCGCTTGTATAAATTCTATAATATCGTAGGGATTTAATAAAGGCTTTAGAAATAAGGTTATGTATATTCGTAAATAACGGTTTATCTTAGCTATTAAAGACTTCGCGGTATTTATAGAAGAGCTCGTTATCGTATAAAAAAATGTTTTATATCCAAAATATAATATAGATATTAAATTTAATCGTTACAAGAAATTCGGATAAATCGTCGCTTTATTTATAAAGGTCGATTTGTTTTAATTAATATATTATAATCCGTATTACAAATAAAAGGAAATTATGAAAAAGATTTGCGATATATTAGAAATTATTATCGCTATACTCACGTTTATCTTAACGTTTTTAATGTTAATCTATAGTTGCTATATTATATTCGGCGTATAAGCCTTATTAATATTATTTGAAATAATTTAAATAAATACAATAAAACATTTGAAATATAATTTTAAATCCATAATACGCTATTTAGCAATTCGCTTTTTATCATATTTTATTTATTTGATATATTCAATTATAATTAATATATTTAAATCGGATCCGTAATACGCTTTTCTAATTCATACTCTCTTTTTTTTAAAACGTAAAATAGATAAAATAAATAGCAAAATAGGATTAGATAAAAAGTAAAAGGTAATATTTAAAGCGTAAAGACTAAAGTTTATTTATAAGTGATTCTGAGATATATCGATTCGATTTTTCCATATATTTAAAACGGATTTCTTACAGGTTTTATATCTCAAAAAGGGTAAGTCGAGATAAAGTATATAAAAGGGTTTAGCGGAAATTACGACCTTAACGAAGAGCTTATAAAGAACCTTCAAGGTTATCTTGATTGAGCGTTACGCTCGTGATTAAACATATAATAAAAGATTATTTACGATATAAACGCAGCCTTTCAATCTATATAATTATATATAAAATATACTTAATTAAAAGAAAGAACTTAAGAGGATTCATAATTAAATATAAAGCTATAATTATTTATTTTGTTTTTAATATAAATAATCCGCTTTTTCGAAAATAGATTTACGAAATCTTGAAATTAATAAACTATCTTTTCTTTACCCTCTATTTTAACCGTATTAAAACTAATCAATATCGGTAAAATATATTATAAATAGATATAATAACGTATGTATTAATTATAGGTCGATTCTATTAATAGTCTATAAAAAGAAAAGAAAGAAAATAGCAGCTATAAAGCTACTATTAATTAAATCTGAATACGGCTTCGAAAAGCGCTAATTCCGATTGAGATTAGCATTAGCGTTATAATTGATTATAAACCTAACATATTCGCTAAGCCTATTGCTACCTAGGTTACCCGATTAAATAAAGCTAATTAAGAAGATATAAACCTCTATAAGTCCGGCTGGGCTTATATTATAATTCCCACATTATCAAATATATTTATTATTTAAATATTAATTATAACCGAAAAAAGTATTCTAAATTTAGTATAATTTATAAATGTAAAAAGAAATTTGTAAGTATTATTAAATTCTAGAAACTTTATTTCGAATTATAAAATTATTATTAACAATTCTTGATTATAAATATAGTAATTTAGTTAATTAAATATTAGCTAAATTAAATAAAGAATTACCGTATATATAAAGCTATCTATATTATATTAAGATAATATACCGCTAATAACTTTACTTAAATTATCTATTTTTATAATAATAATTTTATCCGGATTTTATTGAATTAATATTAAAACTATTATAAACGCCTTTTTCAATTAATAATATATAATATTAACTTCTTTCGATTATTTAAAAACTATATCTTATTTAAGTAAATAGATTGAAAATGAATAATATCAAAAAATTATCTAATAAAATCTTGATAAAAATTCGAAGAATTTAAAAAACTCCGAATATTATAAAGCTTTGTAAGTTATATTTATTCCGCAATTTTTTTTTTTCAAAATCAACTTTCATTCTAATACTAATATTAATAATAAAACCAAAATATTTCATTTTCTTTATTATAAATTATATCTTTTGAAATCTAGATTAAATCTAGCTATTTATAAATAATATAACACTTTATTTACTTTCGTTATATAATCCGCTTAAAATTATTTTATAAAATTAATAAATCGTTTAGAAATATTATAATAAAATCGTCGAATATTCTATATAATATATTATTAATATATCGCTAAAATAACCCTAATATATTTATTAAATCGAATAAAGAAGTTAATTATTGAAATAAATTAAATTGAATCCGAAATATTATTGATTTCTTATTATTAAATATAATCCTAATATATATATATATAATATCGATATTAAATAATTTTTAAAATATCGCTAAAATTCTAAAATATCGAAAATAATATTTATTTCAATTTTAATTTCTATATTATATATTCGCTAATAACGATATAGTATTTATATTTAATAATTATTTATATATTAATAAAATAAAGATAATTAATTAAAACGAGATTTATAAATAATATTAAATATATAATATTTTTTATATTTTATCCAAATTTATATATATATATAAATCAAAATTTTAATTTTTTTATATAAAATTAAATATAATTTTTTTTTTGAATTATTATCTATGTTTTATTTTTAATAATATTAATCTTTATAATAGTTATAAGAATAATAGGTTATTTAAAAGCTTGTTATATATATTCCCGAACGAAATAATTATTATCATTATAATAAAATTAATCTTTATATATATATTATAAATCTATTAAAAACCCTGATAAATCTGGATATAAATATTTGTATTTATAATTAAAGAATGAATATAGAATAAATATATAATCGAGAGTTAATTTAAAATTAAAGCTAGATAAATCTAGTTTCTATAATCTTTACCTATATTTCTACCTTTTCTTTTAAAATTAACGATATTTAAAATATAATTTTCGGCTTTATAATTAAGCGAAAGCTATAGTATTATCGGAAAAAAGGATATCAATGATATCGAAATAATAAAACGAGCAAAATAAAATAAAATTCGTTAGCTTTAATTAAAACTTTTTATCGAAAAGGTTTTATTATTAAATTATTAATTATATTTCTTTATACTTTTATTATTTATATTTTCGAAAGCTATTTCTTTTTTATATATTAAAACATCTTTTAAAGATAAATCTAGACGAATCTTTTTAAATTAATAAATTCTATCTTAAAAAGAATTATTAATTTTAATTTCAAAAAAATAAATCTTTTTTAAATTATAGCTTTTTTTTTTTAGAAATATCCCGTTATATTTTTATTGGGAGCGGCTGCGTTAATCGTGCGCCGGGCTATATTGACTGTATACGTACCTTTTCGGCCAAAATCCCAATTCACTAAAATCCCAAAGGGTACCCCTCTGAAAAGAAATCGCTATAATATTTATATTTTCTATAGGGATGCCGTTTAAGAGCCCGTTATAATAATTTGGCCTATATATTCCCCAAATCTTTTAGATCTGCAAATATTGTTGTTTTAATTTAAAAGCTTATTAATAAATATATATAATTATTTTATAATCGTAACTTTAAGTTAAATATTACCTAAAATTAAGCCAAATTAAAATATAAATTATAATAAATTATATTTAACGTTTTTTTTAAATTATTTTTCAGCTTAAATTTATCAATATGCCTAAATATTATATTGCTATCTACCTTTTAATTAACAGCCTTATGCTAATTAGGGTTGAAATTTTCAAATCCGGGCTTAGATTTAGAATTTTCGTAGATTTTTCCATTACGTTTAATAGAAAATTGTTATTTATAATTATTTTGATCGATTTAGTGGAAATATTATTGTTATAGAAATTTAGTAGGAGAGTGTATAGCGCTAGTTCTAATCGGGCTAGGCCGCTTGGTATATATAGTAATTTTAGTCGAAAAGGTATGTATACGGTCAATATAGCCCGGCGCACGGTTAACGCAGCCGCTTTCTACCTTTATAAGCCCCTCCTATATTTATAAATATAATAGATTTCGCGGAAGTTTTATATCGAGATGAATATAAGAAAGGAAGAGATTTTATGAGATTAGGAAAGAGTTAAGGATAGATTATTGGCTTTCTGGGATAGCGGAGATAGCCCGGCCGATTTTTTATAAAAAAGGTTCGAAATGCCGCTTAAGCTTAAGATTATAAGTTTACGCGCTTTCGCCGGCAAAACGTTATATAACGAAAATAATATTCGGCTTAATTTTAAAGCGTTAAAAGAAATAAACCGGCTAGCCTTTTCTTTTTGCGGTATAGAGCATCCGTTTGCTTTTAAACTTTAGGAAGATAAAGCTTTTATTAGATATATAATCTTTTTAAAGACCGGCGAGTTTCTAGCTTTTCGAGGTATAGTTGTAAGCGCTGCCAATTATACCCGTTCTCTGTATAGCCTAACGTTATGATTTCGAAATTTCCTCCACCGTTACTTAAATAAATATCCGGACTTAAGAGTATATTTCGTAAAGTTAATAAAAGCCTAAAGGAAAAGGTTCGAATTAGCGATCTAGGATATTAACACCTTATTCGATAAATACAAAGCGGCTTTCGAGAAATATAATATGATCTTTTATACCTTTTGGAATATAAACGAGTGCGGTATTCGAATTAGAGTTGTTGTTCGCTATATTATCGTAATAGTTATGAAAATAGAGCGTGCGAAAATAGTAGAGATTTATAATTTTAATAATAAAGAATTTATAATTATAATCGGCTATACTAGCGCCGCTAGCAATTTTATTCTTCTCTATAATATCTTTAAATAATTCTTCATTTATAGCTAATTAAGGTTTAATTTTAAGTCTGTTTCGTATCATTAAAAAATAGCTTTAATAATATTAAGATTATAATATTATAAATATAGTATTTCAATTATTATAGCTTTAAGAGGTGGGGGCGGCTATGTTGACTATGCTGCGGGCTCCGTTGACTATATATATACTTTTTCGGCTAACTTCAAGATGTGATTAGTCAGCAACAACTTTTATGCGCCTATACAACCACCAACAAAACAAACAATTTCATATAAAGGCCACTCATTGACAAAAAAGTCACGTCTGTCAACGCTAACTATCAATTTTCCTAAAAAGAACAACTCCGCCACTTTCGCCGCTATGGCCTCCTCCGCCAATATAACGAAGTCGGTAATAATTCTGATCGCGATAAACTCGCGCTGTCCTCGCCTTCTAGCGTACAGCCTTTCAAAGCGGTTATATTATTAGTATTATCAATTAGCCGATGAAGCTATAGCACCTATAGCTAATTGGGAAAGCGGTTAAAGGGCTAGCGGCAGAAAGATCTACGGAGATTTTAAATTTCAGCCCGGATTTAAGCGTTTTAGATTTAGTTAGTATAGGGCCGTTAATTAAAGTATCAGTAAATTTGTAGATTACGGTAGTGATATTAACGGATTTCGAGGTCTTCGGGAGTATATGGGCTAAATCATTATGGCGGGCTCCCGGGCGGCATCTCTATAGGGAATATGGATATTGCGGTGAATTTTTTTCAAAAGGGTTAATGAAATTGGCCGAAAAAGTACATATATAGTCAACGGAGCCCGTAGCATAGTCAATATAGCCGCGCACTTTTAATATAGCTGTAGCGGCCTAATATATAGATTTAGGTAAAAGAGTTTATAAAGCTTTAAATAAACGCTTTAAATAATAAATAGATTATACAAATCGCGGCTTATATTATATTTTTTCCCATTTTAATAAAGCTAAATTAATATTTGTTTCTAATAGAGTTTTTGCTAATAATAAAAAATTCTTTAATCAAATCGGCTATATATTAGTTTTAATAAACGCAATATATATAAATATAGAATTTATAATTTATAGCAATTTCGTTATATATTAATCTTATAATGCTAAATATATAATTTATTTAATATTCCTTTTTAAGATATGTAAAGCGATAGATAACTTGGATATTATTATTTGCATAATAATAACTTTATATTATTTTATAAAACGCTTTAACTTCCTCTTTTACCGCTAATAATCTATATAAATTCCTTTAATTTATATAAATATTTGATTAAATTAATAACTATGTTTAAAAAGTATTTAATAGTAAATATAACAGCGCTAAAGTAGATATATAAGAAAAAGGAGATTATGAAGATTCGTTAAATCTATAATAGAGATAATATAATAAACGCTTTTTATTCCTTAATAAATTCCTATATAAGTTAATAGTTATATCCGTTAGAATAAAGATTAAAAGAACGAAAAAAATAAGAAATTAAATATATTCAAACTAATTAGCATTAATTAATAAGAAATTTAATAAGAAATTAATATATATAAATACTAAATGCCGATTATAAATATAGTATTTATTTAGATTTAAAAAGAGAATAATTAATATAGAAATTATAGTATAAGCTTAGTTAAATTTATAAAAGTTTTTTTTAATTAGCTTTATTTCATTAGGTAAATCTAAATAGCAATAGATTTAGCGAATACGCTAGCTCTATAATTAGCTATAACGCTAATGCTAATTTTAATCGGAATTAACGCTTTTCGAAGCTATTATTTACTTTTTTATAGCTATTCTAATATATATATTATTTATATTATTTATACTATTCATATTATTTATATTATTTATATTATTTATATTATTTATATTATTTATATTATTTATATTATTTATATTATTTATATTATTTATATTATACAATTTATCGATATTTTATTTATAAAACTTTCTTTTAAATAAATATTATTTCTTAAATATAAATATATTATAAAAATTGTAATTTAATTATATTGAATTTATTTTTAGTCGATTCTATATCTATATCGCATAAATTGACTTATTTTTAAATAAAACAATATTTAAAACATAAATTTGTCTTTATTATAAAAATTCCGATTAAATTCATTTATTTAAATAATATTAATATATAATGATTTAGCTATAAACTATAATCTATATTAAATTATTTATTAAAGCACTATTGAATTGCTATTAGGGTATTATTTGAATTTCTCGTATTATAGATTCTATTTTTAGGGATATTATTAAAACTTTATATAATATCCTAAGCTCTACTTTTAATAACATCATTAAAATCTTTTTATATTCTAAACTCCATTTCTATAAATATTATCAAAATTGAATTTATATTACCGCTATAGATTTCTTTTATATAAAGGGCTAGTTTTTATATAGAGGGCTAATTTTCGTATAAAATTATAAAATCTAGTTTTAATACTATTTTTGATTTAATAACATCCTTAAAAGTAGATCTATAATATAGCGAATGCAAATAGTGCTTTATTAGCGAAATTATAATATTCTTATAAATAATCTTATTTATATATTTTTTAAAAATAATATAATTAATTATAATAAAAATATTAACTTTATTTTAATTCTATTGAATTTATTTTATCTATTATTCCTATTATATATTATAGATAGATATAATTTAAATAAATGCATTTAATATTAGCATTTCTTTAAAAAAGCTTTTATATTTATATTAAAAGAATATTAAAAATTAATTGATAAATAAAAAATATCAAATTTAAAATATTAATTATATTATCCTTCTTTATTTATTTCATTAATCTAATAATAAAAATAGACTTATAATATATATAATACTTATATATATTAATTATTAAATTAATTATAGCTAATATTTTTAATATATATATAAAAATAATAATAAAGAGTATAATATAAATTTGTTTCTATTTATTTTTATTTCTTTTATATTGAATTATATTTCTTATTTTCTTTCTAATTATATAGTAAAAGCTAAATATTTATTTTATAAATTTATCGTAATAATTTCGACTATAATTAAAGATATATTCTTTTCCTTTAATTTATATTTTCTATAGTTTTTAAATTAATTTAATAATTTATTATGTTTTCTTTTCAATCTATATATAATTTTAAAATATTAATTATTTATATCATTTATATCTATTATAATTAACTTTGAAGTTTTAATTATTTTATTTTTATTTTCTCATTATTATTTATTTACTAAATATCTTTTATTTATTTATTTTAATATAAGCGTTTAGAAACTTTATAATTAAGTTTTTCTACCTTATATCTATATACTAAACGCGTTTATATATAGCTTTAGCCCAAGGCTATAATTTTAGAGCAGCTATAGTTTTATTTTTATATTCTATAATATAGCTAGCTAATCCGAAAAGGGAGCGGATGCGTTAATCCTGCGCCGAGCTATATTGACCGTATATATACCTTTTCGGCCAAAATTACTATATATGCCAAACCCCTAGCCCGATTGGAACTAGCGCCATGTTCCCTCATGCTAAATTACTATAGCAATAATATTTCCACTTAATCGCATAAAAGATATTTAAATCGATTAGATTATTAATATAACTATAAACAATAACTTTTTAATTAATTATATCTATAACCTCTCTCTTTCTCTTTTTCTCTCTTTCCTTCTTTCTCTATTATAATAGCTTTATCGTCCGCTAGCCTGCCGGCTATCTACGATTACTAAACTTATCCTAATAAAGATACGCATATATATATAAATAAGCCCGCCGTCGACGCTTTTAACCTATAAAAACGCTATAAACTCGCTATTATTTCTCTTAACGCTTTAAATAATAGCATATACGGTATATTCTTTAAACTCCTTAAAATTATTAACGATCGTACTCAGGATTGCGGTTTTGCTATTAAAAAATGCCGTAATAATAATATTAGTAAAGACACCGGCTTGCCCATAAAAATCGATCTAAAATATCACCATTTTCGCTTTTATATAAACGTCGTCCTTACAAATCGTAATAAAATTATAAAAGAAGAGAATTCGAATGAGAACGATAGTAATAAAGGTAAACACAAAAAATATAATGGAACGAAGCTTAATAGCTATATCTAGAAGGCCAAAGCTATACTTATTAAATCATCGTAAAGCTAAATCTTCATAATTCGCAAAAGCAACCATAATTATAAGCCCAACGAAAATCCCGCCGTTATTACGATCCACTATAACCATCGCTAAAAAAAATAAGGCTTTTAAAAAACGCTTATTTAAATTCGCGATAATAATCAAAAAACTATTAGCGCCGACATCGCCGAAAAATTGATATAAAAGTTCCCTCTAATATATATCCGGAAGCGTAATATTTAGAATACTATTCAAGCATATCGGCTTCTAGCCTAAAGCCTCCGAACCCTATTCCAACACTTCCTACAAATTTTGATACACGACCCGAATAATATCGTAATAATTCATAAGGAAAAAGAGGATCAAACCAACGAAAGCGGTAAGATTGACAGCATTTAGTAGATTTATATATAGTATATCGAGCAATGGCGATTCAACCTTGAATTTTTATCTAGCGATGCTACCTATAATATCGACGATTTCGGTATGCCTTTCTTTTAATTTAATAGTATCACTTTTATCCATTCTACCTTTAATATCTATTAGGCTTTAATAAGAAGAGAAAATGCTATAATATTCCGCTAGATCTTCAATTATACAAAACAGATCGCTATAGACTATCGAATCGCGTGGCCCTCTATGATGATCAACGACTTTGATAAAGCCTTTAAAAAAGCAGTATACGAAGTTTTCCCTATACCAATAACTCTCGGCGCCCAACCTCCTACTAAAAGCGCTCCTACCGAAAACCCTACCGAAAACCTTCTTACCAACACTCCTTCTAATATACCTCTATACCGTAGCACTAAATACTAGATATTTCTGTGGTATATCCTTAAAAATATAGCATATCACGTTAAAAAAAATATAACGGTTCTTTCGAAAGCATTTATCTCGGAGAGATTAATTTTATAAAAGGCAGCGGCCTTAAATATATTAGCGATCGTAACGACAAGGAATTTATGGTCTATAGCGAAGAGGGAGAGTTTTTAAAAAAGGTAAATACAGCGATAATTACGTTTATGATCTTAGAGCTAGATAATCACCGCCAACGCAGTACTAATGCGCATAAAGATCCTTTCGTCAAACCTCCACCTAATTACGGACGCGCTCCTCCGGGCTTAGGGCGGAATTAGATTAAAGATACGGATAATATGATTTGCGTTATTCGGGATTATATCTATTTTAAAGATAATACCTACGAGCAGGTATAAGCTATTGTTAAAAAAGAGTTTCTAAATCAAACCAAGACTTTAAATATTAGGAAGAAACCTATATGCTATATATAAAGAAATTCTGCGTTTTCTATATATCAAAAAATCGTAATTATAAAATCATCTTTTATAATAAAGGTCTTTACGTTATCTTTAAAAAGCTATTCAAAAATCGCAAAGCTAATCTAAATTAACTTCATATTCGAATCGTCTAATTAATATGCCGTATCTAAACCTATTATAAAGATCGCGTTGGTATTGATCGTCGCGAATGCCTTAGCAATCACCTCGATCTTTTCCTCTATAAATACTTTTTTTAAATAAATCCCGAAGATCGCATTGCTAAAAATTAAAAAATAAGCTATAGTTGCTAAAAAGGCTTTCAAAGATAGCAAGACTAGCTTCGGCGCAAATGATCGCCCGTATATATTTAAGGTATATGTTTTCTCTTATTATTTATGCGAATATTAATCTTTTTCTTTTAAATCTAATAAGGCTTCTTTAATTAGCGCAAAATCGCTTTTGCCTTCGAAAATAATATACTTCTTTTTCTAAATCAAATCGGTCTTTATTAGCACCTCCAACATAATTATCTCTTTTCCGTCGACGTCCTTCGCCAATTCGTAAAGCTAAATCCAAAACAAATATAAACAAAACGAGCTCTTTGAAATATTATAAAAACGAAAGATATTAATATAAAAGCCGCTATTCGTTATAATGTATCTAAGATCAAGAAACCGAGAAAATTATATATCAGAAAGCTTATATAAAAAGAGATTATCGCGTATCAAAAAGCCATTATCGCTGCCTTGCTTAAAAATACCGCATCGCCGTTAATTAACGTATTAGCTATATTGCAATCTATATAACAAAGGAATAATAAAATAAAGAAAAGAGCAAAAAAAGAAAGATAAAGATAGCGAATTTTATAAAATTAAGCGTATTGTTAATATTCGGATTCGTAAAGGCTATTAAAAGTACCGGGTACGCTAAAAGGGCTGTAAAGCTAAAGATAACGATTAAAAACTTCGTAAGGATATTATTAATAAGCTATATAAAGAGTATATCGCTATATACCCTTTGTAAGTTAAAGATAGCGAAGACGAAGTTGGTAATGATCCTGATCGCGATGAATTCGCGCCGTCCTCGCCTCTTAACGTATAGCCTTCTAAAGCTATAGCATTATCAACTAGCCGAAAAAGCCGGGCTCGTGCCCGTAGCGGCCGGAACTAATAAAGAAAGCGGTGGTAGAAAGATCTACGAAAATTTCAAATCTAAGCCCGGATTCAAGCGTTTCAGGCTCAATTAGCATAGGGCCGTCAATTAGAGGGTAGGCGTAACGGGCGGCAGGCGTAGCAGTATAACACCTGGGCAGATTGATAAATTTAAGCTCAAAAATAATTCAAAAAAAACTCAAATACAATTCATTATAATTATATCTTAGGTTAGCTTGATTTTAGATAGCATTTAGCCTAAAATTACGATTATAAAATAATTATATATGCTTATAATAAATTTATAGATTACGGTGGTAATATTTACGGATTTAAAAGATTTCAGGAATACATAAGCTAAATTACTATAGCGGGCTCCCGGGCGGCATCCCTATAGGAAATATGAAAGCTACGGCGATTTTTTTTCAAAGGGGTACGTACCCCTTAGGATTTTAATGAATATGGATTTTGGCCGAAAAGGTACGTACACGGTCAACATAGCCCGGCGCACGGTGAACGCAGCCGCTCCCATATCTGCTTTAAGAGTTTAAATACTTGTTTCTAATATTTTCGAAAATCGGAGCAAAATTCCGTTTTTTGCGTAGCTAAAACGCCGAGTCCGGTTAAGGTTATATAGCTCCGAGAGGTATAGCATATACAATATCGGTAAGAGAGGGGATCTTTAGGGCGTACCGTAGTTTTATAGAGCGTATTCTATAGTGGCGCCTTTTAGCTGTACTCGGACTATGCGGTTAATTAAGAAAGATAGCACTAATCGTAATAGCTTCTCCAGCTATCCCTAGCACCGTATAACGCGGGTCAGCCGCTTTTTAAAGAGCGCGTCGGTGTTTTAATTAAATCGAATAATTTTCGTAAAAATCTAGTTTTGATAAATTATATTATTATCTACAGCAGATTAATATTAATCAATTAATCCGCCTCTATTAGCTAAATCAATAAATTACTTAAGTTATTTAATACGAGTATTTAAATTATTATATATAAGATTTCGTTTTCTAATATATAACTTCTTTTAATTATTAGAAATTATATTAAATAAATATTAATTTCGGATAAAATTAAATATTTTCTATAAATATAAAAGATTAACTATTCGACAATAGCTTAACTTTTTAAATTATAGCTATATTTGCGATAAACTTGATAAAATTTTATATAATTTATAAGCTTATTTTATATCGCTATAATAAATCCTAAATTTAATAGCTATAATTTAATTTCATAATAATAATTGATTTCTATTTTCACTTATTTGATCGGTAATTTAATTTCTATATAACGAATTTTCGCAAAATTTCAAAATACGCTTTAAATTATAATAAATTAAATTACATCTTTAAATTATCACCGATAATTATTTTATTTAAAATAAATCGTTGGTTTTTTAGAACTATTTCAAATTATAATTAAACTAGCTATATATTTAGATTAGTAAAATAATTAATTTAGTTTTTGTATATAATAATAATTATTATTATATATATTATTTCAATTTAAATACGAAATTATATTAATTAGTTGCTAAGACATTAAAAGATGAAGAAATAAAAATTAAATATATATAAAAAATCAAAAATATAAAAAGAATTATAGAAAATATTAAACGCTAATATAAACGAGAAACTATATAGCAAATTAATTAAATATTATATAAAGAATGGTATAAAAAAGGCTTAATAATAAATTATAGCTTCGGAAATATAATTTAAACAATATTATAAATTTCCAATTAAAAATATAAATTCGAAAAATCAATATATTAAAGTTATTATAGGTTTATACTGATTTATATTAATTCGGAGTATAATAGAAATATTATAACGCTATGCCTAAGCTTATTATTCTAAATAGTGCTGCTAGATATTTATATGGTTTATAGATATTACGATTTTTTTAATTTGTAGTTCAATAGCTATAGCGGCCCCTTATTATAAAAAACGGCTTAGCGAATTCGCTGCTTATTCGTAGCTTTCTCTTCTTCTATATTAATTCAATAATAGCATTTAATTCTTTTATACTATCTTTTTACCGTATAAGCTAAGCCCTTTATATTGAAACTAATCCCTTTCATTATATCAATCTTTATTATTGAATTATATTCGCTAAATTAACTTTTATTTCGTTATTGTTTTTTAACCTATATCTAACGACTTTTACATTTACGATAATCGATTCCGGTAAATCTAAAATTAAATAATTACGAAGCTATAATAATTTCGATATATAGTATATTAATGCTATTCGTAGATTTTGCGGGAATAGCTTTTGTTATAACTCTATAAGCTAATTTTTATATTATTTATTATTCCTTTTCTATCGAATTTTGGAAAAATCCTTTTCCTATATATAAAAAAGCGTTTATAAGCGGCTTTCTTATAGCGATGCTATTTTTTACGCTAGATAAAAATTTATTATTTTTATCGTTTTAATTTCAAAAATTTGAATAAAGATTGACATATTAGCTAACGTTTAATTAAATTATATTAATATTATAATTAAATAATTTCCCATTATATTCCTATTTTGAAAGTTTTTTTTTTCGAAATAAACGACAACCCTACTTATCTATAGCTAAATAGAGCTAAAATTCTACTTTTTTAATATTTTAAATGTAGCTATTAAATAATATTTCAGCTATGAATCAAAGCTAATTACATGAGCCCCGCTCTTAACTTTAATTTATTAAAGCGAGAATTTATACGTTTTTAATTTTATTTCATTACCGATATTTTTCCAAGTTATTCCCGAATTAAGGGATTTTATAGATATATTGATTAACAACTTAAGCTAAGAAAGTTTAAATTCTAAAATATGCTGGAGATATAGGAAACTAGAATATTGATAATATAATTGCTAGGAGAAATTTATAATAGATATTAATTAATTTAACAGCAGCTCCCGAATTAAATTAAATTAAAGTTTAATCTCGAAAACTTTAATTATAGCTTAAATTTATTATATACTATATAATATAATAGAGATATTAAAGGTATTTAATTCAATAGTATTAGAGTTATAATAAATAATTAAGTATAAATAATTAGCAATTAGTAAGCTTTTCGATAATCGTATTATAAATTAGCATAAAGAGATTAATTTGTAAAGAACGAGAATTAATAAAATAGCTTTCAAGCTGGAACAATAGCTATTCAAATCCAATTTAAATTTAAATATCATTAAACCTTATCGATAAGCCTAGCAAACCAAGGCCTTCGGGACCTAATCGTAATAATTATCCTCCTTTTAAATAAAAACCACCCTTATCTTCATTGAAATAAATTCTTCATAAATTTTAATAAATTATATAATTTAAAGGGTTAAAAAAGCGCTATTAATTATATCTTTATATAAATATAATATAACGCTGGGTTGATAAAATCCAGCGAAAACGAAATTAGCAAAAGTATTATTAATAAATTAAAGTTTAAGAATAAAAGCCTGAAACATTTATACCTTATTTAATTAAATATTCTTTATATTTTTTCCTTATTCAAAAAATAAATTATAATTTTCTTTTTTATTACTATTTTCTTTTCTATGTAACCTCTAATAAATGGCCTAATAACACGTTCTTCTCAATAATTTAAAATATTAACTTTAATTAAACTATCAATTAATTAATTAATAGTTAAACTAATTTATTAAAACCTTCTTTCCTTTTCATTAAACTTTAAAACTATCCTTACCCTCAATTATTTAACTTTTAATTATAAGATTCCCTTAAATATTTTCAAGCATAATTCTATTTTAGAAAATAAATCTTATAACCCGCTTTATTTTAATTTTCTTTAATATTTTAAAGTATTTAATCTATTAATATAACGGATACGCCTATTCATTTATATTTAATAAATCTTTATTTGAAAATAAATTATTATTAAATCTTAAATATAAAAGAATTCGCAATTAACGATAAAAAGCATATATATTGGATCTTTCGTCTTAGGTAAATAGAATATAATCTTCAAACGAATAAAAAACGCGTTATTTTTAATATCGAATATAATGCAAACGGTTATAATAATACGCCTATTTATTCTTAAATTCAACTTTTTATCTTTAGCTAGCTTTTTCCCGCTTTTATATTTAATTTATTTCTCGCAATAATCGCGATATTATCGATTTATCATCTTTTAGCAATTTCGGCAATAATAAAAGCCTCATTATCCTAAATATTCTTCAAGATTTACATTATAATAATCCTAGTCCTATAAAATATAATAACAATAGCGATATCTCGCGCTAATTATTTATCTATTTAGCTAAAAGAAATTATATAGCTTAATCCCTATATCTATAATATATATTAATATTATTATAAAAATTATCAATAATTCGTTCTAAATTAAATTCCAACCGAAACTTAATATTAAATCTAAATTTAAAACTCTTAATTTCATTAACGATAAATCCTATTATTATAAATATCCCGAAATCGGCTCTTTTAAATAATTTATAATCGAAAAGAATCTTGATAAATTATAGGATATAAAAGCTAAAGATATTATATCGCGACGATAATATTTTATATAATAAAGTATATAGCGCTATTATTAAAACTTTAAATAATTATTTCGCTTTTATCTATTTAGAAATTAATATATTTAACATAGCTATATATAATAGAGATCATCTATCAAGGCATACCTAAATCGCTAATAGAGCATACCCCTAGTTTCTCGCACTATAGCCCCACTTTTAGTGATGTCACCAAAAATTTGTAGTATATCCCTAGGCTCCACTTTTAGGGATTTCACTAAAATCGATTTTTCGTACAGAGGGCTAATTTCACGAATTTCACGAATCTCACGTAAAGGGCGATTCTTCGTGTGGAGGGCTAATTTTTGTATGCAGGGCTAATTTTCACGTGGAGGGCTTTTTCTTTTCTGAAATTATGAAATCTGGTTTTGGTGACATCTCTAATTTATTGACATTCCTAAAAGTGGATCCACAGTGTGAGAAACCAAGGGTGTGCTCTGTTAGCGATTTAGGTATGCTCTGATAGATAATCTTATATAATAATCGCTCAAAACGATATATCACTATATTATTATTTTCTTCATTTAAAGTGTAAAATATAAAATATAATAATAATAATAAATTTTCTTTAAATATCCAAATCTATAAATAATAAATAAACTCATTTTAAAATCGATAAAATTTCAAAAAAGACAAAATATTTATAAATTTATTATTACCAATTTTTTATATAATATAATTACTAAATATAATATTTCTTATTTTGAAATATTATTTTCTAATTTAAAAATATCGGCATTTTTATAAAAAAGATTTTCGCTTTTGCGGAAAATCTATTTCTTTCAATATATTATATAAAATATATTATATATACGGTTATATTATAATTATAATTCAAAACAATATATCTAATATCTAATATTTTTTTTAAAAAAAAATCCGATATATCTTAGCTATAATTTCTTTAATCCTTTTAACTATAAATTCTTAATTTATAATAAAACCTAATATAACCGAAAAATCTGAAGATCAATATTTTAGATTATAATATTTTTCTACTTATTTTTAAGCTTTATTTTAGTTTTCCCGATAAAATATATATAATGTTTTTTTTAAAAAAAAGTTATATATTATTATAAGAATTATTCCCTTCTTCTGAATTATAATTAACTTTAATCACTTTATAATATCTTAAAATTGCTTTATTCAGCACTATTAATAAGAAAAAGTTCGGTTTAAATCCTAATATAATTTTAAAGAACACCGTTTTCGTAATTGCCTTTAATTAAAACCTTATAATGAACTTTTTTGTTAATAACAATATTGCCTAATTGATTGTATATTTGTTTATATAGTATCTCAAATAATATTCGAACGATTGATTTATCCGCTTAATTTAATTATCTATTTAAAACCTAAAAGCTATCGAAAATCGAATTTTAATATATCTTTTTATTAATTCTTATTAAAACCGATTCATAAGAACAAAACCTTAATTAATTATAATAATACCCAGCGGACTATCTATTCTATATTTAATAATTATATAAAGATAATTCCATTAGCTTAGTAATATTAATAATCTCGGCTATTGAAAAAAAACCAAGGTAATTTAAAGATTTATTTATAATTACTAGGATCGAATTTAATAATTAATTATAATACTTTACCGACGGTAAACCCGTAATGAAATCCATATTTAATTCGGATTTAAAGCGAATAAAGAATAATAGCAATTACGTTTCGCTATATAAACGATATTTTCGTAAAAGCGCCTATTAATATATCAAATAGCTTCTAATATCATCTCTTATATCTTGAATTATTTCTTCCTAAAAGAATATATTCTATATAATTTCCCAATATATCGTTTTTCCTAATAACCTTTTATTCGGGAATTATAATAAATCGTAAGAATTTTTTAAATATAAATATTATTATTTAAGAATATATATCAGCAAATAATAATATAAAAATATATTTTAAAACTAATTTTCGGAATTAAATTATAGCTATCGTTATTAATTTTTTTGAATATAATAAACTTTATTTAAATATCTAAATATATATTCTAACTAACTTTAATTAATTTAATAAAGGGAAAAAAAGGCAATAGCAAAAATATATTAAATTTTATAATTATACACTATATTAAGCTTTCAAATAAATATCATTATTTTTGCGATTTCAATATATTATACTTTAATTAATAGATTAGCTTAAATATTTGCCTACATAAGCTAGATTTACTCTATTTCAATATTATACGCTATTACGCAAATTACTTTAATATTAAGCATTATTAAATATTATAGAAATAAATTATTTCTTTCATAATATAATTTAATTATTTCGAAATTCTATTAATAAGATCTTTCTTATCTAGCTAACATTCGATGTCGAAATTAAGATTCGAAAAATATATAAATTAACGGATTTATTTAATATTAAGCTCTTTTAATAAATATAATCCGATAATATATTACTAATATATTTTAAGCTATGTTAATAAAAATTTAATAAACAAAATAATTCGGTAATAAGGAATATTTTTTAATTATATATAATTTAATATTAATCGGTGCATCTTTATTTTCGAAAATAAAAAAGTTAGAATATTACTCGTTTTTTTTATTCTTTTTATAATATTACGAAATATTTGATTTTGTGATTTGTTTTCATATATTTATCTTAATTTTAATTCGTAAATGTAAATTAAAATATATTATTAATAAAGGTTTTTAAAAAGATTAATAGAATCTATAAAATATTTTCTATTCGAGCTTTTAATTAAAAATTAAAATATTAAAAATATTTAATTTTCAATCCTAACTTCTTTAGCTAATATATTAATAGATACTCTTTTTCCAATTTTTTTAATAAATTTATATTCAAAGTCACTAAAATTAATAAAATCTATGTATTACACTATATTCCAGATAATAGCTATTTTTAATAACGGATATACGCTGAAAATCTATATAAATACCCGCTAATTCGATTGAAAATCCCAAAAAGTCCATTTTTATAAAAAAAAAAATATTTATCTTTATAATTACATAATTCAGTATTTAAAAATCCCCTTATAATAATTCGCAAATACTTTTTATAATCTTTTTTTATTTTAAGAAAAATGAAAATATTATTCAAATAAATAATATAATATATATCGATAATATTCCCGAAAATATTATAAATATATATCTAAAATATCCTAGATATATTAATAAGCCTAAATAATATAATTAGATATTTCAAATATTTATATTAAATATTAAAAATAATCTTTTACTTATCGCTTTTAACAATTCGAATATAATAATAATCATTGCTAATATTAATTTTAATGAAAATTTTAATATTAATTAGCTAATCTAAGATCTTGAATAGTAATAATAAAGAAGCTCGGTTTTTTATTATAGTTTTATTGAATTTTTGATAATTAATATATAAACGCAAAATATTTTCTAATTTGATAGAAAAAGCATTAAACAATAAATAAAATTCTTATCTAAATATATCTATCTTTATTTTAAAAATTCAATAAAATATTTGTATAATATTTAAAATTCCTTTTATAATAGAAGATAAATTGATAGCTATAATAATATCGACTTTTTCTTAATATTAATTCGGTAATCCGTATATTAATATAATAGAAATTCTTTAAGTTTCCCCTTTTTAAAAAAAGAGCTTTATAGATTCTCGAAAATATTCAAAAATATCTTTAATATTATAATCGAATTTTATTTTTATTTTGGAAAAACCTTAATCTATATCTTCAATATCTTATCCCAAAATTTCCCCTTTAAAATTATTATTATTTAATAATAATACGAAGAATATAATAATATTTATTATAGCGTAGGGTATAAGTAAAAATATAATATAATATTATTTATATAACGGATTATAAAATCTCGCAGTATTATTCGAATTTATTAATATTTAATATTATCTTTATATTTATAATTCCAAATATCTTTAATTAAAAAAGCGATATAAATCGCTTTTTAAAAATTATCATATATAAATACTATATAAAAATAACCCGATTAAATTAATTAGCTATAATAATTAAAACCTAAATCACTTTTATAATAAAGATATATATATAAAATAATGTTTTAAAAATAAAACCTTTAAAAAAATTAAATTATACTTTTTCGCAAAATTAATATTAATTAAATCGATGTTTAATTATATATCAATTTCAATCTTTATATAAACTAGATAATACAAAAATATAAAAATCCGATTTATTAGATTATATAAATAATTTAAATAATTATAATTATATAGATAAATAGATTGATTTAATTTATAGAATTTAATCTTATTTATATATAGCTTTAAAGGCTTTCTAATAATAATATAGCTCTTTTTATCTTTACTTCTATATTAACTTAAGATAATAGCATTAAAGTTTTTAAAAACTATTTATCCCTTTAAAACTCTATAGTATATATTATTTAGTTAAGCGTTATATATAAGTTAGTTTATATTAACTAATATTTAGTTTAAATTTAAAATTTAATATTTCTTTTTAAATTATATTATATACTCTCTCTATCTATATATATATTTCCAATATATATAATCTGGCTAATAAATAAAAAGAAATAGTATATATAAATTAATTATATATATTTTCTTTTAATAAATATCGCATTATACACCTACGCTTCTTATATATATTAGCTAAATTTAAATATAGTAATTAATATATAGTTTTTATATTATATATATTTATTCATATATATTCAATTGCTATTATCGTCTATATCCACTATATTTACCAATTTTAATAATTTCTCAAAATAATCCTTTAATAATGCTTTAATAAAAAATCTGCGATATTATCCTCTATATTAATATAATGGAAAACGATATATCTGTTAATTACCTTTTATTATATATAATAATATATCCCGCAGATATATCTAATAGCTATATTATAATTTAATCTAACAATAATTTAAATTATAATTTAATCATCGCTATTAATTGGAATTAGTCCGTTTAATAATATATCGCTATAGCCGATTTACGTAAGGAATTTATATATCTAAGCCCCTTCTTGTATATAAAAATCTATTTTATAATATTCGAACTCCGCTATAAAGCGAAGCGTAATTAGCGACTATTTTAAGCTCTATATAAATAATGCTCTAGCTAATATTCAAAACTATCCGTCTTACGATTTACTAATTATAATATCGTTTTAATAGGCGGCCTTGCAATATATGTAAAAATCTAAAACTCTTGCTTTATATTATATAGCCCGTTGTTTATATTCCTTCAAATATTAAAATATCCGCAATATATACTTTTTATAAACTAACGATAGATTTTGTATATATCGCGCTTATAAGCTAATAATATATACGATATTAAAATGCGTAATATAATCTAGATAAATCGCCGAATCGATATCCTTTTAATATTCGTTTATAAATACTTCGTTAATCTCTATCTTATAAAAGATAATCTTAATCTTTAATGCTATATTTGTGGGAACTGTAATGTGAGCCCAGCCGGGCTGGCATAGGTTCATGCCTTCTTAGTCAGCTTTGCCCAATCGGGCAAGTTTAGGTAGCAGTGGGCCCAGCGTATGCGTTGGGCCTGCAATTGGCTGCAACGCCGATGCTAGTCCTAATCGGGATTAGCGTCCTCCGGGGCCGCATTTAGACTTAGTTGACGGCAGCCCTACGGCTGCCACTCACTCTTCCCCCTTTATAGACTAACAATAGAATCGATTTAAACCCAACGTATATATACGCATATTAATCACATAATATAACTTACCGATATTGATTAATTTCAATATAGTTGAAATAGACGGTAAAGAAAAGATAGTCAATTGATTCGGAAACTTTATAAATCTATTTTCGAAGCAGCGAATCAACTATACTAGAAATAAAACAAATAATTACAGCTTTACATTTAATTATGAGTTTTCCTAAGTTTTTCCTTTTAACCAAATATATTCTATATATGGTTGTATAGATTGAAGGGCTGCGTCTATATCGCAAATAACTCTCTATCATACGTCTAATCACAAGCGCAACGTTTGATCAAAACAATCTAAAGATCTTCTATAAGCTTTTCGTTAAAATCGCAATTCCGATAACCTTCTATAAATACTCTATCTCGACTTATCCTCCCCGAGATATAAGAAAATCGCTTTAAACACGCTAAAGATCGAATCACGCGTCCAAAAAATACCTATAATTATCTACAAACAAGCTTTAGCCCTTATACATTAAATATCACCTTTCATATTCCCTATCCAGCCCTATTTTACTATTTACCCTATTTATTTTATATTTTAAAAAAAAGAGTGTATAAATTAAAAGCGCGCTACGGACCCGATCCAAATATACCAATTACGGTTAAATACACTAAGTAAATAAAGTGTAATAGAAAGCGAATTGCCAAATAACGCATTACGGAATCAAAATTGTATTTTTAACGCTTTATCTATTTATTCAAAACTATCACAAATAATATTAATAAAGCTTACGCGCCGAATATAAACATAGCAATTATAAATCAAAATCAAAAACATCAAAATAAACGCGAGCATAGCGATAAAACTTTCCAATACGCCGTAAACCTTCTCTACAATGTCCCTCTATTCGTGATAAAGATCACGATATATTAATCAAAACGAATCGACCCCTGTAAATAAAGCGACGATTTATCCGAATTGCTTATAACGATCGAACTTAATACCTATATCATATTCTAAATATAAAACACTTGTTTATATAATAACGAGCTTTTCTATAAATACCGCGAAATTTTCAATAATTAGGATGAACGCTATTTGCGAATATATATAACCTTATTTTCAAAACCCCTATTAAATTCCTACGATACCGCAGAATCTATACGAACGAAATTACGGGAAATATAATATTAAAGCTAATAAAGCTGCTAGCAATAGAGTAAGCCTTATTATAGCCATTCAAAAAGCTGCGAAACTAAAAGAAATTTGATAACGAATCCAGTTATAAAATTATTCAATATTACTTAAACGTAAAGATATAAAAACAGGAAATTAAAACCAGCGTTAAGCTTAATCTCGATAATAAGATGATTAACGCTAACGACCGCTCGTATATCTACTAAATAATAATAAACAACTTATTTCTAAAGGATTCGAAAGCACCTACTCCTCCACCAATTTACGCTCCATCTATTATACGGGAGCGGCTACGTTGACCGTGCTCCGGGCTACGTTGACCGTGTACGTAGCTTTTCGGCCAGATCTGTAGGTATATTTGCCTAAATAGCCTTAGCGTCACCATTCCTCCTTCACACCTTCACTCACCTCGCCTAAACCTACAACCCACGGCTCACAACCCACGACCCACATCCAACTCCCACAACCCGCGACCCAAGCCCTATGGCCCACGGTTTATTGCCTACAGCCTACATCCTACGAATAAAAGGAAGAAAATAGCAAGCGCAGAAACGGGAGACAAAACAAATTAATAAAAAGAGCTCGATTTAAAGAAATAATTATAGCCTTTAAGAATATGGTGTTTCCTAAGATCTTTGTGAATTATAGGCAAATTCGGGTAGTGAAGGGACAGCTGTAAAGCTGATAGCCATTTTGGCCGAAAAAGTACGTACACGGTCAACGTAGCCCGGAGCACGGTCAACATAGCCTCTCCCAAAATGACTCTGCTACTCGATCATTCCATAGATAGCGTATCCTTTGCTCATAAGATTGAATGCCACCTAAGCAGGAACCTGCCCATGGTCCATGTCATCAGTCTTGTACTGTCAAAACGGACCACATCACCAGCTAGAGTCCAGACTAGTTTGCTGGGATCTGGAGCAAACGAACAAACCAGTGTCTCCGCGGGGTGGTCTGCAAGTGGTCATCTGCACCTCCCAACATTATTTGACAAGTTCTTCTTTCTTTGGTGCCATGTGGCAACCAGAATGTAAGCTTTCAGGAGTCCTCGTGAGTTGAGGACATCTTGAGCCACCTGTGCCCAGGCATGAGGCCGGGCATGATGTAGACAAGTGAGCAGCAGGTGAAGCTACTGTAAAGCAGCAAAACTGTCCTTCACAAACTGATGAAAGGAGAGAATTATTCACTTCCTTCCCTAACCACTCATTGCAGGCCACAAACTCACCACTCCAGATTTTCAGGAGCCCATATACTTCTTCTGATGTCCCCAACTTCTTCTCACCAACCCTAGCTCTACAACTTCCCACAAGCCCGCAGTCCCCCATCATGGCAAAGAAAGGTGTCAAAAAGAAGAATGGGACTTGGAACGAGGCACCTTCAAAGACTAAACAAGGAAGCAGAGATACCGACATGGATCAGCCAGATTTCCTCACTCAGCTCCAGGGTCCCTTGATCCTCCTCAAATTCACCGCATCCAAGGCACAGCACCAAGCACTTGCCCGAATGGAGTCCTTCTATGAATCCTACCAGGATGCCAGAACATATATCAGCCTCAAGCAGGCAGCCACCAAGAGTCTCTGCCGAAACTACCAAGCATTCAACTTACCAGTCAGTGCCATCTACGAGTGGCTTCAGGCCATGCGAGCATCAGAGAGCACACTACAAGAGACTTCAACCAATGTCCAACAAGGTTGGTGGCGCTCATTTGTCAATTCTCAAGAAGCCTGTGTCCTTCAATACCTTAACCAAGTTGGCTGCTTCAAGAGTCCCACTGCTGGTGAAGCACCAAGCTATCTTATTTCTGTCACCGAGGCCTCTGCATTTCAACATGAGGTCTTGCACGCTCTCTACTTTCTACACTCTGGCTACAAGGAGAAGGTTCAAGAGATGTGGAAGGGTCTGTCACTAAGAAGCCAGACTATTATCTCACAAGCTTTTGCACTTAGAGGCTACGGAGAGCATGTTTGGATTGATGAGTTCCAGGCCTATGTCAGTGAGGATCCTGGTGAGTTTGGGAATATGGCAAGGAAGGAATGCAGTCAAGTTAAGGAGGTCTTATTGAAAGCACAGGAAACTGCATGGAAGGAGCTAGATATGGATATTGGAGCTCTTTTAGAGGGAGAAGGTATCTAGGTACGGTGGCATGCAGTGGCTTGGGAAGGAGGTTGAATGGCAGAGCTGCAGATGATACTCCATCTGGGAGAAGGTACTGAGGACCATGAGATCTTGTTATACATCAGAACTTACACAACGACTTCATTCTCTGGAAGACATGGCGTCTTTCGGTTTCTAGCACCAAAGTGTGCTCATAGGAATCTCCATAGATTAAAACAACGGATTGGAGCTGCAATCTCTCTAGTTATCAGATGCAAATAAGACCATCCCGAGGTCCCGAAACTACACAAGAAGGCAAACACGTCCCTAAGGAAATGATTCCATATCCTTTCAGAGATGTGTAAGGTATGTGCCAATCTTTTTGCAATGATGGTGTTAAAGTTCCAGGTTGTGTACTGAAGTCCCCACATCAAGGTTGGTCTATTGTTGGACCACATTAGCGTGGCCCACTGGGTATAGAAGACTGAAGCTTAATTTAAGTATAGAAAGTCTGCAGTTTGACTGCGAATGCCTGTATACCAATTTGTTGTTCATGTACTGTGAATCAGCTCCTGCAAAGCTTTCTGGAACATCGTCCATACTGTCTCAATGCTGCCGCCACACGAAACCTGAGTGGTCTTAGCCATGTTATACAAATGCAAATGAAGATGATATCTTACCCTGACAAGACGGTTCTTCGATAACTGCTGGATAATTGCATCTTGACTTTTGACGTAGCTCCTTACTCGACGCGAGATCGTTTCGGAGTTGTCGTCGTCCCGACCTGACGAGATTGCGCGGCTCGAAAGACGTTGATACAGGTCCTGGTCTGAACAGTCCATGACAATGGTAGCGTAGTCGTGGGTGATCTGTCCTTTCTTAGCTTTACAGAACGGGAGCGCGAAGACGCCGTGATACCAAGTTACCTGTTGTTGGAACGCGTGGAGCTGTTCCAAGCTTCGCGGAAATCCATCTATAAGCACACCGGCTTTGCCCTGTTCCTGGGCATGGTGCAGCCTCTTCTCAAGTAGAAGCATGGTCAAGGTCGCAGGCACCACAACCGACTGACGGAAACTCTCTCTGATGAAGCTTGAGAACGCCGACTGAGGATTCTTCTCTTCCATCCGAAGCAACTCGCCAACGGAAATATGCTCGAAGTCCAACGACTTTGCAGCCAATTCACACTGAGTTCCTTTACCTACCCCAGGTCCCCCAATGACGAAAATCATAGGCATCTTCGACTTGACACGGGTTTCAGCATCATGCCACTTGCGCAGTATGTCGTCCGCTTGCTGCAGAAGCCATGGGTCAGTGATGGAATTCCGATGACCCTTGAAGTCCGTGAGATCGCAATGGGGATATCGAATAGCGTATGTGTACGCTTGCTGAAGTGCTTCGAGTTTGTCAATTTGATGAACCACTCTTGACACGATGCTGGAGCTCGCTTCGTATTCATCCCAGAGAGTCTTGATTCGATTGGCAAACTCTATACCGCCGCCTTGTGTCGCCATGCAACGCAAGAATTCCAAGCCGAGAGATTCTCGCCTCTGTTTCTCCTCTGAAGATCTTCAAGTAAGGGTCTCTTCACTCAGCGTTCTGTTCAGCCACACAGTACACTGACCTCGACTGATATTGTCCGAAGGAACGATGTCGCCTGAGATAGCTTCAGGTGCGTCGTGCACAATAGCCATTTCGATTGACTGAGCCCTCTCTGCGTCGGTTTGCTGTAAAATCGTGAGCATTTAACAGGTGGCATGGAAACATTGTTCAGCCTTATGAAGTACCCAGGGATATGCCAAGCAAATGAGGCCCATTTGGTACATGTGGTCGGCCACGGACTCCCCATTGTGTATGCCGCGGATGACCCAGCCCTTACGGGCCGTGTTCTTCAAGCTCTCTGACGTCGCGAAAAAAGAAAACATCGTGATGCTCCGCGCTTACTGCTGATATCAGAAGCGTAAGGAACAAGAAGTTGGAAAAAGTACTCATCAAACGTGAGGAGAAACACACTCAAGACTAGCCTATTTCAGTTTAGCGGCACTGGCACTGGTGTGGGAAGGTGCGACGGGGCTACCCTAGAGGGTACAAATAACCGTCCGGAGTGCGCTTTGGTTTGACAACTGCTTTCCTCCCACAAAAACCAATCTTACACTTTGCTGGAGGGTGTGGGAGGGTGCAAAGCTACCAGTACGGGAGGGGTACAAATAGGATTTCCGCAGGGGCTTTGCTGACAATTCTCTTCTTCCAACATCAACAATTAATCTTTGCTGTGGAGCATTCAATACCCACCCCACTACAAGGGCACTCAGTACCCTATTATCACTGACCTGCTGTCCAAAGAACCTGCTCGCTGGAGCCTGGCGCCAACGCGGTCAACCCATTGTTTGAGGCAGGTCAGCAACCACTTCCCATATCAAGAGTCTCAAGAGTGTATTTGTACCTAGGTAGAGCGGCCACTGTTTAATCCGTAGCTGTTTTTGACTCCCTTCACCCGAGGCGGTGATAGGAGTCAGAGGACTGGCCCTGAAGGGCGCCTTCGAGACGGTGCGTAAGTGGAAAGTCTATGTGACCCCCTGCTGCAGTACTGCGTGTTCCTTGACCCTGTCACCTCATGGGCATTGGTCTGGGGCACACTTACGGCGTACGCAGCATGAACTGTGCCGCAATGGCACGTATAATGTTCCTCGGACTGGTAGTTATAGTAGGGAGGCTATTCCTCTTGGCGAAGACGTGTGTGCGCCCAAGCCACTCAAGTTAGCTCGGTCCAACGGCGTTCCATCATGTTGGCTGTGACCAGATTCCTGGGGTATTGCAGGGAGAGCTGCGTTCCGGAAATGTGGGCGCAACAGCTCATTCCTTCGCGATCCAAATCCCGCGACACGCTACATCGTCATGTCGTCGGATCAAGGTGAGGGAGCTGCAGGTGGCGACCATCATGGGGAATATTTTCAATTGCCCAACGATACCTTCAACATGGCAACTGGGGATCTGTCTTTCTCAGATGCGTCTCCTGTCTTTCCGGATGACACATGGTTCACGTTCGAAGGCTCGAGTTTTCTCCCATCCCCTATGACTTGGCCGTGGCTGTCCATTGACGAAGACACAATATTATCTGTACCAAGCCAGCTAGCAGAACTACCGCCGTATTATGAGGCAGGTGACGTTATGCCTGAGCATCCTGAGAATTTAGATCAGGTCGAGAGTGTTGTTCAAGGGCATATGACCGCAGGACCAGGTGCGAAAAGGTCAAGGAATCAACTCAAGTCGCGAACCCGCAAGAGAGGCGGAAAGCGTAACGCGAAAATGAACCAACCATTGAGGTGCATACGTTGCATATTGCAACATGAAAAGGTTTGTCGAAAAGGAATATTTTGCATCAAGAGAACATGACTAACCATTTGAATTTTCCCAGTGCGAACCTCTACCCACGGATGGCGTACCCGTATGTGTCCAATGCGCCAAGGCTATGCTTCCAGCTGTCCTTTGCTCCCGAGAGCAATTTGCTGAGCATCCAATTTTCGAGAAATGTAAAAGTAGTTTTGCTCTTGGTTTGTGAACCTGACTAATACTCATGCAGGGAACAATGCACAATATCGCTCAAAACTAAAATGGTCAGAGCTGCACTGGACCAGTGTCAATGCATCAATTTCAGTCTACCACTACGACCGAGGACCTCGCCTTATAGTCCAGGGTCGTGCTTTCCAGCCTAGCAACCCCGAGGAGACAAGGCTATGGGGTAAGACGCAGAATGGCTGGTTTCCACAAGAGACAGTCGCTTGGGGTTTAAGCGAGCCGCTTGATGCTCATCAAGTTGAATCATATGTTCTGGAGTGCATGCCACATTGCTTTACACTTGAAGGTCACCCTGGGCCTATTTGTGTTGGCATGAACTCAGAATTAGGGCTATGGAACGATGCAGTGAGGTTATGGACAGCGAATTCTCTATTATTGCAGTGCTGGCAAGCCGAGGGCAGGCTCCAAATAACCGACAAGAACAGTCCATACTATGGTCTGAAGCTTGCTTCAAGGGTCATGCAGAATGGTCTCGATTTATCACTTGAGGAGTATGTGGCCGCACTTGAGCGATCATTACTCCAAAGATTCAGAACAGCTCTCAAGCATCGGAAAAAGGTAGCAACATGGGAGGAGCTGTTTGCTGCTGTATTTATTCTTTTATCTGTCATGGAGAAAGACATATGGAGATTGATGTATTGGATTCGGCATAAGGAGGAGGTAGGCAACCCATTGTTCAATCTTACAAAGATTGGTCATAAACTTATACTGACCTTCTCTTTGCAGGACTACAAGTGGCGGCATCCTCAGAGCGCTCGGCAGCTCATAGACCGGGCTGTACAACAAGCAAACTTTCTGGTTACTCACACACGTGTCGCTGGTGATGTTCCAGCTGCTTTCCGCACAGTTCGTCGAAATAGTATGACCAAGCACTCATCCAATGGCACCTGTTGCTCGATAGACTGACACCAGGTAATTAGCAACTATATACCTCGAAAGCAACAGTTCGAGCTTATATGGTACCCTTACCAAAGCTCTGTTGGAAACTGAAGACGCAAACTTCCGACAGATCGCAACAACCGATTTTCAGTGATTGCTTGGGAGTGGAGTATTTATATCGTGAAAACGAAAATTTGAGGGAAGTGGACACTGGATGGTGGTCCTGAAGACTTAGTGTTCTTTGAGCCTTGACGAGATACTTTCGAACGACCAAGCTCGCCAATGCTTGATGGATAGTCACCACCGGCCAGGTTTACTGGGAGACTCACAGAATATGATCTACGTAACTGACTAGAATGGTATCTCGTGCTCTTGGCCGGAATTATACCCGAGGATCATGCCTGATGCCATGGTCATTAATTCCAGGTTCCCATTTTCCGAACCTAGAGCTTCTTGACCCCGATCGGAACCATTGGACGAAGGGTGATAGGAATGGTGCACACTCTGACTATATGCCATGCAGTGTGATCCCTTTCGTTGTCAGTGAAAGTAGTAATGAGCGCAGGAACCCGGAGCGTACGGAGGTGGAGTACGAGGTCATCTCGGCGTCAACACCTGGGCACTTGATCAGCATACTCGCTCGAACTCCTCTCTTTTACAAGTATCTAGGTAGCTTTTGATACTTCTGTTTCCAACTGGTTCCATGTACTCATGTGGGAATTTGCTAGTGGGCTTGCCTCCCTTCTAGTTTCGAGGTCTGCATTCTGACAACAAGCTTTCATGAGCAGCGGCTACTCCGAGGTGCTCACCATGTACCCCGGTGATCCGTCCAGCGCACACCCTGCTATAGCGTTTATGGTTGGCTTATAACGTTCGATGAGGCCCGTCATCTTCGTGCACTGATTTATCTATGCTCGTTGTTTTCCCCCGGAATGTATTATGATCCGCTCCCTCCGGCTTGCGTCCCACCAAGGCGCTTGAGGCAGTGCTCTAGAAACACAGTTACAAAAAGTTTTTGAAGATAGGGTGAAGGTGCGCACCACAATATGTTGGACTAGAGTTTCAGGACTTTTAGTATAAATCAGGTGATGGAAAGATCATCACTGCACATACCTTTCTTCGGACCACAAGAAGTGCCAACCATCAGTCGTGCGGAGATTCTTGCACACAATGTTGTATCCTTGTCTCTCGGAGTTATATTTAGCAGAATCGCATTGCATTTTCGCGTAATAGCTGGCATGCGAGCACAGAAGGTGGGTTATCTAACTTGTAAGCAAGATGGTCGTATCACATTCTTTACTTGAGACTAACCTTTGCCCAACCACACATGATGAAGTCGAGAGCAGGAATAGTAAGAGCTTATTTAGTGTAATTCAATGTTGCTCAACTATGGAAAGGTTTTCCACGAGCTTGACAAGCGTAATAGAATCAAGCAATATTAATACCCTGTGGACTGCGGCGCTGTTGCCAATGCGTTCTTGGACGGTTGGACAAGCTCGGGGAACGTGCCTAGGTATTATCGCAGTGACCCCGCCTCCTACCACAGGGCACTGTGCGGTTAAAGCGACCCCGGAGTGCTTGCAACCGCAGTACCCTCGCTTTCTACCACGGGGCACAGCACGGTTAAAACGACGACTGCGGAGTGGTTGCAACCGTGATACCTTCGCTTTCTCCACAAGGGCATTATACGCTGAGGACAACGCCAGGCTCGTTACAATCGAATCACCCGCAAGCAATTCCAATGTCAAGACCACCCCGAGCAGTCGAAGCTCGTCAAAGCGGCCAGCATCCGAAATGGCATTGATGACGCCAGACACCGGCGTAAGCGCCGGCGACAGCGGTCTGCATTTTCCATAAGTAGATACCTAGGTACCTGTGGCGGTTGCAGTAATTTTCCTCCACTAACTTTCGTTCCTTCAGAAGTCGCCGCCGAAATTAGTTCGCAGCCGAGGCCATTGTGAGATGTTCCAGAGTTAAGGCAGCCCCATGTTCCACGAGGCCAGCCCGAAAAGTACGCGTATGTCTATGAAATTAAATTCTATTCGATCGGAAAAATATATTTTTGTGGGTTATAATAGTTGATCTAAGCCAGGGATTCAAAACGAATAGTTCACACCTGTAGGCCTAGAATGTATATGAATCAAGAAAAAACGTGCACTTTAAAAGTATATACCTAGGTATTGTACCCACTGCTCTAAACTATAAAGCTACCTAGGTACTATGTATCTAGGCTGATTACCTAACCCTACGGTCCACGCCCACGGACCGACATCAATACCATTCGTAGGTCGCACACAAGTACTCCGTATTAGTACTATACCTAGGTACATAGCAGATGCTGAGTCCTTTGCCTCCCTTTTTACATGCCGTGTGTATCATGCGCATCCACATTCCTCCGAAGCCCTGATGCTATCGATATAATCAAATGAAGCCGATCTAGATAAGTGACAATCATGCTATCGAGGCCCGGGCAATCTCCTTGAATACTCCCGAGGTCGCTACGATAGATTAGACGTCCTGGCTCCGGTCCGGGACTGATACAACGGCTCGCCAAGGCGGCCTTGCAGCCGCCACTCCACTGTAAAAGCCGAGCAATCCCCGCTGAGTGCCCTGAAGTGCACTTGCTTTCCAGGCACAAAACTCCACAGATAGGCCTGGCTTGGCGTATCTGTGTACTACTGTGGATACCTATAGGTAGGCAAGTATTTATTATCGAAGTTCGCCAATACCTGTAGCCACTTGGTAACGTTCAGGTTCAGGTTCAGGTTCAGGTTCATCTCACAACATCGCCACGCCATGGCACGGTCCAGCCTTCGTGCGTATTTTCGCACCGAGTATCAGCCAGGCGAGCGTATGCTTGTGCAGAAGATTGATTTCTTCATTCTCACATTCTGTTGTCTGAGCTACTTCTTGAACTACGTGAGTGTAACCCCAGCCTCAGCCTCCCATACACAGACACCTTGTTTATCCGCTCGCAATCGGCAAGCCACTGACGTCGCCACGGCAGCTTGACCGCTCGAACCTGGCAAACGCATACGTGTCTGGCATGAAAGAAGAGCTTGGCTTCGTCGGCAACCAGTACAACGAGATCAACACATGCTTCACCGTGGGCTATGTGATCGGGCAGATCCCGTCGAATCTCTCGCTCCACTATGTCAAACCGCGCTTCTTCTTTCCCTTCATGATGTGTGTATGGGGCGGCCTCACCATGGTGACGGCATCGGTGCAGGCGCCAGGGTCCATCATGGCCATCCGGTTCTTCCAGGGAATAGCTGAGTCCAGTACCTTTGTGGGGACACACTACGTCCTGGGGTCGTGGTACACCGAGCGGGAACTGGGCAAACGGAGCGGTATCTTCACAGCATCTGGTTTGGCAGGCACTCTGTACGTGAAAATCGTTGTCTCTACTGGCTTCCGAGACTGACCTGTCCGGTACAGTATCGGTGGCTTCATCCAAACGGGCATCAACTCGAGCATGGATGGCCTTCACGGCATGAGCGGGTGGCGATGGCTCTTCATCATCGACGGCATACTCACCCTCCCTGTTGCTTTGTACGGATTCTTGCTCTTCCCGGATACACCCACGACCACGTCTGCGTTCTACTTCACGGACGAAGAGAAGGAACTGGCCGTGTCTCGTGTTCCTGAGGTCCACGACCGGAGTCCCCTCACGTGGGGCTTTGCGAAGAAAGTCCTCACCTCGTGGTACTGGTGGGGATTCGTGGTGCTCTGGATCATCGCCGGGGAGACAGAGAGCTTCAGCAGCAACTCTCTCCTCCAGCTGTACATGAAAAGCCACCCAACAATCGCATACTCAGTGGCGCAACTTAACAATTTCCCCACGGGCGTACCGGCCATCGGCATCGTGTCGACGTTGTTCTGGGCCACGCTGACCGACTTTTTGGGCGGGAAGAGATGGGCAGTCGGGTACTTTATTGCCATCACCGGTGTTACGACCTCAGCCATGATTCTCGCCGCCAGCAAGGACCCCACGAGCCCACAGTCCACAACCATGGTCTTTGGGGCGTACTACTGGGCTGGCGCGGTGTACGCTTGCCAGGCGACTTTCTTCGCTTGGTGCAACGACGCGATGCGGTACGAGGAGCCTGTGTTCCGGGGTGTTGTGCTTGCGGGCATGAACGTGGGCTCGAATGCTGTGAATGCTTGGTGGAGCATCATCTTCTATGGCGCCTCCATGGCGCCTTGGTTCAACGTAAGCATGTCTCCGTCCCCCTCTCATGCTACGATAGCAACTGTGAAACTGAAAACTGACACTCCTTGACAGCGTGGTATGTGGGCTATGATCGCCTGTAGCATTGCACTGGGCATATGGTGTGCGGGACTATCATGGTTCCACCACAGAGATGACGTGAGGAGAGGTCTGGACGGAATAGATCAGGACCGGGACAGCAAGAACCTTGGAGAGTCTCATTGTGAACCGACCAAATCGGTGTGATGAAGCCGTGCTCATGTTCTAGTTGGTACGAGAAAAAAGGCCTAGGAACTGTAGACCTTTCAGATACCGTACGGGGGTTGTGGACCTTGAAGATCAACCGCTAGCGCCACAAGTACCTATGTCATGGTATTTTTCATCAGTATCGAATCAAGCCCAAGCACATGATGTTCCTGAGTGAAACCACATGAGAAGCGCGTCCTTATACAGATCTGTGTATGAAGGCCTGTGAGAATCGGCCAGTAGCTAGGTAGCTCCTGCGGCATCTATCACTGGCAGCGATATTTCAAGTGTGTGAAGTGAGAGCGAAAAGAGCGGCCTGGAGGAGGCTTCTGGATGAGTTGGGAAACACACGTTTGCCCAGATGTCAGCTCTGGTCATGGCAGAAATCGGCAGGGCTCAGAGCCTCACTTTTTTCGCTACAGTAATGTCTCTATCTATAATACAGACATAACGGCCTTGGTGAGAGCCAAAACCTTCTCTTCCTCCAATCTCCGAGCCACCAGTTGGAGGCTGATAGGCATGCCATGGACAGCACCAGCATCATCTATATGGCGGTAATATTAGCACGATACGAGATGCCCGTTTTAACAGCAGGCCACACTTACATTCAGAATGAATGGCCTTGCAGGTCTCACTCAAGGCTTGGTATCCTTCCTCCGGCTTATCGGCCTCCTTGTCTGCGACCATGCCCGTAGGAAAGGAAATACATGAGTAGTCCAAGACATTGAACACGCCCGTATATCCAACTATCACCAAATTCCGTGTCAGTAAACTTCAGGTGAAAGGGAAGAAGGGCTTGGGAAAGCAGCCTACCATGCTTAAAATCCCCATTCTTCACCGCACTAAACGGTGTCGTCGGACACAAAATCGCATCGATACCAGCCTCGTTCCACCTGTCCAGGTACCTCTTCTGGAACGCGACGCGCTCAATATGCAACTGCCACATCTCATACGTACCCAGCTCCTTCGCCTCCCCATACGCACTCATTTCCTCGCGCAACGGCTCTCCCGAGCGCGCAAGCTCCTTCTGGATCGACAAGCCCCCGTCAGCAACAAACAGCCGGCCCAGCAGACTCAAACCCTGCGCCTGGTCTCTCGGGTCCCACTCCACAATCTCATGCCCCGCGGCCGTCAACCTCTCCACCGCAGTCCTCAACGCCCGCGCAACCGGCGGCGTAGGCACCACCATCCCGTCGTGCCACATCACGCCAATCTTCAGCCTCGCCGGCAACTCAACACTCCGCCACGGGATTGGCAGCATGCGCGGGTCGTGCAGCCACGGCTCCGCGTCGACCACCGCGCGCGCCTCGAGCTCGATGTCCGCCAGCGTGCGCGCCAGCGAGCCGTTGACGCTCTGGACCGCCTCCTGCCCGCCCATGCCGCTGCGGCACCCGAGCGTCGGGAAGCGCCCGAAGCTCGGCCGCAGCGTGAAGATGCCCGTGCACGCGGCGGGGATGCGCAGGCTGCCGCCGATGTCCGTGCCGATGCCCAGCGGCGAGCCCCGGAAGAGGATCAGCGCGGACTCGCCGCCGGAGCTGCCGCCGGACGTCGTCTGCCGGTTGCGCGGGTTCACGGTGCGGCCGAAGGTGTTGTTGACGGACTCGGCGATCATCATGGCGGTCGGGACGTTGGTCTTCACGTAGAAGACGGCGCCGGAGCTTTCGAGGAGCGTGGCGAGCGTGGAGTCGTACTTTGCTGGGTCGCCGATGTGGCTGATGAAGCCGACGGTTGCGTCGAGGCCCTTGAGGTTGAAGTTGTCCTTCAGGCTTATGGGGAGGCCGTGGAGAGGGCCGATGGGCTTACCGGTGCGGGCGAGATGCTCGTCTCGTGCTTTTGCGGTTTCTAGGGCCCGAGTGAAGCAGGTTTCGGACAGGCAGCTTGTCTGCTCTCGGCCATTAGTATATCGTCTTTGGATTTAAGTGATGATCTAGATGCGAGTGCCTATACCAGCTGGTGGGCCGCCGAAGCCCGCTTGCAGAAAGCTTTGGTAACGTCCACGGACGTGAGCTGACCAGATGCCAGTTTTGGTACCAGCTCCGAGGCCGAAAAGTCTGTGATGGCAAGTTCCTCTGCGGTGAACCACCCTGAAGTTTCTGGCCAAGTGGTGACATCGTCCTGTGAGTCCGGGGGCAGCAGCTCAGCTGGGATGATCCATTCCTTTGGTATCGAGGCCAGGAGGGCTGCCCTTTTTCTGGCTGCAATCACTTCCCAGTGCTCTTGTTGCTCGGCCATGATGATACTCAGGATTGCAATTCCTCGTGTTCTCGTGGATGAGTTTGGGGGATGGAGAGTGAACACTAAAGCCGTGCTGTGCCGCCGAAGGATTCTGGCTTGCCGCGTTCTCGAAATTATGCGAAACAGCTTGCAAAAGAGCGATATTGGTCGAGGCGTTGGAAGTCAAGGAGACCACTGGTCTGAAGTCTTTCTTGATCGCAACCAAGTAGCTATTCCGGCAAGCATAGCAAGACCTCAGTCCGGTATATTACCGGCAACAGACCTGCCCCAAGCGAGCATCATCTACCTATGCGCCGCCGGGTAGATAGCCACTACCCGGAAGAGGTCTCAGCCGATCACGGCGCGCTTTCAGCGCCGGACTTTTGCCTTGGTCTTCAGCAGACATGATAAGACCCTCCACCACAGCCCACCGCAAGCGAACATGGACCATTCTGTGGTTTTGTTCCGTAATGGCACTTATAGGAGTTCAGCAGGAGGAGCTCCGGACCAAAGCAAAGGCGAAAGAAAGCTGTAGCGACTCGGTGAGATGAAACTGGATCCGTGCTCGTTCCCCCCCACATTTCCGTAACTCCGAAGGTCAAAAAGTGGCTAGGCTACCTAAGTAGGTAGAGCCTTGAGCTGTCTATACTGCGGATGAAGCATTAGGCTGGCGGACTGACTGACTGAGTAAATGGAAAGAGGTTGTTCGAAAGAGGTATCAGGATACTTATTTTGTGCTCTTGACTTCAGAGATATTCTTCCGGGTAGTACGGACTACTGTACAGGGAGACGCGCAGGAATTTGTGCGTTCAGTCTACGGGGTACCTAGGTACACATGTGCCACCCCCCGCAAACCTGCACTTCGGGAATTTTACTCCGTACGGAGATTATTAGGAACGTGCACACTGCACATGTTCCTCGTTGAAACGTCCAAGATAGTATAATCATAGTGGCAGCTCGTGAATATGCCTCCTTGAGTTTGGCCATTTTCCCTGTTCTTCTCACGCCCGTCATTCCATTGTTCGCTATGGAGTAGAGAGTACCGTATAACATCACCTAAAAACACCATGTACATACTTTAGTACTCCGTAGTTTCGACCAGGAATACCAAGACCTCGGCAGTGGGCTTGGTGCCCCTGGCCGCTTACCTAAATAAGCCAAAAGTCATGCGTGTTCACCAGTTGACAGCTCAGAGATGAGCTGGCAACGACTGGTGGACCAAAAAGCAGCGAGCTTTTCTGTTTTTTTGTCTTCCACAACTAACAACAACCACTTCCATTCTTGCTCTTGCTCAAACCATAGGTCACCATGGTTTTTCGAGTCAACAAGCTTTTCATGATGCTCCTGGCGAGCACCGCTGCTGTGGCAGATCGTTTGCGCCCAGCACAGGACTGGCAGGAGCCCGGACAGGTGGTGCTAGACAGGCCCAAGCAGGGCGTGGGCCACTTCAGTGAGTGGAGTCGGGCCGTCAAGCGAGAGTTTCTCATCGACTGGCAAGCCGGGAGAGAAGCAGAATGGACCATTGTGCAGGGCAACGAGGCCGGTGACCTGGACAGCATGACATCGGCGCTGACCTGGGCCTACCACCTCTCCCACTCCACCGCCAACACCTCCAACCCGCTCAAGGCCATCGCCCTGCTCCAGACCCCCAGCATGGCGCTCGACCTGCGGCCCGAGAACCAGCTCGCGCTGCACCACTCGCAGATGACGCCGGACCACCAGGACCTGCTCAAGCTCGACGAGCTGCCCGAGGACCCGGAGACGCTCGGGGCCAAGCTGCGCGGCATCGTGCTCGTCGACCACAGCACGGCGCTGCGCAAGTGGCGCGGCGCCACCGTGCTCAGCGTGTTCGACCACCACTTCGACAAGGGCGACGCGCCGGGCGCGGAGCCGCGCGTGATCGAGAAGACGGCGTCGTGCGCGACGCTGGTCGCGCGGCAGATGCTGGACGAGCTCGAGGCGCTGCCCGAGGAGTACCACATGCCGCACGAGCTGCTGGAGCTGATACTGAGCGCGATTGCGATTGACTCGGGCGCGCTCAAGGACGACAAGACGACGGACGTGGACGTGCAGATCGCGGAGAGGGTGCTGCGGCGCAGTAATTGGGCCGGGAGGGATCTGAAGCATGTGATGAAGAAGCTGGAGAAGAAGCTCAAGCAGGCCAAGAAGGACCTTGGTGATTTGGGGCTTCGTGACTTGCTGCGGCGGGACTGGAAGGGCGATCTCGTCGACACGCCGTCCCCGCGCACTCCCACCGTGAGCCTCGGCCTCGCGTCGGTGCCGTACTCGATGGAGCAGCAGATCCTCAAGACGGACTTCCAGGAGCTCTTCAACTGGTTCGCCATCGAGGCAGCGTGGACGGCCGAGGTCGGCGTCGACGTGAGCGTCGTCCTCAGCAAGGTCAAGATCAAGGAGCACGGCGAGACGAAGAAGCTGCGGCAGATCACGCTGGTCGTGCGCGACGACGTGCGCATCGACGAGAAGCAGGCCGCGTCGCTGTTCCAGGTGGTGCGGACGGCGATTGAGGAGAGCGAGGAGCTGGACTTGGTGCCGTGGGACAGGGCTGGTGAGCTGGCGCCGCGGCAGATGGTGTGGTTGGAGCGCAATGGGGCGAATAGGAAGATTGTGAGGCCGATTGTAGAGGCTGCTGTGAGGGGCTGGGACGAGATCTAGACGTGGGAACTTCAGGAGAGACAGGAGGGAGTTGTGCCTTGTGCCTTGTGCCTTGTGCCTTGTGCCTTGTGCCTTGTGCCTTGTGCCTTGTGCCTTGTGCCTTGTGCCTTGTGCCTTGTGCCTTGTGCCTTGTGCCTTGTGCCTTGTGCCTTGTGCCTTGTGCCTTGTGCCTTGTGCCTTGTCTGGGTTATCATGGGAACTCTGAGGGTTCTCCGTCAGAGACTCATCGGCGAGATCTAGATCGACGTGTAAGATTCATCTTGCCACCTCGCATGGCTATGATCTGCCACTGGAAATTAGAATAGAATAGAGCAGATATAGGAGCAGGTATCGTTCCCGCGAAATTTGCCAATAAAAGAGCCATCTTATATCCGCCAAGTGCCACGGTGTGTATAAGAACTCAACTCTATCCTCTGCCATCAATGATCAATCTATAAGGATATCAAGATCTCTTATAGTCTATAGTCTATATCTATGTCCAATCACATGCCATCCATCCACCAAAGCCAATATCACCGAACCCTTTAATCAAAAACATCCGTAGCAAACCTCTCATACTTGACCGCATCAAACGCCTCAGTCGCCTGCTCGACCGTCAACTCCTTCCCATGATTCACCTTCGCCCCCTCCACATACATCTTGATCGCCGTCTCCCTCACTCCATCCGCCAGCCCCCGACTCCCACACACATACACCTTCGCGCCGGCGTCCCACAGCGCCTGCACCTCCCTTCTATCTTTCCACAGCCGCTCCTGCACATACTTGCACCCCTCGCTCGCCTCGGGCAACGTGCTGTAGCTCCGCCGCACATCCACCGCGCCCAGCGCCTCCCAGCGGTCCAGCTCCTTTCGGTACAAGTCATCCTTCTCCGGGTGGCGGCACCCGAAGAACAGAATCGCCGGCGCGATCTTCCGCCCCGCGCCCAGCATCGCCGCGCGCTCCTGCACGAACCCGCGGAACGGCGCCAGCCCGGTGCCCGCCGCGAGCATCACGACGGGCTTCTGCTCGGCGTCGGCGGGCAGGTGGAAGCTCGCGTGCGAGGGCCGGATCGCGACGTGCAGCTTGTCGCCGGGCTGCAGGCTCGCGAGGTAGCTCGTCGCGACGCCCAGGTGGCGCTGCTGCCCGCCCGTGGCCACCGCGTGCAGCGCGGGCGCGTCGAGCACCGCGTACGTCAGCGTGCAGCGCGTCGGGCCCGCCGCCAGCGGGCTCGACGAGATGGAGTACTGGCGCACGCGCATCGGCGGCAGCAGCGAGAGGAACGTCGCGAAGGGCAGGCTGACGCTCGGGTGCTGCTCGAGCAGGTCGAGCACCGAGGTGCGCTTCGCGTTGATCGCGGCGTAGCCGTCGCCCGCGAGGTGGCGCAGCGCGGCCTTGGTGGGCTCGTCCTCGGCGGCGTCGACGAGCGCGGTGATGGAGCGCTTGGTGACTGGCTGCGAGAGCTCGACGTAGGCGCCGAGGACGTCCGACGCCGGGACCGGGTGGCCCGTGGGCAGCATCGTGGCGGACTCGGACTGGATGGTTAAGTGGGCGTCCCAGGGCAGGCGGAAGCGGCGCAGGGCACGCAGGACCACGTCGCGATGGTTGATGGGCAGCACGGCGAGGTAGTCGCCGGCCGTGTACGTCCTGTCGCTGGGGAGCTGGATCTCAATGTGCTTCTTGGTGGGCGCGCCGGGCGCAGTCAGGTCTCTGGCTTCGACCACGCACGCCTCCTTGACGTCCTGGCGCAGGGTGGACGACCGCGGGGTGGAGATCTCGACCGACAGGCCACCGCTCTGCGCCAGCCCGCCGTCGGCGTCGGGCGCGGCGTCGGCGACGTGGTACTTCTCCTGCAGCGCCGGCCACAGCGTCTCGTCCTCCCACGTCTCGAAGCGCGAGAAGAGGTCGCTCTCGGCGGCGTCGGCGAGGCCCATGGGCGCCAGCCTGGTGCCGCCGAGCTGCGCGAGCGTGGTATCGACCATAGTGGGGATCTTGTGGAAGGTCGACGCCCAGTCGTGGTGGCCGCAGCCAAAGACAGCGTAGGACACGTTGGCCATCTCCTTGCCCTTGAGACCTTGGATCCAGTTGCAGAAGAGCGCCGCGTTGTCCGGGGGCTCGCCCTCGTACGAGGCGGTCATGATGACCACGGGCTGGTTGGTGGGCAGGTTCTGGTGGGCTACGTCGAGGGACTCGACCACGGTGGCAGTGAAGCCGTGTTTCGGCGCGTCGGTGGCAAGACGGCGGGCGAGTGTCTCGCATGTGCCGCTGTTGGAGCCGTAGAAGATGCTGATGGGCTTTCCCTTGACATTCTTGGGGGCATCGCCTGATTGCGAGTTCGCTTTCTCCTTGGAGGACGCCGACGTGCCATTCAGCCGGTGCTCCAACTCGGTCGCGGTCATGCCGTTTCGCAGCACAGCGCGGAGGTAGAAGTCCTTGGGCTTGAGGGTGAGGGTCTGCATCTGGGTCAGCGTGTAGTTGGGGTCGTCCAGGTGGAAGTTGAAGTTCTGCAGCAGCAGCGCAAGGGCGGAAGTCGCCTCTTGCCACGCGAAGGGGCGTCCGATGCAGCCTCGCGAGCCATTGCCGAAGGGCTTCCACGCGTTGGGGAATTCTCGGTTGAGGTTATTGAAGGCGTCTTCGAGCATCCGTTCGGGTTTGAACTCTTGTACATCGTCGCCGTAGACGGCGGGGTCCATCTGGGATTTGGCCACGAGGAGAACTATGCTGTCCTTGGGGGTGACCAGGTACTTGCCGCCGATGATTTCGTCTTTCAAGGGCTTGACAGAGATGGATGCAATCGTTGGTGTCATTCGCAGTGTCTCCCGCAGAACCTTGGGGGCCCGTCAGCTGGTGGGAGTCTTGTAGAGTGAACTATGACACTTACTGCTTGTATGTACTGGAGCTTTCCAACATGTTCAACGGTTATTGGGCCGGTCCCAATAACCTCGTCTACTTCTTGCTGGGCTTTGCGGTACACCTCTGGGTTCTTCAGCAGGTTATACATGGCAAAGGAGAGCGTTCCTCCTGTTGTCTCATGCCCGGCAATGAGGAATGTGACTAGTGTGGCATGTTAGCGGCTGCTATCGTGCTCTTCACGCGACCATGGAGCTTACTCAGGTTATCTGTGATGCTCTCGTCCGTCATCTTCTTGCCCGTCCGCTTGTCGACTGAGTTAAGCATGGCCCCCAACAAGTCCTTGCGGTCGGAAGGGTTCTCCTTGCGCGCCTTCAGAACATCATCCGCCGTCTTCCTCATGGTGGCAATATTTTCATGAAGCCGCCGATCCGCCTCGCGGTAGAAAATCGCCGGCAGGGCACGGCGGGATCGGTTGCCGGACTCGACCAGGAAGGCGCCCATGGCCTCGATGAACGGGTGCATCTCGTCGTGGTAGAACGAGTTGAAGCGGTAGTCCATGGAGCACAAGGCGAGCGTGTCGAGCGCCAGCCTTGTGAAGTCGTCCGTGACCATGATGGGGTGCGAGGGCCCGTGGCGGGCCCATTTCATGGCCAGTTGGCAGATGATGTCGTGCATCTCGTCGAACATGCTGTTGATGGTTGTGGGGCCAAAAGCCGGCATCAAGACTCGGTGTGCGATGCCCCAGTTCTCTTCTTCTGGACCGGTTGCCGTGAAGAGTCCGTCGTGGACACCCTCCCGGACCTGAGACAGCACGCCCCTGACGTCCTTCACGAACCGCTTCTCGTCACAGAGCTCGTTCACAAGAGCATATGTCGAGACGAATACTGCGCTGCGCCCAGCAAGGTTCAATTTGTAGATTTCACCTGAGGTTGTCATCAGCACACTGTTGGCAACGCACTCGTCCTACAACCTAACGAACCGTATGTGTCGGCCATGTTCTTTAATGAGCCCAGTGGAAAGGCTGGGTCGATGTCTCCCACATTCCCGATGAGAGGGACGCCCGGAGGCATTGGGATGGGGACTATAGTCTCTGCCATCTTGTTCTGTGTTGCACGCGCTCGATGTCGTGACGATGGCTGAAGTGGTACTGTAGTTGTTGAGCAGGTTGGTAATGGTTTGTACTGGTCGAGACGATCCTCTCTCCGATGGGTATTTAGAGAATGACACAACCGCCGCAAGGTTGTGGCGGCACTCGATACCTTGAAAGAGATGGATATTTTTCTTCAGTGAACAGGAATGAAGATGATGTGAAGCGAACAGGCGGGGGGCTCCAATGCTGGCCACACTGTTCTCGCTCCTGAGCCTTTATACCAAACGGTTCAATCCTTCCTCCGACCACGGTTCGTCCACGGCGGCTCCACGGCGGCTCCACGGGTGCCACGCGAAAGCCCCGTAACACGCCACATCTGTCAAACAATAGCAATGCCATTGGCCATTCCAGCAGGCTGGATCCACAGGATTCCTCGGCACAATTAAGGTTTCAAGCGGGCCGAGCTCGATCAGGCCCTGTCCACGTCTCCCGAATTCAGCATCCCCGCGCCCAGGCGCCTCGCTTAGTCCGGAGGAACACATGCAAGGCGGTTGTATCTGCTTGGTGATATCCATTGAATTACTCAGTTCTACTGTTATAGTGCCTATTGAGGCCTTGGCCACTGGGCAGCTTCGTTTGAGGGCCACTAGTAGGTCGCTTCAATGGTTATCGTACAGGGACTGGCGCCAGGAAGAGGGCAACTCGTATGGCGCATCAACTTTTGTTAGCTCAGGGGGAGCATTTGGAACTCAATGCTCAAGATATGTTGGTACAAAATAGATTGCAAACATCGTCCGTACTTTCCCATGTACCCAGTATTGTGCGCGGGGGAGGTCGTTATCGCACGTGCTACGGCAGCAAGCCAATTTGCGAAGGAGCGAAGTGTGACGAGCGGAACGAGCAGGCCATCTAAACTGCTCCGGCTCCGTTTGGAGCGGAGTGACGAGGATTACTCAACGTGTGCTAGCAAGGCTGAAGATACCGAGGCTGTCTCGGGCGGGCCGACCCTCCGGATTCCGAATGTGACATCGCGACGTCGGCACATTTTGTGGAGCATGGCGCCATATCTGACGACACGAGGCTCTGGGCCTCTATTTTTGTTTGCGCATGCCGAAAAGCTTGGTTGACCTGCATATCAGTAGTATTTCTAACTTACAGTCGGGAGGATGTGATAACATGGCGGGTCATTAGGTATTGTGTGTTCTGTCCAAGATCAGGCTGATGCCCCCCCAGTTGTATGCTCCGCGGTTCCGATGTTCATCCACTGAACTTCTCAAATCACCTCATTGATTACGACCAACTGCAGATACACGCGTCCGACAAGTGCATGCCAAAGGTCCGAAAAGAATCGATATGTCTGTCGTATCCAATGCTGCACGCGACGGCCCGCGGAACAGTCTCATAATGCAGATGACCTTCCCGATGTTCGCGCGCGCAAAGACCTGAAAACCTGGGAGTGATCTGGCCCGCTCCTCCACAGCTGGTCTCGCTCCCGAGACAATCTGTGGACGGCGAAGTTCCCTTACTTACATACCTAAGTACCTAGGTATGTAGGTAACTAGACACGGCACTAAACTATATCTCTACGCATGGACAGTAGAGTAAAGAAAACCAGAAAGAAGGGCGAGTCCACATCGCCGTGACAAGCCAAATCGCGTCCACATGATGGTCTCGTCGGGTTCAGCAACGTGCAGCTACCTAGCCACAGCCTCGAGACTGAGCCCTAGACGTGTATGCGGACTTGGAAATTGAGTTGAGCAACTTGGGTGACGAGGAGAGGACTGGCAGGAGTTCGCAGTGTATCAACCAGGCGTCTGGTTGGGGTATAAGGGTTTCAGTGAGCGTGTCCTACTTACTAGGTAGTATCATCAGTAGATCCTGACATCGCTGTTGTTCAGTAACCTTGCTGCACCAGAGGTTTCACCCAACACCTATCGAATCTTAAATGCACATGTCTCATCAAAAAAGGTATCGCGCTTCTGTAATCCGCCAGCCCACCCAACAACCAACAGTTTCCTACCTCCCCAGCCATCTCTGATCGCGATCCCACAAGATTACCCCAGAGATCACAGCCATCACAGCCCACCTTTCCCCCAACGCGCCCGACACCCCCGTCCCCAAAAAGGTGAATTTCCACAGCTTCGTCATGCTCATCACCGCCGACGTACACGCCGCTACAACCTCATGCCCATCCCCACTCGGCGGGCCCGTGCCCGCGCCAGCGACCCCGGGCGGCAGCTCATTCGCCATCCTGACCAGCTCCCACCCCACCGCCGCGCCGCCGAGCACGCCCACCGCGCGACTGTTATTACTCCTGCGCCACTCGAACCCTTCCTGTCGGAAGCCGCCTGCCACTCCCGCGAACGAAGGGACCTCGACGCGGAATCTGAACACGGGCGGGTTGCTGCGGGCGAGGGTGAACGCGATGGGCGGGTTCGGGGTGGCGGGTCCGAGCGGTGGCAGGCGGATGTCCATGCGCCGGCCCTGGGCGTCGGCGAAGGCGACGGTCGCGAGCGGCGGGAACTCATCGGAGGGCCCGTTGTGCAGGGTGATGCCGCCCGCGAGGATTGAGATGGCGTAGAGGGCGGGGTGCTGGTGCTCGCCGAGGAAGAGGCGACGCTGCACGGGAGCGGCGCCGGGGAAGGGGGTGTCGCGGTAGAGATTGATGGAGGGGGGGAACTGGCGGTTGATGGTGGGGAGGAGCTCGCTGAAGCTTTGGGCCAGGGCCGGGCGGTGCGTGGAGGGGGAGGCTGTTGCTGATGCGGGTGCTTGTGCTTGTGCTTGTGGTGGTTGATGTTGTTTGCTAGGTTGGCGCGGCGGAAGCGGAGGAGGTTGCGAGGCGTCTGGACGGTGGGTGAAGGATGCGTTGCCGGTCGCTTCTTGGTAGGACGGTGGTGGCTCATCTGGGATGTCGTCGTGGTTGTTCATGGTTGCTTTTGCCAAGGAAAGTCACGGGGGGGTGAGTGTGAGTAGACGGGAGGGGTCGTTATTGGAGTGCCTAGGTGGGTGCGTAGGTTCGGCGTGGCTTGATTCCTGTAGGGTGCTAAATCACTTTGGAGTCTGTCCGTGAGTCGTCTGCTGTTGGCGTCATAAAGCATGCGGATTCGACGAAATAGATATCACGGAGAATCGCAATCGAAGGGCTGGGTCTTGTCCGGGGCAGCCGGGATAAGGTGATTTCCGGATTTCAAGCCTTTGGCGCAGCGGTGGCGATGAGCTGGGCATTTGACTAGAACCTCTGCGGAAATCCCACTCTCGGGTGGGAGCCTCGCTCGGAAGTCGAGGGACTCATTGGTGATAGGACAGTTATCTACACGAAGTGTGTGATGTTGGACTTCCTGTCACAGCCACCGGTGATTGCTGGTACTTTTATCACGGAGTTAGGCGGGAATTGTTTCACAGATTCTGGTCCATGACTCGGCACCGACTTCGGCAGAAAAAGCCATGACGCAATAAATCGGAAGGCGCGGTCACAAATTATTTGTCATGCCTTCCTAAATAATCAACTACAGCAACACCTTCCAAGAGAACTCTCCCCGGCTTCAAAACTTGTTGCTATAGCGGTCGTCAAACGGATTCTTCTTGCCATAGTCCACAAACTCCTGCTTGTACGGTGAATCCGCATACGGCGTCCGCGGCGTGACCGGCTCCAATGTCGCGACCAACGTGTTTTCGCGACTAAACGTGGTGAACGCTGAGTCTTTCCTCGGCAAGCCCATCTCGATGCCGCCGGCCTCCTTCTCCCGCGAAGAGAGGGTCGGTTTCCTCGACCCCAGCCCGACCTTGATGCTGCTGTTCTCGTTGTTGTTGTTGTTGTTGTCGTTGTCGTCTTCGTCGCCCGGCTTGACCTCCACCACCTTGTACCGACTGTGCAGGCGCTTCCCGACGCCCTCTGTGATGCCAAAGACGTTGAAGTACAGGTACTTGCCGATTACCGGCGCCCACACCATGATGGCGATGAGCTGCCCGAACGTCCAGTCCGACGCACTAGTTCCAACGAACTTGAGTATGTCGACGACCGATTTCAGGTAGAGGCCCACGTATACCAGCATCGCCAACTCAAGACCGAACCACATCACGCTCAGAAATACAGGCGCCACCCGCCGCCGTATGAAGAGCACCTTGGAGTTCGTCAGCTCCCAGTTGTCGAGTCCCTCGTCCATCTTCCCTTTGGTGTTCAGCGAAAACCAGATCTGATCCAACAGCAGCGCCATGGTCACCATACAGCCCACCACCAACCCCGTATTCACCCGATTCAGCGTGGCGTTCAAGCCCTCCAGTGCGTCCAGACAATATGTCATCGGGCTCGGGTTCCCACCACACATCTCAATCGCCGACTCTTCTTTGAAATACGTCCACAGCGTTCCATAATCCGGCATCAAGCTCTGCTGCGCAATATAAATCGCCAGCAAAAACACTGCCAGCACCAGCGTCAGCATGTACCACCACCTAATCCCCAGCCGCATCAGCCCGATTTGCGTGAACAGCACCGGCAGCATGCCGTTAATGCTCAGCAATTGCACTATTTGCACGTTGGTCACGGCCTCGGCAAACGAGTTGGTGCTGCTCAGCATCGCCGCGCGGTCGGACCCCGCAAAGACGAGCAGCGTCGCGAACTGGATCGAGATCACGAAGAAGGTCTGCACCTCCTGGAACTCGACGAGCGCGGATGTGAGGGCGGCCGCGGGCCGTGAGTGGCGGATGGCGCGCTGGTGCTCGCCTGCGCGCTGCCAGGGGGTGGGCCGCTGCTGGAGGCCGACGGAGGTGGTGTCGGTCGTGCGGGCGGGGCGGCGCGTGGTGCGGTCTTGGACGGTGTAGAGAAAAGAGAGGACGGGCTGGAGCCAGCTGGTGCAGAGGTTGATGAAGAAGTAGGTGACGATGGCTAGGGCAGCTTGGAGGACGTAGGAGAGGACGACCTGCGGGTTGCTTGTCAGCGGTGTTTCCATTGAGAGTTTGGGTCGATGGATGCTTGAGGTGAGTCCTTACCCCCGGCCCCGCGATATCAGAGTTGACTACACTCTCCATCCCATCACAGTACCCCTGCAGGCCCTCAAATAGCGCCAGCACCTCATTCTGCGACCCGGTGGTATCCAGCGTGGTGATGTTCTTCGAACACGACCCGAGGCTGTAATCCGCACAAGATCCCTTGATACAGTTCAAGGTATCGTCGAACACCTGCGTTGCATTAAACTGATCCAGCCCGTCAAATCCCATCGACTGCCCCGCCACCGTCAAATCGTCCTGATCCAAAATCATGCCCATATCCTCGACGTACACACTCGCCGCCGCCAGCGTCAAGCAATTCCAAAACGTGAAGCTCGAGTTGAACATCGTCGCGGGACTCGCGCACGCAGCGCTGCAGTCGCGAAACCCATCGCCCGCACGCATGCCCTCCCCTTCGCCGCTGTCAGAGGCGGCGGTCTCGCTCGTCGAGTTGAGATAGCATCCCGTCGAGAGCACCGCCACTGGCCCGGGCTGGTACCCGTCTGATTGCGCCGCAAGCGACTGGTGCACGTTGAAGAGCTGGCCCAGGATGCCGGTGAAGGATGTCGTGTTGAGCACAACTTGCGCCGAGCCGCCGAACGGCCGGGGCACGAAGCTCTGCGCGCCGAGGTCCTCGAGCGTTACCGCGATGCTGTAGACCATTTTCGTTGTCGGGTGTGCAGGGCGGCCTCCCGGAGGCGCCTTTGCTGGGTGGGCGTGCTGTTGCTTGTGAAGTCGTCCGCGATTCGTGGCTCGGCCGGGTCAAATTCACGTGTACTGAATGAACACCCAGGCGGTGGTGGGTAGTATTCAGTTATGCGTGGCAGTGAGCCGGGTGGTCCATTTCATGCGGTCGGTTTGAGTGAGGGTAGGTAGAGCAGCGTGCCGTCAAGGCCAGATCTGCTGCTGGTAGCTAGCCTCCAATGCTGCTGAAAAATCCAAGGTAATGAAGTTAGATGAAAGAGAAATAAAGGAAACACTTAATTCATGCATAATTTCTAAAGTTTGTCGAGGCGGCCCTGGCCACCCCTGACTTGCGCAGCAATCACGGAGGATATAGTTTGGAAATCGTGTGGGGCCGAAGTTGTTTTGTCTCGGACTATCCTGGCTTCGTGCAAAGAGATTGCCCCTGAGAACGAGCATCGTATTTCTATTCTTGGAATATCCACCTATTGTATGTTCAACTGCCTTAATCTTGTTTACCTACTAAGGTAAAAGGACGGCAATTGTCTTGATCTTGTCGAGCCGAGGCCACGCGAGGCTGACCATGCCGTATATGGGCAGCGCAATTCGAGGAAAAGCAGGATCTGAAGCCAGTCGCGGATTCTCATATCTTGGCAACACGCGTCTGATACAACCCAAAATTGCCCGAGCGACCGTGCTGGATAGGGCAAGCACTTAAGCACTAGGGAATGCAGCCCGTATGGGTTGATGGCGAGCTTTGGTGTGCGAGTTGCCGCCGAGGCGAGACATTCCGCAGTACCGTGCTGTCTGCCAAGAACGTTGGATGCGACATGTCACGAAGCTGTGGGCATAAATAGGCGACTTTCTGTGAACTTCATTATTCCGTATTAGGTATTATGCTCGGATGGGATACCTTTTTAGCTGTCTGTTCCGTCCATGATTCCTTTCCCCTCACATCTTGTCCCATGAGGACATTGTTCCCTTCGTGATGAGCCAACTCTGGCCATTTCCACCGCCTGCCCGTCCCATCCACGGGCCAATTCACATCCAAGCCGGCCCTGGAACCCTGTCACCCAAACATGCGCTCAAGCTAGACGAAGGCGGTCTCTAAAGCAGTCGCAAATGCTCTTGCGCTCGCGGAAAGCCTCGAGAGAGAAGGAGGCGCATCTGCCGCACTAGTGCTGCTTGACGATAACGCTCCCCAACAGCAAGCATCCTCCCAACTCCACCGGCGGTGTGCGCTCACCGAAAGCGAAGGCAGTTCCTAAACACATCGCGGAAGGTCTTACGCTTCCTGATAAACTCGGGCGAGGGCGAGTCGATTCCGCGGCCCGGCTTGTACGCGCTGGCGTTCGACACGGCGCGCTTGACCTTCGCCTTGGGCTCGCTGAAGCTGACGTGGCGGCCGAGATCGTCGCGGCCCACCATGTCGGCCAGCGTGTTGACGCGCGCGGGGGGAGATGGGTGGCGGTGGTGGTGGCGGTGGCGTTGGTGGTGGATGCGCGCATCGTCGTCGTCGTCGTCGTCGGTGGCAGCGGCGAAGTCGTTGCTGTTATCGGAGCTGGCGGTGATGGAGGTGCGGTTGTTGTTGTTGTTGTTGTTGTTATCCGAGGTGGCGGTGGTCAGGACTGATTCGGCGGCGTGCTGCTGCTGCTGCTCTACGACGGCGGCGGTGGGGGAGATGTTGCTGTCAGCGGCGTCGCTCTCGGGGATCTCGACTAGCTTCTTCTTTGAGGGGTTGTTGGGGACAGAGGAGGCGCTGCCCAAATTGTTGGAGTAGAAGGGGTTGAGAGGAGGCTGGGCCTTGGATTTGGGGGAGATGGTGGATTGGCCCTGCTTCTTGCGGGTCTCCTCATCGGCTTTGGCTTGCTGTAGGAAGACCTCAAAGTCGGTTGGGTCGGTAGTGCTGTCGGCGGGGTCGTCGTCGGGTGGGGTGATGACGATGGAGGGGGTACTTTTGGATTTGTCTGAGGGAGCACGCTCATCTTTGGTGAAGTAGTCGTTATTTGCTCCAGCAGAGGTGCTGTTGGCGGCTCCATCCATATTTGTGTTGCAATAGTCTTCATCAAGCTTCTCTGATGACTCCTTGTTCACCTCCTTGACCTGTCCAGCCTCCGAATCTTGGGTCTCATCATCAGCATCATCTTCCTGGCTCTGGCTACGCTGCAAAGCAATGGCCTCCAGTTTGCTGTTCACCTGCTCCAAATCTAGCGCCTCATCATGATACTTCTGCTTCGACTTGGGCTTCAGCGCTGGCTTCAGGATCTTCTTGGCCTCAGGGTTGCGGTGAGCTGGGCCCGCCATTGAAGAACTGGGAGGCGAAGCTGTGTTCTGGGTTGATGACGTGCGCAACTGACGGAGGCGCTCCATCATACTGCTCCTGCGACCCAGCGAAGCCATCGCGCCTGCTGTAAACGATCAATTGAGGTGTTGGTGATTCGGTATTTGAGAATAGTAAGTAGCCGGGGGTGACTGTCTGGCTGAGTGGGAAGGTGACGATTTTGGTGGGACAAGTGGCGTCAGGTTTGATTTGTTTGCTGGTACGAGATGGTGAAATTGAGTTGTGTTGGTGTTTGGCGGCAGAAAAGAAGGAACTGCGAAGTGGTTGAGACTTAAGCGAATTGCTTGTGAATTGCTTGTGAATTGCTTGTGGAGGGCGCAATGCGCCTGGGTGCCGTCTTGGTGCGCGATAAAAGCAAAGGTGATGCTGCAGCCAAGATGATGCTGTTGGGTGGATTCCACCAGCAAATGATTCAGTAAAGTAAAGCTGGTGAGCTGGGACCACTCAATAGGCCACACAGGTAGGTGTCTACCTATTGAGTATTAATGAGGAAACATCATGGTGGGAGGAGTGGTTTGTGGTCGTGGTGGGAGGGGAGGTAGGTACAGTAGTGGGGCAGCGGGGTATGCTTGGACACTGCTCAACCAAGAGCCTTCCCAACACAAAATGGGGAACTATGCACCAAGTTTGTGACTGCCTGAAGCTGTGGTTTCCTTCAACTGAGATGTCTCCAAAGAGTTATTTTCCCGCGTCACCTCCACCTCGCCCTCGGCCAGATAAAGAGAAAAGGGGGTTGTTCGTTGCACAATTTCGAGAGCAAAGTGAACCCCGGATTCTCCCCCGGAGAATATAAAGCGGGACGGCCCCGATCGACTCGGACCCTAGCTCGCCCCACTTTGTTTGCCGCGTCCGTGACAGCATAACCGGGTTTCCTTCCGCTGCTACTTCTAAAGTTTTGGTGATCTGACTTTGTAACCCGGTTATGGAAAGACATATCTTCTATTTGAGACTTGAAATTCATAGCCAAACTGTAATCTGTTGGGTTGACTAGGGTGGTACCGTACACCTGGCACTGTGACATACATATGCGCTGTGTTAGTAACCGACAGCATTGTGCCAAAGCGCGCATGTCCACCTCATGCCAGCATGTAAATTACCAAATAATATTTATGAGCTATGTATAATATCGACCTTCTAGAACCCGGAGCTGGACCCTTAGAACTAAAATGTGCCGAATACTTGTCGAAGCAGCTAGCTGCATTTGATATTAGATCGGAGCTTGTTCTTGCGGTGGCCCGTGGTCCTTCTGCCGCCACCGTTTTTACCTTGTAACTTGACTCTCTACTTTTTCTACCACAGCAAATTCCATGGCAGAATACCGCTTAATTGCGGAGTACTAGCTCTCCGAGTCAGTCTGAGAAACGTGAGGGTTGACAGCTTCCGCTTATTAGGTCTGGTAGGAACAACGTTGGTAGGCACCCGGGGCACCTTAGACCAGGGGCCAGTTGAGGATATGTTAATGCCCAAGGTGGTGTTGTACGTGCTCATCTACTTGTCAATTCAGATAAAAAGGCACGCCGCTAGAAAGGAACCGACTAAAGACATACGAGTCCCGCAACTTTCGAAATGCTTCATGTGGACCGGCCCTTCCGCCTTGGGTGGGCAACAACCATAGACCACAGGAATATATCTCCCTATCCTGTGTTCTCTCAACATACAGCATTGCCTTTTCCTATTATCACAGCTAGCAACATTGTGCAATCAATGTGCTCTTCGTGTTCATGCTGCATGTCACCGCAAGTAGGCGACCTTGCTTCGACCCGGTGCTGAGCCGATATGCCCAAGTGGAAACCCAAATATAAAGGAGCTTCCGCGGTATAAGAAGGCACATGACTCTCATTGCATAGTTCCAAAATAAATATATAAGCGGAGGACAGTCTTAAAAAGCGAATTGCACGCGCTGATGCACTTCTTCTAGTGCAGCTTGCATTGCCTTCCCTCAGAGCACCAGTTTGCAAAACACTACCACAAACATGATGGAGGTCAGCACTCAATTTGCCACAAGTTGCTAGGATATTCTACAGTCAGACCATGCGGTCGAAATATGAACCATGATTTAGTCGGAAAGGTATCAGCGCATCGACACCTGGGCACTGGCCGCACAGAACCACCATCGGCAGTTACCTAGGAACACCAAGCGCCAGCTAAGTTTTAGCCCTTCGCGCACGACGTCACATTGACATATGAGAGCAAGCTGAGTATGTCAACAGTCCAGTGGAGCAAATTTTTAGAGCCTTTTTGAATACTTTGAAGCTGCGAAGACGATGGCTGCGAACTGAGCGATGGAGATTTCCGTACCTCGAAGTCATTTGCAACAACACAGACCTGAGACTACAGAACGATTGGACGAAGATCACAGAAATCGTATACTTCACCGAGACTGTGAAGCCGCCTAGTGTTCGAAGAAGCACAGGCGCTTGCAGAGACCGGGGCTACAGAGAGAACGAGGAAACTTCTATTCGTACACGCCCGTCCACAGCACACCGCCCTCCACCTGCCATCTGATCGGGATCTTCAGCACCGACAGCAGTTCACTGAATCGACACGAAAGTCTGAGCCAAAACTATGAGACTCACCTGGATCACCGTCCTCGCCTACGCCACCAACGTGCTCGCCGCTCCGACCCAAGGGTCGGGGAGCCCGGGTTCGCTGGACGCGATCGAGCTCCACTCGAATGTCCTACCGGGGCAGCTGGCTCCAGACAATAGCACGGCACCGATGGACCTCGACATACCCGATTACGAGGTGGAAGAGAGTATCCTGCTCGCACTCCTGGCCCAGGTCAAGTTCGAGCACAGGTTGATCAGTTCGTGGCCCTTTCCCAACCTCCTTCTCGTTCTACTTAACTTACCTCCGTCGCCCCGATTCCGATCATCCACGATCCCCTCGCAAGGACAAACGCTGAAGTGAAACCCATCCCACAGATGCCACTCTCCGCCGCTTTCCTGAACCAATGAACGTCATCAGTAGGAAATTTGCTACCAGGCTCATGTCAGTATAGTCGCACCGGGCGGTCTTCTCGAGCAATGGAGCTGCATGAGAACAGGAGAAAAGCTGACTGTACGGGGCCGGGGAATAGCTCCAAGAACTTCGAGCGTATTTCGCACTACCTCAAGACTGCCGACGCCTATCTGCAAGACAAACCGGCCCCTCCAGCCATTGCCGCTCCAATTGCTATCGATGCCGCTGAAGTCGATACTGTTTGGGCCGGCAGCACCGAGCTCGTCGAGCGGCAGGAAAGGGGCCCCGGCTGCGGCAAGCTGTGCCTCGCGGGGATCATGAACGCGGTAAGCCGCGAGACGACACAAGTGACGCGCACGTCGTTGCTGAAATTGGGCTTAAGTACGAACCCTCCCCGTTCCCTTGCCCCATCTCCGTTACCACTGCCCCCCCTCCCCCCCCGGGGGCTTTTTGCTCTGATACTGGGGTAATACTGAGTCTCGAAAAACTCCAGGCGAACTAGGCAAGGTAATCCACCCGGCCTTCCTCGCCCTAAGCGGCACCGTGCTCACGGTGAACGGCATCGTGGGCGGGACGCTTGGCCTTGTTGCGGGGCTGGTGAACGGGTTTTTTCTGGCGATTGCGGCGGGCATCGCGTACCTGGGCAAGCTGGCGTCGGACGACCAGCGAGAGAAGGCCGGTGGGCCGACGGGCCCTATGACGGTGAATCTAGCCAAGGTACTTGAACTTCTGCTGAAGGCACTTGGGCATGGAAATACGGAAGATGGTGAGTGAATGCGGTGGATGGACTGCATGTTGTTGCTCCAGGATCTGCTGCTTTGGGTGTTGGAGAGCAGAGAAAGGGAGCACGAGGTTATGCAATGAGGAATGGATCGGTGTGTGTTTTATGATGAGCTCCATTGAATCACCTCATATCATTTGAAGCTTAAATAAACATGACTCCATGCGCGATTGGCGCTGATGCATCCTGCCTTTACACCGTTGGATGCACACATACAAAGTACCACCACCAATGCAGATTCCACCCGAATATACCTTACCCCAACAAGCCCAACAAGCCCAGCCTCTAATCGTCGTCCAACGCCGGCCGCATCATCCTCGGCCCCTTCTTCTTATCCACAAAATCAATACTCGACCGACACAACGGGCACGTATTCTGGTTTGCCGAATTGAACCACTTGAACAAACAGTCCCGGTGGAACAAGTTCTTGCACGTCGCGCACTTCTTGTCCGGCATCCTCTTGTCGACCGCAATGAACGAGTAGCAAATGGCACACTCAACATGGCCTTTGAGCGCCCCAACCACATTGCGCCGGAACGTCGACAGTCCGTCAATCACTGACCCGTTGGAGACGGTGATGATGCCCTGCGTGATGCGTAACCATGACAGCCATGTACGCTCGCTGCAGCCGACGCGGTTGATGCCCGCAACATCGACAAATTCAAGCGGGTAGTTGGGCTTGATCTTGATGAGGATCGAGGCCTGTTGCTCCTCGCCGTCGTCATCGATAGGGTAGGCCGCGGTGATTTCGCGCGTGTTGTAGTGCGCCTTGATGATGAGCTCTTTCTCGTCTGAGTCCACTTCCTGGGACTTGGCCCACTTCTCGACCTCCACGATGGCGTCGTGTACAATCAAGGGCGAAAAGTATTTGCTCATCCACGGCTCAATAGCGATCTTGGTCTGCTTGGATCGGCAATCGAGATACCACGCCTTGAACAGGCCGGGAGTGAACTTCAGTGTCAGGTAGAAGAGGTGAACAAGAAGCCAGTGCATGTTCTTCTCTTCAGACAGCGAATCCGCAATCTTGAGGTCGTAATCTTGGATTTCGTCGACTGTGAGACCTTCTCTCTCGAGATTCAGGGGATTGGCTGCTGAGTGGCCAAGGACATCAAACATGAACTCCATCAGCGGAGTAATGGCGCCGTGTGTTTTGAGATCATTGGTGAAGTCTGCTCGAACCTTATACGCAGCCCCTTCATAGGCGTCGAATACAAGCTTCCAAGACAACAGGTAAGATCGAATGGGAACTGGAAATTGGACGAGCACCTCCTCAGGGTAAGCCTCCAACGTGGGCGCATCAAGGAGCAGAGATGTGAGCTCGTCTGGAAGCCTGGCCTCCTTCTTCTCGATGAGCACGTCCAAAGACAGCTCTTCCTGCGCCACAGGTAGAGCCCGATGTAGGAGGTTGAATCCCGCTGTCTGAATCTCGCGCGAGTCCGATGAAACCAGACCGTACAAGTCCGACAAGTCTTTGAGGTGCTCTAGGGGAACTTTAGCAGCTTGCCGACAGAGAAGCGCGTCAACAATTTCTTGAGGCTGGGAACTCCTGGATCCGGAAAGTTTGAGGAGGTCCAGGATGCCCTTGTGGATGGCCACGGCATTTTTCCCGAGTGCATCTACGAGGTCGTCGTTCGGGTCCTCGAATGTCTGTAGGGAGGAGAGCAGCTTGACTGAGGCGTGAATATACGGAAGCCGCTCTTCTGGATCATCCTTGGGAGCCTGAGCCCACAGCGACAGGCAAAACTCGATCGATCGCTCCCAGTGCGGGCCGTACGTTTCTCTGATGCAGGGAAGAAGTCGCTGAAGGGCCCTGCAGCTCTCGGTAGCCAGTGCGACACCTAAGCTATCTGGTCCTTGTTCAAACCAGGATGTGATCTGCTTTACCGCGTGCACGACGCGGAGGGGTACCACAGGCAGCTCGCCGACTTCGAAGATAGGTGTGCAGGCGTTGAGAAGGACCAGGGCGATAACTGTCGACTCCGCATCAACCTTGGCTCCAGCGACATCACTAATGAGCCTGTTAAGCAGTGTCGACACGGTCTTGGAGCTCGCCAACGTCTCGCCATAACCGGTCAAAATCGCGACCGCGGGCAAAACCGTCGATGGAGTCGCTTTCAGCCCCCTTTGTGCAATCCACTCCTCCAGACCAGATCCGTACCCGTGAGCGTCAGCAAATGCTTGCAATGTTTCGCTCAAAGCACGGGTGCTGTAGATGCTGATAGGCACGAGGGAAGAAGCCGAATCGATCATGCGTTCAATGAGCGCATCAAGCAGGCCTTCCCCTTGACCAGGCCTCCAGTCCTTGGACTTCGCGAAGGAGTCGTTCATGATCTTTCTGGTCTTTGTCACAAAGTCTTCGACTTCTTCGAGCAGACTGGCGTCTTGGAGATTAGCGAAGAGCTTATTTTCGTCCGTTAGAGTGATCTGATCAGTCGCAAGGGCCGCGGTGAGATAGAGCAAGTACAACAAGTCAACTTGCAAGTCCTGCGAGAGTTTATCGATCTCCACGCCGTCGGTCAGCACTGCGGTAGTGTACATGGCCATACGAGCTGGGACGGACAGTCCTCTCTGATCACGCTGAATGTGATAACCTGTTGCTTTCTCTTTGCCTTGCGCGAGAAAGTAAGCGCCGCCAATATTGCTGGTGAGAGCCAACGCTGGACTGGGAGCGTCTTGCAAAAAGAAGTTCAGTTCCCGCAGCCAGGTGTCGGTGTTTGGAAATAGTTGCTGCAGGCTGTCGGCGGAATCCCTTGACACAGCAATCGCCTGGTCGAACAGAGTATCAATACTCAAGGACTCCTGGCCACAGCTCTCAAGATTGGCCTGAAGGACAGTCAAAACAGATGGTCGAGCATCACCATGCTTTTCCAGCACATAGTGAAGGCGTCGTGCTTCTGATGACACCGAAGAGTCCGCAAGGTCCATCATCCCGAGAACCTTGGTCACCAAAGCTAGGCGAAGCGCTTCGTCCGAGAAGGACGCCGGTTTCTTGGTCAGCATGAGCTCAGCGGCTTTGATGCTTGACACAGTGTCGCTGCTGAGATTGTCAACGATAGTCGAGGCTAGATTCTGCAGAATTGGCTCCGTAAGCACATTCCACACGAGTGCCGCATCAAACAGCTCCCATGAGTTTGCATTGCCTTGAGCACACGACAGTATGACCTTCTCTAAATACTTCTGCAGGTCGGGGTAGTTGAGAGCGAGGTCTTTCGCCTCAGAGCTGCTGATAAGCTTCGTGATGTGCTCATTGATTCCAGCATTGTTGTCTTGAAGGAGCAGGCATCGCATGATCGCCGACCATAATGTCTGATAATCGGCAGACTGCTGTTGACCTAGGGTGACCGCAGCGGTGACGACAACAGACGCTGATGGTGAAGCAAGCAGCGCGACCATCGCATCGTCAGAGTCAATAGGAAGCAACGATACCCAGGATTCGTCCGCCTTCTCTGCAAAGAGGCATGGGGTATATTTCAGGGCCGAGAGCAAGAGGCCGGCTGCTCCGAAAGGCTTGTAATTCCTCTGCTTCCATGTATGGGCGGCGCCCCGGATGACCGTCCAGGAAGCAGCTCGGGTGTAGTCCGGAATTTCGTCATCAGCCTGTTTGGAAGACAACGCTAATTTGTCATGCAACTTGCCAATGGTAGAGAACCACCGAGTGCCATCATCTGCGAGCTTATTTTGGGATGACTTGAACTCTTCAGACACTGCAGGCAGTGAGTTTGACAGCCGGGCTACCAACCCTTGAGCTAGAGATTCCCAATGTTTGGTAAAATGTTCTTTGACTTCCGCATCCCCAGATTGTGCTGAAAGCACGTAAGCGCTGAAAAGGATGTCAGTATCGATGCCTCTTGACCAGTCCCCTGGAGGGTTGGTCGGGAGCAGATAGTTGCGGGTGAGCGGGAAGAGGCTTTCGGTGATCATGTTGATGCGATCCGACGAGGAATAAGACGGTCTGCGAAGAAGGCGCGCGAGCAAATCCAAGTAACACATCCATGCAAGAGGTGCATTTGTCCTCGGCTCGTCTGTTCGATGTATGCCAGTCCTGATTGCCTTGAGAAACTCCAGGGCCGCTTCAGTGGAGACACCGTCCAGAGGCATGTGGGACATAAGCCCTTCCAGGGCCTTCCAGAAAGAGGACGGGCTGCCCTGCGATCCCTTCTCGACGAAATTTCGCAATCTTGACAATGGCGATTTCTTGGTGCCCCAGATATTCTTGTCGTGCTGCGTCAACTTGGAGAGAAGTTGCACAAGCTCCAGCGCGGAGCCCAACTGAGGCTTTTTGAGGGCATCAGATGTCAAGATCTTGCCTATCTGAGGAATGTGTGGGTGCATGAGTTCTGGCCGCTTCTCCAGGCATATTTGCACCAACTGGTAGAGATTATTCCGCACGCGCGAGTCGTTTGCTGTAGCGAAAGACCATATAGAGTTTCCAGGACCAGACGAGAAAAAGGCCTCGTACTCCACGTCGTACTTCTCCGTCTCTTCTTTTGGCAGCTTTCTCAGTAGACCATATACCAGGGAGAAACAGACGCCGATGACACGGTAGTACTTGGCTTCTGCCTCTTCGGGTTTCGTCGATCGTTCGTCGCTGAGCGTATCGGGTGTCTCAGCCATAGCGTCGATAGCGAATAGTAGGATCTGAGACTGGCACTTCTTCGAGAACTGGGCGCCCTTCTCTGGTGTGGTCAGGAAGGTAGACAGACCGTGCGCGGCGGCTTTTGCCACAGCCTTCTCCCTATCGCTCGTGCCCGCTAGCCATGCTCCAGCGATCTTTGGTATTTTCTTCTCCATGCGCTTCCGGGCGGAGTTGAGCAATTCGAATTGCAAGGTGTGTGACAGCTCGCGGACTCGTCGATCGTTATCGATGGATATCCTGGGGTATAGCTGTACCCATGCGTCGAGAATGGCATCCTCTACGCCTCCAGTTTGGTCATGAGGGTGAGATTGTGTGTATTGTATCAGGTCGGCGAGAGCCTTCGACTTTGTTGTGCCATCCTTTTTGAGCAGGCTCTTGAGTGAGACGACGATATTAGAATCGGATATGGCCGAGAAGTCGGGAGGATCGGAGAAATAGGAAAGGCTGCCAGTGCTTGTTGAGGTCGACGAGAAGCCACCGAAACCAGAAGGTGCTGGGCTTCCAAAAGCCCGGCCACTTGAGACGCGGCTCTTCGAATCTGACTTTGGGAACATGGTTGGCGTTGAAAGAAAAAGGTCGAGAGGGGCGGGGGGGGTCGTAAGGAGGTAGGAAAGACAAGACTGTCGTCAAAAGACGACCTTCTAATATGGCGAGATGGCGATGTTTAGGTCTGAGCTAATCGTCAAAATTTGCAGTGAGTTTCTCAATGTTTCAAAGAATGTGATGTTATCCAGAAAGGAAAGGTGGTGGTCGGTCATTGAAAGTGCAAAGTTGAAAAGGTTGAAAAGTGAAGCACTTATTAGTAGTCGCGAAATTGAGAAGTTAGCCGCGAAAAGTTTCGGCGTGTTGTCATCGGCACCTAGGTACTTACTAAGTAGGTAGGTATTGCACTTTAGCTCCCAATGCGGGACATGTACTTTGTCAGCAAGTACCTCCCACTCAGAACTGTGTTCTTACTGTAAGTCCGCACGTGCAAACTTTAGAACGTGAGACTTCATGTAATTACCACGTTTTGTTCTTAACGAAGAACGGAAATGCCGCGATACAATCTTTTCGCATGAGCATGGTCTTTTCTGCCGCTTCCTGGTCACATTATCAGTGGGCTACTCGAAGGGCGTAGGTACTTTCTTAGTTGGTACAGGTACCTAGGACCTGGGTCCTTCAGCTTCCCAAGTTGACGTCATGCCAGATGGCTGATTGCTGTAGTCTGCTCAAGGGCTGCGAGCCAAGTGCCTAAGTACTACATACAGGAAGTAGACAGTAAAAAGTCTCATCAGATCTTCCTGGATATTCACGCATATTGTCGAGTCAACTGAATTCCAATATTCCTTATCGTCGTCACAGGTTCGAGTACTGTGGTACCTTTCCTACAGTAGGGTGAGGGGAAGACCATTATCACGGTGGGGGAAACCCTGGAAGCTGGGGAAGCTGATCCCCGCCTGAAATGGACCCGAGACGCTTTGAGCTTGATAATGTACGGAGGCTTCCGTTATTTTGATGCGCTGTCGCGATGGCCGTTAAGGTACTTCGAAGAGCTCTCGATTATATGGATTTAGAGACGACTCATTAGGCAATATTTGCACAAGGTCGTCATCAGTTTCGATTATACTCTGTAGACAAGACATTCATGGCGTGGAGGGAACTCAGTGCTTTGATTCATCAGAAATGCTGTAACCGAAGGCGCCGTTTCTGTCAGTACATCATATCTAAATCACCGTTTTGGCCAGGCACAGGCTCACCTGCCAGCTGCAGTGCCCCTCATCTTGCCGTCCTTCCCCAAGTACTCCCGCCACGGAGGAGTTTCCTCTAATCATCTTCTTACTATCGCCTATCGCCTTCTTTTACACCTGTCGTGCTCGTCAAGATCGAAGCCTTGAAGTCACCTCAATGAGCACTCTCGGATGCTATTCAGCTTGAAGGCTGTCGTACCTGGTGGCCACCCTGGAGGCGACACTACCTAAGGTGCTTCTTTTCTTCCGGCTCTCGCGACTCTGCGACTCGAGGTCAACAGACAGTCGAGTCACAGCTCTTTATATCACCCTCAATCTTGCATAGTTCGCCTCACTTGGTTGAGTGATCGCGCTCCTCCGTTTCTCAATATCATACTTAATCATACCTATTACCAACCCCCACTGCTGTCTGTGAACATTGCCCCTACCCGACAGCAACGGATCCATCGCCCAGGTGTGATCCATCGTCCGGTATGTGGACCCGCCCTCTGCGTCTCTTTGTGTGACACCGTGCCACTGTTGAGTCGCATCGGCCAAGGACCCATGCTGTGATCAGCCTACTGACGATATTTGTAGCGATCAAGCTCACTTGACCGTCATAGAATGGTCAACTCGAATTCACCATGTTGATCGCCGCCTCCAAGTGCACTTCCCCGGGGAGGTCCATCCACGCCCAGCATGCTGCCACCGTCCGAGCCCTCGGCGCGTCTGGCACCGCCAGCATCTTGCCCCGACAGCAGACTCGGCGCTTCCGCTTTGGTGGTGGTTCCGACTGGCCCGGGGATGACATCTCCCGCGAGCTCCGACGTCAGCAGCGCATGCTGAAGCGTGCGTCGGAACACTTGAACAGAAGGCTGTTGCGGGAGAACCATCCTTTCGCAGAAGACTCCCGCCAAGTCCTGCGAGGCTTCATGAAAAGCTATTGGCATCGATTCGGTGACGATATGGAACCCGTCAAAAAAGTCCCTGATGCGGACAATAGCACGCGGCCGGATCAGAATCTCGAAGACGTCGAGCGCTTTGGCATGGAAGACGAGCTAGCCTCTTCGCAAAAAGGTGGTCGAGGAAATTGGAGACAGCATCGCCAATCACGAAAGTTGTGGAAGGATACACCGGATTCTGGGACAGGCTATGACTTGCCAATTGAGCACGAAGCTTTCTACATTGATCCGATCACAAATCGCAAAGTCGCGAAGCAAACCCCCCAGAGCGACCTGCAGGACGATACGGAGATTCCTGTGAAGACGTTTAGAGACTATCGCTCGCAGTTCAACAACGCTCTCGATCTTTCCTGGCATCCGGACGCGATTTCGACCGCTCGACCTGATGAGCCTCGCTCTGAGAGCTACAAATACAGCCAAGGCCTACGCAAGCTCAAGCCAGAGGCAGAGAAGGTCGCACCCGCTTACACAGACAGTGGCAGATACGATGAGTTGCTCAGGTCCAGATACAGACCATTCGTGGATTCCGAATTCGACGCAAACATCAATACTAGCGCTGAGAAATTGTCAGATGACTATGACGGTAGACGCGACTACAGATATGCCATTGACGACGCCCACCACAAGTTTGATGATTTGAAGCCCGCAATCGAGAACATAGAAGCTGAAGAGCTCAAGTCCTCCGTAGCTGATGAGCTTGCAAGCCGATTCAAAGCTACTGGCGAGAGTGATGAAGTGGATGCGACCTCGCGTGAAGCCGAAGCCAATACGCACTTTGAACACACTGAACCACTGTCTTACAATCCAAACCGGTACGAGCCGCTTAGGCAAGGGGAACAAGCGCTGGGTTTCAACGAGGAGCTGGTCACGCCAGAGATACTCCGCCAATACCGATATTCCATCGAGACAATGGAGCCTGATCGTTCTACCGAAACAACAGCCGAAGACCTTCGAGCCAAGTACGGGGAAGCTGAATGGCAGCGGTACAATGATATGGAGACTTCTGACCCGGAACCCAAGACGGACCCTACCACCCAGGAGTTCAGCGAGCTGCAGAACCCAGAAGAGGATTATGGACCGTACTACCACAACGAACCTGATGGCACGCCTCTCCCAACAGAGAAGGAGGTTAGTAATGGGTTGCCATCACTGCCTGCGCAGGAAGAGACCGAAACGCCGCCACTGTATGTGGAGGCAGAGCACGAGGGCTCAGAAGGATTGTACAGATCCGATGATCCACATCGCCTCGAGGAACAGCTCGCATCCATGGAAAAGAACTCAAACATTGAGCGAAGGCCTTCTGAGGCAGAGGACCACGACTTTGTCCGCCCGGAAGAAGATGTGATTGCAAAATCGTTGGAATACGAGGACCAGATGGGTTATCCCCGGACAGCCCGCGGCGGTATCTCTCGAATCTGCGAGTATGACGAGCTCGAGCCAGTGTCAGTGACCAGAGAAGAGTTGGGTCACCTCCTGGACTCGCGAGAAGACCCCCGCCAGTTCGAAGACCCTGCCCGGGAAGAATCGGCTGCACAGGTTGAGCACGATGACTCCTCAAATTTTGCGTCCACGAGGGATGAAGCTACCTCTTCGAGACTTGCGGCTCCACAAAGGTTGAATTCAGTGTACCGCGGCGAAGGCAGAGAGGCTAAAAGCCTGGGGCCCAACACACCGAGCGGGCCAGAGAGTCAGCCGGATTTCTTTTACAGGCCCGAGCTCCTCGAAAGCCTGAGTTCAGTGCTAGAAGACCCTGCAAAGCTGGAATCGATCAAACAAAGCCATGGCAAAGGATCGAGTTACTGGGATCAGCTGGAGTCGTCAGCCAAGGCATACGAGCAGCAGTCAGATGCCCATGACGAACAAGCCGCTTTGACCCTCAAGTCAACGAAAGCCCAAAGTCAAATGGGTGACACGTCGGGGAAAAAGATGACCGGAAATTACGTACGCGATTTCCCTGAGGAATTTGAGAAGAACTGGACACAGACCTTGTCTTCAGTCCCAACTGAGCAGGAGCAGTCGTACGAAAGTGAGACTTCAGCTACGGGAGAATGCATGGACGGCGGGCTAGAGGGGGCTTTTGGCCGGCCTACGCCATCCAAAATTCAACCTGCGCTCCACCGGCACAATCAGACCGACAAGACCGCATTCACAGAAGAAGACCCCTACTCGAAGGACCCGCGGGGGCTTGAGACTTCGTACTACGAAGATTGTGGCGAACTCACGCAGCCGTTGCTCGTCAAACAATATGGCACCGCATCTGGAGCTGAAAATGGCAAGCCCACAGCTGCTAAGGAGAGCATCGAAACTATGGATGAAGACAGGATTATTGAGTCCGACGACACAACTCCTTCGGAGACCAGCTCCGCTCCAGAGAAGGAGCCTGTACTCTACAAGATCCTGGCTTGGGACCCGACCATGCAGTCGATCAACGTTGCCGAAACCTCGTCCATGGTCCCTGATTTCACATCAGCCCTCTCGCCAGCCGATGCTCTTCTGCGTCTCTCGCACCCTACCAAATTCTTCCCACACTTTGCCAGTCTCGAGGCCGAGGGCTTCGAGATTTTATCTGGCAGCGGTGATGTCCTCGTCTTCCGCAAAGTCCGACCATCAAAACCCGCCCAAGTCGAGGACAGCCCCATAGACGTAACAGAGCAGCCCCTCCCGCTACCGGCGGCCCAAGCACAGTCAACCTCACACTCGGCCCAAGCCCACGTCAACCCGATCGACATGACTGGCCGCGCACCTGGTGTTCCGGCCAGTGCCAACTTCGCCTCGCCCACGGGCTATGTCAAGTACGACAACCTGCCTGAGACCGAGGCCAGCAACTTGCCGCCGCCCCCGCCAACACCACCGCGCGTTGCGTACAACATCAACCTGCGGCGTGAGGAGCCCGTGTACAGTGGGCCAAAGTTCAAGACCCATGGTGAGCAGAAACAGAGGCCGGGTATCTTCAAGCGACTGATTGTGGGGGGCGTCTGGGTTGCCGGCATCAGTTATGGGCTCGGCGTCATTGGAGAGTATTTCACCACAGCAGATGCCTCTGCTCCGCATGACTGGGACAAGGAGAGGAAGTGATCGCGAAAGGTAGTGCCCAAGGTCGGGTGCGTCTCCGCTCTATATAAATAAGGCAAACGGTACGGTAAGAAGGCGAAACACGGCGTCTTGGGTATGAATTTGTTGCAGCGAACGACCCATGGTTTTTTTTTTTTTTTTTTTTTTTTCTTTCCTGGAGGACTACCTCCCACTTCTCCCTTCACTCCCTCGCTCCGTGAGCTACACTTTGTACCCATAACAGCAACGGCATTGTTCTCTCAGGGGGGTCCTGTACAGTACAGATTTACATAATCCCAATTCAGTCTTTGGATTCAAGCTATGAGATCAATGTCGTAAGTCACAACTTTGCCGTATGTCAGCAGAACCTACGTGCTGAGAATGCTGCGATCTGCCTGCTATGCAATTTGAAATTCAAGCCATGATCAAAGCTCCTTTCCCTATCCGCTGCAAATGCCGCTATGCCGTGATGCAAGCTGAAGTATTCAGCTCCGGAAAAATAACGACCCGTGAAACTCTCAGTCGTACCCAGACCGCGCGACTGTAAAAACGCAATCTTGCCCACCAGCGGAGCCCCTCACCCCCATGTCTCTGTACAACACAGCACCACCGCGCACCGTCCCATCATGCGAAGCCGTCCCCCCCCCCCCCAATATCCCAATCAAGTCCGCTCAGTAAACCCCTGTGCCTGCTGCCCCGCGGGGCCCGTGCTGCTCAACGTGCCGCTGGCCGTCATCATGGCGCGCTTGTGCTCCTGCTGGTCGAAGGAGAAGGTGCGCTGCGGGCCGGTCGGCGGCTTCCACTCGGAGGTGCGGCGCTGGGCCTCGGTCGCTGACTTTTCGGTGGTGGGCGAGACCGGGGCGGCGAGCTGCGCAGCGAGGTCGGCGGAACAGCCGCCGAAGGTGGCAGTGGACTGTTGTTGTTGTTCTTGGTTGGTGGACGACGACATTGTGGGGTTTGTGGAGGCTTGGTCGGGCTTGCGTAGGTGAATTGGGAGCGTGGTGGTTGTTGTTGTGGGGTTTGAGGGTGCCAGTTTGACGGATGTTTTGCTTAGGTTTGAAGCTTTGATGATGAAGAGAATCAGTTTAGGAATAGGTCTGGTAGGGGGGCTGAGGTCTTTATGGATGAGGAGAATCGGTGTCAGTGAGCTTCCTCTTATTGTCGGATCTCACAAAACGCACAGCATCGACCACGACAAGACGACAATCATAGGCAGTCGCCACCTCCACCGGTTCGTATTAGCTTGACCCCAGCTTTGGGAGCTGTATCGCCCCTATCAACTTCGGATTGGAGCGTCTCACTGCGGGGCAGCGGGGTAGCTCTTGCTTCCGCTGCGGAAATGGTGTGAGCTGACGATGCCGTGACACATGCATGGCGCTTGTAGATCTTCGTCGACATCGAGTAGGCTTGCAACCCGCACGCTTTTCTGTGTTACATGCCATGAAAAAGGCCTTGTATCAGAGGAAGAAGGGCTGGAATCGATAATATTGTTGTGGGAGATATATCGAAGCTGGCCTGTTGTGGGATTGAGGGGTCAAGGCCGTCCGCGCAGCAGCTTCACGTCAGATCCATTGCGCACCGCCGAGTTTGTTCTCTGCGCTTGAAAAGACTCAGTTTCGCAAACTCGTCATTGCGATGATCCAGGCTCGTGACTTCCAACATACAATGAAAGTATCGGGGATGTCTAATCAGCAAGTATCAGAGTTCTGTACAGTGCAGAGGACGTCCCACGCGCGATCCCGTGACCTGTACCCTGTCACAACGTCCTATGCCCACCTCATCGAATGCAATTTTCCACCAAGATATTCATAACATGGATCATGAGAGTTGGCAGATCATGACGATTCCAATGATACCAATATGACAGTAATCGAGTGCCAATTGGGGCTGTTGGGTGGAAGGTCTGACCACTGACGACTGGTCGCATCGCCACATGCATGATCACGGCTGCCCTAGATACAACTAACTAGGGTAGAGTGTGAATTCGAGACGGTAATATAACGAGACTTGACATCGATTTGATTAGTTGCTTCTTCACGAGTCCAAAAGTCGAGCTCTTCAGCATTGCGAATGGAGCTCCCACTCGCGAAAGGCCATTCTCTCGCAACTGTAAGATAGAGGTAATGATAAATACGAGGCCAGAAACTTGGCCGTCGCTGGTTGAATACTGTTCACAACGACAAGACACTGGTCTAGCATACTCTTCATGATAAGACTGAATTATTGAATAAGTTGCGAGCACCAACACAGCAGTGGCAGCATTGTCAAGCAGTCTGACTTGCAAAGACACAGAAGTTCTCTAATCGGGTTTGCAGAAACAGTTTTCCAAACATAGGTTCAACATATATGAGTATGTATCCCGCCCTCCTGGCATAAGTGCTTCCAGAATCTTGATTCAGCATTTCGTACCGTCCTTTCCCCATTCGCAACACTGCTGAAATCGAAATAGAAGTCTACCTCTAGCATGCTGACTTGATCGAAAAAAATCCGTCAGCCATAGAAGCCATACAAGAGCAGAGTTTTCAATGCACTCATCACCATCTCGAGCCATATTTCATGGGATAGCGCTATACTCATAACGTAACTCACCCAGTTTGCCTTGCATCCAAGATGATCGCGTAATGGTTGAGAGTTTTCTTGATGTCTTCTACATGTGCTGTTACTTGTTCTATAACATATATGTCTTTCTTGCTCCGTTAAGATTACTTGGGAGGTGGTCTACCCGTTTGGATGTTCCAGCTTATCACTATATGAGCCTAGAGAGTGACCATTGATCAACATCGACAAGACAAATTTTTCTTTCTCATCTCCACCATTGTGATACCTAGGTAATCGCTGAAACTCCTGGTATGTTAATGTTGTATGCTTATCACATCATCAGCGGTCATCACACTAGCAAACCATTGATTCCCCTTCTAGGACTCCAGCTTCTTCAGTCTTTAGCTTAACCACTGTTTTCTCTGGAATAATCCACACAAGCTGCTGCCGTGGGGCGCGTTAGTTTTTGTAGTCATCGCATTTCTGGCCGACGTGCTGTTCAGTCTGGAAGCGAGAGCCTCATACAAAGCCTCCCTGTCAGACGAGATATGAATTATGCGGTCTGGGAGCAACAGCAGTATGATCTGGAGACTTCATGAATGGCTGTATCGAAATACTCGTGTCTTGCCCATTCCATGAGATGGAAGTCAGAGGAAACCCCGAAAACGACAGCAGGGGTTCGACACGTTTCCCTTCACTGCATCGTGAATGATGGGCGTCCGTTTGTTTACATGCGAACTGCAATTTTTCAACTCCCAATTGCCAGTCTCTTAACCTTCCTGCAATCACGAAGTCCCACCTCAAGCGCTACGCAACATCGGACTTCAGGAGCGTACCATCACAACGCTCAACAAGCTTCTTAGGCCGCCATCTTGACAGCGTCAAATCTCTCTCGTCCACAGTTACAGTTACGACCGTCTGTTTCAGTCCATCCAAAATTTCAAAGCTAAAGTCCTCCAATACAAAGACGCGTCCTGTCTAGCTTCGCACCTCCTTCGACGACCGGGCGTATCATGGGCCTCCGTCTGCCTCTCGCAAAATTTGCGTCGCAGACTCTCACGTCCGCCACGAATCGAAGCTGATCTCCTTTTCACTCAGCAGCTAGCCGAGAAACGAAAGCAGCCATGGCGACAGATCACCTGGATCGTTTTGAAGATTGGTTCAATGCGGACATTGTCGACGATCCGCTTTTTCCAGCTCGAGCCCGCCGAAGGCGCTGATAGCTTCTCAGCTGCGCTTGACCAGCCCGATCAACCCTCACAGTCTGTCGAGAACCGCGACGGCCCCCTTGTCGCTTCAAGCAACGACTCTATCGCTCTGGAACCCATGGGTTCATACGGGATTGACCACCAACAGGCCGACACTCAGCCTGTCCACGCACAGAACACTGCCAATCTCTCGCGACCCTCTCAGTTGTTCACTGATAGCCCAGAGCTTGATTTTGGCGACGGTCCTCATAATCTTTGGGGCAATACTCCCTCTCACTTCCCCGAAGACTTTGACGAGAATGCTGTCCACAATTTTGTCCACGAGACCGCCTTTGGTCAGCCCGATTTAATAATCGCCGTGAGTACCACCCGCATGGACAAATGCAGCACTACTATCACCAGCAGCAGATCAACTACGCTTTTCCTGTGGAATCCACATCGCACACTCACCACTGAGACCTCATGACGGAGCATGTTCCTCGGCCCCTTCAAGAGCATTATCACCAGCAACAGAACAGCTACGCCTTGCCCGACGCACCTTCATCGTCTAACAACCAGCGCCAGCTCGGCATCGAGCCCGTTCTCTCGTCTGGACAGGTCCAGCCTCAGCCACCGCCGCGACCCCAGCAGGCTGTGAACGCGCCTCCTCTGCAAAACGCCAGCCAAGGCGCCGCGACTCAGAGCGGTCGCTATCCACGACAGCGCCGCAGAGTACATGACACCTCGTCCGCGAGATACAGCCGAGAAGATGAGGACTACATTGCCAGGATGATGAAGGACTATGACAATCTGGAGCAGGCTGAGCGAGTTGCTAGGATGCTACCAGGAACACGTAACGGCGATGGCGTTCTCACGAAGTGGCGGCGTCTGAAAGGGCGGTACCACCACCCGCATCCTGATCGTCGGAGTGGGGCTGGTTCAGGCCCGGGCCCGGGCTCAGGATCTGGTGCGAGCGCCACATTCTAGGCTTGCTTGCGTAGTGACTGCTCGTCAATAGTCCTGGCCAATCTCGGACGGGTCGGTGGTGAGGGTCAACGAGGATCTTCAGCGTCTGGAAAAGAACTGGAGCTCATGTTGAGTGCAAAACTATCCCTCCGCGTGAAACCTCAACAATGGTGTCTCTTACAACAAATTATTGTCACACTTTACACAGGGCAAGTACAAGGTCCATGGCGTACCAAAAACATGGGAACAAGATGACAGGAGACGCGCGAGAGACGCATCAGTGAGTGCGCGTCCTCTCGCCCTGACTATTCAAACTCACGCAACTGACCACTTGCCGGGTGATAGGACGAATCTGAATGGGGTTTAGAATGCAGGTGTAAGTGGGTTCGAAGAAGAGCTTTGTCCAACCGGCCATAGGGACGCTCATTGGGGCCAGCTCTTATCAATTCTTGAACCTGAAGAAGCTCGATCGAGATATAGTTATAGTCCGAATCATTAATAGATCATATTCCGAAATCATACGAATTGGCAAAGGACGTTCGAATTGTTGAGGAATTCCAGGTATATGGTAGTACAGTCCCCGCTCAGGACTAAAGGGCCTCAAAACTTATTTCCCTTCACGAAGCTAAAACATGAATACTGAGTGAACGCTGGGGAGCTGGCCATTTGTTTACCTTCTGGATATAGGTTTTTCATTCGCGAACTGCTGCAGTCTATTTCCTTTCCCACCGTCAAATTTGTAGCAGAGACAGCCACGCTTTCATAGCTGACGGAAACTGTCCACTGTCGCATTCTCAAGCCTTCGATCCATTCTCTTTGACTCGTTCTCCATTTCATATCATGCTCTGTCATCAAAATCAAAGGCAAAGTACTCGTCTACACAAATACACACCCTTATCTCTTGTGCAACAAATGGGCACACCGCACCCCTCCGTTTGCCTGTCGCAAGACTTGCAGCACAGACTCTCAAGCGAGCCAAACACCTAGACTAGCTTATCTTCCTACACAGCGATCACAATAAGTAATCAAATGACGATGGCGACCAGCATGGACGAGCCAGAGTCTCTACAATTCGACCTCCAACCTGGCGACACGCGCCCGAGCAGCCAGGTCTCCTTACGGATGTCCCACAACAGCCCAACGGTCAGCAACAAGCGCAGTCTCAACCTATTCGGCGCTCCGTAAAACTGCTCTCCTTCCGTATTGACCCAACCTCAGTCCATTATGCAGCTACATCATAATGCTCCCATCGCCGCCATTGCCAACCAGTGCGTGCTGACAAAGTGGCGTCGCATGAAAGGGCTCTCGAGATATGCCACAGTCTGTCAGAACTCTAAATACGATCACGAGAATTCTCTGATACAGAGGTAACGGGTAATCCAGGACAGGGTCTCTCTGACCTGGAAGACGATGTGGGCATGGACCGCCCAACTGACGACTCGTAAGGTCAAGAAGGCTCTGGCGAAGACGAGGAAGTGGACTACAATCCAAGTACACCTCCTTCTTTGTTGGCTTTGCGAGCGATGGCCGTACACAGTACGAATGCTGTTATCCGACACTTCTATCAATCAGCCCCATCGCTGGCCGAGGCCAAACCACGAGACCTTTTACAGCGTCGTATCAACGAGATGGGTCTTTGGGGGATACATGACGATCTTATCGTGCCCAGAAATTGCGACCGAGCTTCTACCTTTATACATAGGGCAATCAGACAGGTTGATGACGAACAACTCGCTACGCACACGCGATTGTGGCGAGTCGGAGCTGCCATTAGGCGGCTCGTCATCCACGATTACCACGGTACACCCCTGGTTGATTACAACAGACGTATCGCTCTACCGCGCTTGCGTGACTGGAGGAGAGATGTGGAGCGTTCGGTAGCCTCTCCTAGCACGTGAACTGGGGTCAGCGTCGACGGCGCGGTGTGCCGGCCGGCCGGGGATGGACCGCGCAGCAGATGTATCTAGGTGACCCGTCCCTACCAGCTACCTAGGTACTACAGTGGCCCGAAAACGAGGGTCTGCCCCTGGATACGGATACGGAGGAGTGCGCAGCGCTAGGAGCCGACGCCGTGGCTCCAACCATAGACCGGAAGCACTTGAACGACGGAGGGCAAGGGCATGAAGACTGCAACCTAGTTTATGAAGCCGCGAGGCGGACCATTTATTTGAGTGGTGGCCACACGGTCGGTACAAGAGACGGGGTGGGTGTGCGGCTGCTACAAGATCGCACGCCTTACTTCAGATCCGCTGAGCGCATCTGCGCGGCCCTAGGATATGACCAGGAAGAAACGACCTCATAATGATGCCCGCAAGGGTGGGTGGAGACAGTATTCAGGGGGGCCGTGAATTTAGCGTATTTGCACAGGTTGATCCCAAAGTTGACCGGGTTGCTGCTCAAGTGACCGCGAGCTGGTCCTTTGGGTTCGTCAGAATCTCTGACAGGGAATGAATCATAATAATGCTCTTGAATAAGTGATAATGTAATAGATGAAACTCCTTCATCGTTCCTAGTATGGATTTGGGAATGGCCTGGTGTGCTTCCCCTTGCTCTCGCCAATGTGCGGCAACCACGAAAATTATGCGTTCCCAGCTTCGAGATAGAATGTCCTGTGCCATATCCAAGTCTTTCAGGCTCTAATTCTGTGAGACCTTCAGTTGAGCTCTTCCTTCTTCTCCTCTGACCCCAAAAGTCCCAGCACTATGCAATAGAATCCTGCCAGCACACGCGCACGAGCTCCCTACGGAGGCCGAATGCCTCCAGCCCATCATCAGTCCAGCTGTCAAAATTCGACCCCATGAGCCATCAACAACGCCTGCAGTCTCTCCACTTCCTCAATGAGTGTACCAACCTCGGCCTCTGCTTTGCGCTCAGCCTCCTCGGCATCTCGAGCCAGGCCTTTCTCCATCCGTACCAGTTTCTCGTAGTGGGATATGATCGTGTCGTTTTTCCGGTCCCGGTCGTGTAGCTCCTGTTTCAAGGCCTTGATAGTGTTGTTTTGCTCGGTTGTTATTTCTCGAAGTGTGGTGATTGCTCCGTCCTGCGTATATCCTGCTCCCTCGGCCATAGCTCGTCCCACGGTCTGTGTGTGGCCGCATTGGCAGCATGGCGATACCTTGCGCTTCTGTTTGGATTGTTAGCAAATGACCTTGCCAACCTCGGAGGCTCCTTGTGATTGAGGCGTACCGGGGAAACATCCTCGGTTGCCATTCTCGTAGCAGCGAGGCTGCTAATATTAAGGTTATCGTATGGAAAGGTATGTGTCCTGGTCGGAGTTCCAAGGTTGGGACGATGGCGGCGCGTATGCAAACACAATGGGTGAAACAGATTGTGGATTGGAGCGGAATTGAGAGATCGAAGATAATTGCACACCGCAGTGTGCAATTACTTGAAGTGGGCTCGAGTTGAGATGGGTGTTGAGTAGTGTACGGTCCGGGCTGAGGGGGGGGCAGAGGGCGCGGGTCAAGTGACATCCAACAGCTAGAGCGTTGAGATTGTGAATCCGATATGTGTTGAGCCAGATGATGGGAGTCGCAGAATTCCTATCGTAGTCAAGTTCTCCAATCGTTTTGAAGATCCTCAGGTGGCGACTGAGAGCCCTTTGTCTGCAAGCTCGCCTCGTGGGATTCATGCTTGCGGCACGGTTTTGGGCCTCGCCACAGGAGCACTCACATCTAGAACAGGCCCGCCGGAACGCCTACTTGTGGGTTGTAGATCCGAGTCAGTTGCTCAAGCTCAACTTTTGATATATTTAATTAAATCGGATTTCTCATCATTGAAACCAGAGGCGATTTTGTTTTTCCGGTTGTGCGCACTCAGGATCGTCAATCTACCCCAGAATTCCGACCCACAATTGTGGCAAGTAACGGCACCGGTCAGATCCATCCGGTCATCCCGTCATGTCACAGCTTCCGGATCGGCAAGGAGAAATACTGGGGCAGCATGAAAATCCGTTTGTTCTCTACTCCGGTATGTACAAGCTCCGACGCCACATCTACTGCTTCGCTTTGGCGACTCGCGACTCTTGACGACGCTGTCAAGCTGTGAACAGACTCGCCGGAACCGCACAACCTTGGAATGTGGCCTGTCTTTATGCGCTCTCGGCCTTCAATGGGTCTGGGATTAATTCTTTGCCTTGTCGATATGCCGTGACATCTGAAAGCGACAGAAAATCCCAGTTGTGAACAATCCACGTCCACCAGTACTCCCCGGACGCAAAATTCTTGAAGATTTCCTCGGCTGCAGGCAGTGTCATGAACTAACAATTCGCGTTGAATCTTTGACACAGGATAGGCGGAATGCGCCGAACTGCGGGTACAAGCAGAAGAGCACGATTCATTGAGTTGCGTCGGATGAGATCTTTATGGGGTGAGTGCCCAGGTTGATGGTGTGCGGTCAGTTGTGGCTATTGGTGCATGTGGCCCTGGGGCAATACAAATTCCGCGCTTGATGTGATAGTCCACGCACAGCTCAGAGTGCAGAAGCAAGAGGGTACACAATAGAATCCTGACCCCGTGTCTATACCATAGTCGACCAGTCTCGTTACAAACAAGCTGAACATTCGAATGTATACTATCAGAAATTTCGCCATCTGCGATCCCAACGTACCCTAGTCGCCACTGAGCAGGCGGTTTGTGTGTCTCAGTTTCTTGCAGGTCCCGGGATAGACCTGGCCAGCCTCTACGTTCTCTGCCATGTAAGGCTCGTGTCGGTTGAGGTCCAGCTGGCAGTTCCAATGTCGCAGAGGCGTGAATTTTCGGCTACTATGGCTGCAAACTGGAAGACGCGGGGCCTTGCTGGGGTAGATTAGCAGACGGGCAAGGGGTGTGATGCCATGACTTCTGCTGCGTTTGCGCAGATTGTGATGGTCGAGTAAAACGCTTCCGAGATGACATTGCTCAGCAGATCATTGTTGGACAGCGCAGCCGCTATAGCAATTGAAGCTACTAGGCCGATTCAAGAGCTGGCTGGTTGAGAATGGATGCTGATAGGATCTACAGGGACTGGACCATGCTAGTGCCGGATCTCACACTTCTTCTGTGTTTGGGGAGGTCGTAGAGCTCGGAGGTCAGCCTTTGATGTCTCGTGGTGCCAGCGGCTTGGACGCTGGGACACACACCACCTCTTCAGATATATTGGTCGGCGGATACCAATCTGTGTGAAAACAATCATGACCCATGTCTCAATTGCAATAGACTCAAGCTTCCTCGATACTTACATAGGAACAGTGACGATGCAATGATAATAATAAGTTGCCATTGCTGTGGACGTATGTTTGCTTCTTTGATGACTCCACCTGAGCATCAATGATCAATAGATGTGCATGCCCAGACTCCTACCTAAGTGTAAGATCTAATCCTTTCCACGAATTTAAATATCCGTTTCCTGCGTCTTCTCTTTCCATATTGAGATTCCCCTGGACATGCATATATATCTAGGTATGCATATCATGTTGCCTTTTGGCGGCCCTGTCGTATCAAATGGTTGTGTGTAGAACGCCGGTAGCCAGAGCGCTTTCAATAGCGTCGACACAGGCGGCTGCCGACCAACTTGCTGTCGGCCCGAGCCAAGTCAATTCGAAGCATTTACAGCGTGGGATCGATGAATTCCAGGCTAATTTCGCCAGCAAGCATCGGGTCAGGCAAAGCTGGACTTTGGGCCGACCCCCCAGGACGTGCTGGTCCAGAACCATCTCAACCAGAGTCCCATCTATGTATGTACGGTGTCCACTGAGCAACGCCGACCCTGGTAGCGAATCCGGTCTCCAACTGGATCAAATGCAATACCAACAAGAGAATAGTGACAACCCTAACGAGCCCTCGTTGGCCACTGGCCAGCGTGGTCTCACCATCGACCCCGGTCGCCAGCCCTGTCAGATGCAGTCAGGTCTGCAGAACGACTACGCTTTGCCATGTGACGGAACAGCCCCGCGTTCAGGACCCACACAAGGATACTATGGTGTCGTACTTTCCGTTTTCTTCCCTGTCAGGTCGTTGTGGGTCCTAAACATCGCCGATTATCTCAGTCTTCAGCTGTGACCTAGCCGGGGGGAAGAAAAATAGAAAACACCCATCCTACCACAGTATTTATCCACCCTCTTGGCAACTCTCACAGTCAGAGGTCCAACCAGCGTTGCGCAGTCTCAATCCGCTCGGCTCGCCGCAGTGGTAGTGCCGTCTTGACAAAATTCCGCCGTGTAAATGGTATGTGCAACGTTTCCCGCCCTGCTTGCAGGAACGGAGATGGCACGGGCGGTGGCATGAGCTCCAGTGTCGTCATGTGGTTCATCTCTAATGCCACCGGCTTTTGTTCAGCTCAGTCACGGATGCTCTCTCGGCATCGACGACTTGTGCACCAGAAAATGACGACAATCATGTTACGAAGGAGGCTTGTCTATCTCCGCGCGAGCGCGGTGGCTAACTCAGTTTCCGCCCGAGCCAGACGCCATCCTACCAGCAGCATAGCTACCTAGGTACGGCTTGCCAACAGGCTGGGCTTCCGGAGAATTCCATGAATGTACGCATCTTCGACTCACAGACCATCTTGAAGACATTTCGGATGCAGTATTATGCAATCACTTGAGCAGTCCTTGGCAAGCAAATTACGAGGTAGGTGCCGTGCGCTGAACAAAGAAGCTGGAGTGAACGATACAGGGACCAACTTGAAGCAGACACGCAACGGTCGACAGTGAGTATATCCTCTCATCCCAATGCTTCAGGTCAGGCTTCTGACCACGTGTTGGAAACAGCTCTGAAGGACTAAGTAGTGGATTGAATGGATGAATACTTCAGGCAGGGGACTTCACTTATGGAAGTCTCTAGCTTTGAATTTAGGAAAGCTCTGCAAGAAACCCTTCAATATTTCAGTCTTGAGTGTGATTAACCACGATTATTCTGTACGAAAACCATCACTCAAGCTCACCGGCGCGGTTTCTCAATGTGGTATCTCCAAAGGCGAGCCTCAATTTCCTCATTTCCTCCTCCGTCTTCCAGCCGGAGGTAACATGTTTGGCCCGTGAACAATCAACCAAAACAGTTTGAGTTCTGAGGTTCCAAGCCGCGTCACTTGCAGGACGGTATAATCTCGTGATGAAGTGTTCCGGCCTGATCTGCTCGTGTGTGATACCAGTCGGAGGAAGGGCATGCAAACTTTCCAAGGCCGGTGCACACTTGACGAAAGCTGCTGAGCTCCGAGGGTGCTTGCCCATATGAAACTCCAGCAGAAATCCACAGATAATGCCTTCCTGCGCGACATGTCCCAAGAACAATGGGGCCCAGTGCTGGTCTGGATCAACGCGGCGGTCTCTGGCACTCGCTTTGTTGATGGTCTTGTAGATGGAGCTTTCGAGGTCGATAAGGAGTGTCTTGTTCGGCAACGCTGCGAACTTGTAGATCAGATCCACGTCCGGGTAGGTTGAACACCTCACGATATGGATGTTGGGGCGCAGACGCATGACTGTGGTGAGGTTGCTTTGCTCGATCATCACGTCGTGCCAATGGACAATACACCGAGGCCAGGTGTCCAACCTGGTCGTCCAGACGTCCCTGTGTGTAAATGGACACTTTCTGATCACACCGAAATTCCATTCGCCTGCCGGAATCGGAGTGGGTAGGAGATCCCAGCTGATGACTCTCTGGCTGAGCTGTACATCAGGCTCAATGGTGATGATTCGAAGCGTGTTGTAGAGTAAAACGCGGTAAACACTGTCTCCACTGTCATCAACCTCGAATGCCTCCACGACGAACGTCGTGGTGTCGACTTGGCCATCGTTTGGCTCTGCTAAAATCGATTCTGGGATCTCGGGTGACTTTGCTCGGTCTGAATGGATGATGAAAGACATTATGTCGTGGGCCAGTGTTCATCAATAAACATGCCGGTGGCCAGACTGTGACTGGAAGTATCCAATGTTTTCTATTTTCAATTCCAGTGTTGTGGTCTGTTGATATTGGACTGAATGGTTTGTCTGCGGGTGGGTAAGAGGCATCCATCGCTGTGCGACAGCGGTTCTTTCCCTGACCCGTAGACCACTTGCTCCGAAAGCATCACTTGCAGCTGCCAGAGAAGAGACGATGGACAGAAGGGGCTGGAGGAACCGACTGCACACAGCCACTCAGCGTCAAGGCTCCTAGTGGGATGAATAGTGAAAGAAGAATGAAGGTCAATTACAACTTTCATCTAAACGTCCATCCATCAGACCGATACCGAGAAATCGGCTGGCTTTCCCTCCTTTCCAAAGATTTGTGGCCGTATCATTGCCGGTGTTTGTTCAATAGCTAGCTGTCTCGTATTTGCTGCGACGACGGATCGCATTCCCGTACTTGAATAACACCCATGGGCCAGGAAGCAAAGCCAGTGCTACGAAGCCTAGTAGACTAGATGCCCAACCGATGCCCAGAGTTTGAGATACTGTAAGACGGTATCAGCAAAGAGAACGGAACAAGGAAGTCACTTGCGAGGTCTATGGAACAACTCACTCTGTATACTGAAAAAAGGAAACACTGCACCAAAGGTATACCTCGCGAAGCTATTCGCAGCCGCAGCGCTCGCCACATTGGTGCGGTGGTACGTGTCACCCAGATACTGGATGGACCCGATCGTCAACATCAAACTCCCCCACCCGAACAGCGCCACGGCGACGATGGGCACGGCAGCGCTGATGTCGGGACGAGCGGACCAGCCGAACCAAAATAGGCTTGCTGGTAGGCCCAGACTTCCCAACATGGCTGGATAGAGACGATGCTCGGGAGGGATCTCATTGGGCGGAAAGCGGCGCGCCCGAGGACGGTAGAGAAGGGCGTCGCTTAGGAGAATGGTCGCGGTGCCCAGGACGCAGCCCAAGGCAATGGCGAGAAAGACGAGCCCGCTATGGGTGAGGGAGAACCCGTAGACAGTGGCGAAGACGTAGAAGAATGCGCCAAAGAACATGAAGAGGGTGCCGAAGTTGAAGGCGACATAGAGACACAGGAAGGCTACGATGGGCTCAGTAAGGAGCATATGCAGCGGCCGGAATAGGCTGGTAGTGAGAAAGTTTTGGATGGTTGTGGAGAGCGGTGGGGATGGGGGCGCTGAGATCCCGAGGGCTTTCATGCGGCGGCGCTTGAGGACAGGGTGGTAGGACTCTCGAGCGAAGGCTAGGATGATGAGGCAGAGGGCCGAGAAGAAGACCAGTGTGTACTGTGTCCATCGCCATCCTTTTCTTTCGGCGATGAAGGAACCAAACACTGGACTTCCCAGGATTTCCAATGTCAGCCATAGACCTGAATATTGTGGATTGATATCTCGAATCTGGGCCTGGGGTCTTACCCAAGTCCGGCACCAAGGAAGGGGCTGAGGATAAAAATGGTCGAGGGTAGGCCGCGCTCGACGGGCAAATATACCTCTCCAAGGACACCTGAGCCAATGGCTAGGACAGGACCGTAGAAAAAGCCAGCTAGGAACCTCATCACACACAGCCCGGCAAAGCTGTGCGTCAGGCCTGACCCCAAGGCAAAAGCGCCCCCGAGAACAACGGCGAGCACATGCACGGCCTGTCTGCCTGCTGTCTCGGACAGTGGTCCGCCCAGGACGGGACCAAGACCGAGGGCCAGCACATATGTCGAAAGTGGGAGGAAAGCCGCGGTGCTCGAGACGCCGAACTCGTCCATGAATTCGGCGTGGGACGGGCTCACCATCGATGTGCCTACTGAACTGGACCGTGGAGGTGGCTGTCAGCCGGCCTGAGTAGTAAACGTTCCGTAGATACACAGGAAGACTGACCAGGAGAAAGCAATCGTTGCGATGATCGCAAGCAGCACCTTTTTCTTCCACTTGGGCCAGTTGTATGGATTATTCGAGTCGGTTTCCCATTTCCAGTCAGAGGTTTCTGAGTCTGGCTCCAGCTCTTCTTTTCCAACGATGACGGCGGTCTTGACCTCGACCTGTGTTTCCTGAATCTGTTCCATAGCTTCTCATGTCCTTTCTGCTCAATCAAGACGAAGAAATAATTATTATTTCTCATCATAGACTCTTAGGTGGGCCGCAAAACCACCAACGTAAATGAAAGACTTGCTAGTACAGTACATCCAGTGCACCGTCTATTTCCTGGTCCACTTGTGCAGTCTAGTCAACCATGCATGGCGAGGGCTGAGATATGCGGTTTCCAGGTCGTACTATATCGGCTGTGGATCATATATCATGCGGCTGCTCAAGATCTGCCATAGCCCAGAACGTCTGCAACGGGTTACCTGGGTAACTTATAAGTTAACAACAGCCTTGCGGTTGATCCCCCACGGGCCATCCCGCATCTTGTGCAGCTCGGGTTCCGTGAACCGGATGCTGCCCAACCTGTGTTTTTGGCTCGGGCCTACGCACTGCAGCGACTATACTACGTCGAACAGTGCCAGATGATGTTGTCTCGAACCAGCCGGCTGCGGACCTTAGAATGAAGCGGGCGCTTGCGAGCCGTGTCAACCCCGATGAGTCAGCAACGTCGCATAGTAGCTAAAAATGTTATGCCGTCTTCTTGGGTTGCAACCTTACCTGCATATACAGATTGCACAGTAGTGGTCTGAGGATGATGTGAAGAAGCCTCGGCAGAATACGCTACGAAGTATGACAGATGAAACCAACGGTAAGTAACTCCAAGATCATGCTTTGGTAGACATCTCGCTGTCAAACATCAATGGCGTGTTAATGGCGTGTTACTCCAAGCAAATCTTGAATTGGGTGGAGGATTCATGACTTAGCTAGTCACCAAGGAACAGTGCTTAGAATATTGCTTGCTTAGCCGGGTTTCAGGGTGAGGATTGTGATGTCGTGCGCTTACCAAAGTGTGTTTGTATCGCCCAGAAGATATGGGCGAACATTAAGGTTCGCATGCAAGTCACTGATACAAGTACCGTATTGACTGGGTTACATGAGAAGTTTCCTTTTGTAAAGTTTGAATAGGAGCATTTAGTTACATTATTGTAACCTTAGATCGCGGCTAAGGCCGATCAGAACGCTAGATCTGGGATGTACCTAGGTAGTTATCTTGATATGAGTTTGCAGGCTCCACGATCCTCGATACATGTCGCCGTGAGTCCGTGACAGTAAGAAAGGAAAGAATGCTACGTGTTTATTGCCTAGGTGTGCATGAAGTACGACGATCGCTGGTTCGGCAACAGCTGCGACCAATCAACTCCCTATGATATTGAAGTACCACAGTATCTGCACGAGAGAAGAGGATGGACAGAATTATGTGCATGGCTGCCGCTCGGTCCGAGTCGATTGGGTTATGCCCATGGGTAACTGTCGGCTCAGCGGTAGATCCAAGGGATACCCTTCATCACAAATATACTTGTATTACAGGCTGACGATACCCTGAGTCTGCTCGGGTGGAGCACGTAACATTGTCTTTTCCCTCAATTGTTTATTTGCAAGCAGCTACAGCCAGCCAACCAGCCACTCATCTACCCACACGCAGTCGCAATGCCATCGCGAAGCCTCGAAATAGAAGTCCTCATCATCGGGGCTGGGTAAGTCCTCTTTCCCGCGGCTGTGTTCGACTGTGTCCCTCCAGCAAACACACTCGCTGCTGACGCATAAGTTCCCCTTGGGAGCGAGCAGCCCCGTGGGCCTTTTCGCCGCCCTCCGCCTAGCCCGGGCAGGCATCACCGTCACCGTCCTTGACCAGGCAAGCGACCTGTGCCAGCTGCCCCGGGCCTGCATGTACTACCCCCAGGTCCAGCTCGCCCTTGCCGAGGCCCGGGTCTACGACGACATCCTCCAGGCGGGCGGATTCCGCACAACCGGCCTCGACATCCGTCACTATCCCGAGCTTGCTGTCGAGAACGGCGCCAAAGCTGCCAGCATCATCAAGCCGGGCCGCCTTGTCGCGTCCTTTCCCAAGGAGGACCCGGCCAAGTTCGACCCATACGGCGCCCCCGCCCGGCCGTCCGTCCAGAAGCCCGCGGTCAACATGCTCAACATGCCGCAGCCGCAGCTGGCGCGCGTGCTGATGGAAAAAGCCGTCGCCACGGGCAAAGTCACGGTCGTCTTCAACAAGAAACTGACCGCGCTTTCCGAGGACGAGGGCGGGAGCTCAGTCACCGCGGAGGTGGTGGACGCGATCACCGGCGCCGAGGAGCACTACACGGCGTCCTTCCTCGTCGGCGCGGACGGCGCAAAGTCCAAGACCCGCGCGCTGCTAGGGATCCAGTTCCCGGGCCACACATGGCCCGAGAAGCTGGTTGCCACGGACGTGTGGCTGCCCAACGGCGACGGCAGCCCCGAAACGACCACGCTGCTGATGGATCCCCTGAAATACGTGATTCTGTCGCCGCTGACGCCGCCGAGGAAGGGCGAGATGTCCAAGTGGCGGTGCACGTTTGCGCTTGATCCCGAGGGGATGAAGGTGAAGGACGAAGACGAGTTCCTCGCCGAGGAGTATATCGCTAGGCAGTACGAGCGCGTCTGGGTTGGTCCGAGGCCGTTGACGTATAAGATTGATCGTGCTGTCACGTACTCGGTCCACCAGCGGCTTGCGACAACACTGAGGAAGGGGAGGTGCCTCATTGCTGGCGATGCGGCCCATGTGAACAACGTGAGTGTTACCGTGCTTGGCTAAAGTCTGTGTTGGAAATGAGAAAAATTGGTTGCTGTGAACTTGATACTCATGAACATCCCGCAGGTCATCGGAGGTCTGGGCCTCAGCAACTGCCTGCTGGACATGGTGGCTCTCAGTGACGCTCTGATCATGGTCCTCAGAGAGGGCAAGCCCATGGATCCGGTCCTGAACATGTATTCGGACGAGCGCCGCCAGGTTTTCCAATGTTTTGTCGATCCGGTTTCTTCATGGGTACGTTCCGACCTCTAACGAGTACACATCGGCCGGCTCTCTGTCAGCGCGCGGCAGATTCAAACAGAACGGTGCTGACCCGACCCATGATTTAGAGCAGGATCAGAGTCCAGACGGGCGAGGAGAACGATTGGTTTTTCGAGTGTCTGCGGGACACTTCCTCGCACTCTTTCGCGCGATACATTGACACCTTGAACATTGCTTGGCCGACACATATAAGGGAGATGGCCCAGGGTTTGTAAATGGCTCCTTCCTCCATCCGAACTTTGACGAGAAGCGACGTCAAGACAGTTGTATCACAATAGGCAATGGTTGGCTGCTGCTCAGCCGACTCCGATGCGGATGAGACCTATAAGAAGTCACTGTGCGTCAGCTCATGTTTTAGGTACTCGTCTTGACAGGGACTGCATTGTGCATCATCAGCTCATATTTCTGTACCCTCTCTTCGCCAGGAGACGAACGAGGAGTAAGTTGCAGCTGAAAGGAAAGCTGCATGTTGTGGTCTGACTTCTTAGAAAGACAGGGCCCTGTGTGGATACGCGCACTAAAACTCACAGCCCCCTGAACAAAGGTCTCATTACTTACCATTATTCAATCACGAACAGAGGCAGCCTACTACCGAAGTACACAATATTAATATCGGTGAAAGCCGTCTGAGTCAAGCTTGGTTCCGGTCGCTTGAGAAAAGCCGCAGTCGTGATATGCTCTACTGGCTCGCATCACAACGACCACCGTTGGCTCCACGGCATGGCGCATATGCCCTCCTTGCTGCGCCATTCCTCGAAATGTCATCTCCGTTGTTGCCGCCAGCGAGCATGCGCAGCAAACCGGTTGTATCTGCTGAGAAAGCGGATTGCTGCACATCATGCGCCTCGATGATGAGCTTGTCCACGGGGCTGCAGCTGTCGTACGCGGTTGTCTCCGCCTCTGCAAGGTGATGGGTGAATGGAGGAGGACAGCATTGCGGGCTTGTGGCGATTGGGACAGATTCGCGTTGGCAATCGGAAGGGCAACCCAGGAGGATGACACCGTGCTGAGAGCCCATAAAGGTGCGGTAGTGAGCCGGTCCGCAGCATTCTGATTGGTACCAGCTGTGGCATCTGTGGAACCTGTAGCAGATGGGGCCGGAGCAGATATGAAGCCCATGTCAGAGGATGCAGCACTAGGCCAAGCTACACTCGAGGATATACTCTGAGGCAACAGATAGCCGAGGAATTGACAAAGTCTGTGTCTTCGCCTGGCCATTCGCAGTATTCGCTCCTAGTTAGCATATAAAACCCGAGACTTTGCCCTTTTCGATGGCACATACCAAGCGCGAGGTCAGGGCGAACCCAAATGGTGCTTTGACATACCCCATATCCGGAGGGATGCATCCGCCAGACACAGGCAATACCAAAATTGTCATCACGATGTCAGCAGCATTGTGCGAGTCCGGAGCTCGGCAGAATTTCAGAAACCGCATTGTAAACTTCTTAGAAGCACAAGCGTTGATCGAGTTGTGATTATGGTTTTCCTGAATCAGAATGTCTTGTTCTGATTGGTATATCAAGATTTGGGATACGTCATGTGCCCGCAAGTCTTCGCTCTCGTGGATGATGACCATGTACGTTCAACTGTGTGCGAGAGTCTCGGCTGGCGGTGGGTTTCTCGACCTGCGTGACGTGAGGCGTGATACTTCGTGAGGTGAGGTGGCTGGTAGCTCCGCCGGGAGAGCTAAATACCTACAGTGGCTACTAACACATTATGCCGCCCACACCTTGTCTCGCACCTGATTCCACAATGTGTGACTCCAATTTTCTGGGAGAACATGTGATATCTGTATGCGCGTATGTCAGCAGGCGCGTCTTGAAGATCGTTTGCTCCATAGGAAGCAAGGCATCATATATGGTTGCGGGGGGCAAAGAGGAGTGCTCTAGACTAACCCGGGCTAAATGCAGCTGCCAGTTATTCGGTCGCGAACCTCTTTTCAACTCAAACGGCGCCTTTTCCAGCAAACCACCGTCTTCGAGGTAGCATCCAGGCAGGCCCTGCGCTTCGGGGTCCCCAGGAATCTCGGGCAGGTTGAGCACAAATTCACGGGCCTGGACCTTGAACAGCTGCGCAAAGAACTCCTTCTCGTTCACCCGCTTGTGCCATGGCCGGAGGTCTTCCGAGTCGAAGCGGAGCTGCAGCTCACGCAGGTTGGGCGTGGATGAGAGATGGCGGCAGAGGTCTTGCCAGGGGTTGTTTTTCGATGTCATGGCGATGCCGCCGATGTGCGGCTGCGGCTCGCCGTCCACGCAGGGGTAGTAGAGTTCCGTGATGATGGGTTTGATGCGGAGGCTGATGTCGATGTTCCGGACCGCCCGGCTTGACGAGTGCTTGGCTAGGAAGTCTCGTGCCACAATGACATCCGTGAAGCATAAGGTGAAGGTGTCTTCGAGTAGGGGGGTGCTCTCGAGGAACCTAGTCATGACACCCACTTGTTAGCTTCTTGCATCCGCAACCTAACAACGCGAAAAGTATATCACCTACATCCGCTTGCACACCAACAAAGGACTGCTGAGCATCAGCGGCCGGAACCTAATAGGGTCCGTCGGCACGATCCGCCTCTTCCGCAGTCTCGAGAGCTTCGCCGCCGCCGCCTCGGCGCACTTCCAATGCGCATTCCACGGCGAACGCAGCCTCGACTCCCAGATGCCGATATCCTCACTCAGCGATGCCTGGAACCTGCTGTAGCGTATATCCTCCTCTTCCGGCGTGACAATGCAGGGGAAGACGGGCCCCGGCACGCCCTGGCCGTTGAGCGAGTGGACGTGCCACCGCGTGTCGTGGAGGCCCCAGAGCTCTTCGTAGATCTTTTGTCGGATTTCGGAGGGGAGCCGGTCGAAGAAGGGCGAGGCCGTCTGTTGCTGCGCCGTAGCGGCGAGGTGGTCTCTGAAGTGGGCCATTGGACCCGCTGATGGAGAAGGCAAAGTGCTTTTTCTTCGGAAAGCCGATAGGATATTGACCAGCACTGTCGAATTCTCATATCACGCGTGCCTGGTGGGTCGCAGCAGGCCTGGCTTCGTGTGCTCCCAGGCCTTGGCTAGTGAAAAGGGTATCACAGAAAGGGACTCAGATGATGTAGGAAGATGACATGGCGATGGAGAAAAAAAAGATCCATCGTGGCAACAGGGTGCCACAGTATTGTAGTATGGTACTGAAATGATAAGCCCGACCACCTGACCGTATAACCGATCTACAGTGCAAGGGGCTGAAGGGGGTGGTATCGATCAAGGTTTATTACGGAATACTTGCGTTGTGGAAACGAAGGCCGTGCTTGCCGAGCACATTAGCTGATGGTTGGGCAATGGGCAATCGCCTCAGTGGGCAAGCAAGCAAGCACCTGGGCGTGCTGGGAGGCATGACCTCATTTGAGGACCCTGAAAGCACCTTCTCCGCTATGTAAGCCCTGTCTCCCGTTGTCACACCCGGTAAATGGCAGCGCTAGCAACGGCGTCATCAAGCGTCAGGCATCCCATGGTCAATCAATTGAATCTTACTGTCAGACCTTTGCGGCAAAACCCTGGTGGGCAAAACGTCGAGACCACAAGACTGCCTGGTCTGAGTCCGAGATACTCCTGACACGTGTGCCTGAGTCGGGAAACTTTTTGATACTGATAGCTACCATGGAAATCTAATATTTGTCGATCTCTTACAAAGTTTCGGATATCAACCATCGGCATTTCATTTACGGGAGTACTCCGTGCTATACGGAGCAGATGTGTCTGCTGATATTTCATGTATCTGGACTGTTTTCATTGAACAGATTGGACTCTCCTTCCGGTCCTACGATTAATCACGACTTAGACGTCCCTTTCAAGCTTTTCGTCCGATGGTGGTGAATTCCCCCTCTCGCTGACAGGCGCAGCGGCCTTTGCATACGTGTCTCCCACACATTCTTCAAAGACCATACCTGCGAAACACCCTCTTCTGCTGCTCCTCCTTGCTCTCGTCACGGAAGTTCCAAACTCGCTGCTTGTCGATCTCGTACACCAGCGGCTGCAAGTACCATGGCTTCATGTTCAGCCGGTTCACGTACCCGTTGCGTCCCCAGCACCGCGTTTTCCAGTAATCGGGAAAGGGCCGCGCTGCGAGTGCGTCGATGGCTTCGTCAGTGGGCTCACTACACAACGATGGGGGCACGACCTCTGATCCGGGCCTGAACTTGACTGCGGTCGTCGTCGTTGAGTAGGACGGGTCCGAAAACGTGGGCCACATCTTGGACGCTATGAATGGTGGTGGGCCACGATCCATCGCGGTTGCGTAGGGACGAGCTGCGGTCCAAGGCTCGGGTGCAATGAATGGTGGAGGGCCGTGGTTGATCGCCATGCTACCGTTATAGTGACCCGTGTCTGCAGGATAGTATTGCATATCGGGGTACTGCGGCTCGTAGTACTGCGGCTGGGACCATCCGTCATATTGGTACTGAGGCGAGAGACCCTCTGGTAGGTGCTCCGGGAAAGAGTAGAGATTATCGCCATAACCTATGGGATGGTAGCTCTCGGGCTCCTCGTGGATCCATGGACCGTAATCATATGGTGGGAGGAAACGACGATCCTCGGCAGCCTCGCGCTGTTGCTTCTGCAAGGAGCGAGTGAGCAGGTGATGGACATGAGCTTCAAGGTCAAACGGGAGCGACGTGCTGGACGTGGCGCTGCTGCCGGTACTCGAGCCAGGGGAATCGAGCTCGCTTGGGACAGGCTCGGCTGTGTCGAACTGAGTACCTGCCACAGCTTCGAGAGGCAATGCGTCGACATCGGCGGCTTGACATGTGCTGGGTTCATTGGCGGCCCCGTCCTCTGATTCGGTGAGGGCAACCGTTCCCACGTGGCAACTCGACTGCTGTTGCGCACGGTCGACCGATGACAGAGACGCCGTCTGGCCTTGCACGCTTGCGTTGGCGATTTGGCCAAGTGGCATTGTCTTGTTCGCCGGCGCTTCTGTGTGCGTCTTCTCTTCAAGATTGCCGACTGATCTTGGGATCGAACAACGGTCTCGGGAGTCATCGTCAAAATCACAGTCAGGGCGGGTCTCAGCATCCACGGCGAGACGAGATCCGACCGGCGCCGGATTGACGTCGCCTGCCAGGGCGGCGACTTGGTCCATGTCGTCGTCTGAGAGTTTTGTCTCAATCGATGGTGTTGGTGACCCAAAAAGGCTGGCCCACGAGACAGCCTCGATGGTCAGAGTCTTCTCTGTCACGTCGTGCCTGATATCAAGCGCACTCTGCTCCACTTTCTCAGTCTTTCTGGCGAGCGCGTCGTCCACAGACAGCTCATGGGCCTGGTGCGCTGCCATGACGGGTCGCACAGGGTCGAGATTGTCAATTTCCACCAATTTTTCCAGCTGATGAGCCTCCGTGGGTCTTACCAGTGTCGTGGATGCTATCAGTACCGCTTGAGACTCCGTGGATATTTGGAATTGACCTCCGCGGTCCTTGCTGTTCCTGTTTGACTGTTGCTTGGAAAGTAAGCCACCCGAGGGGACAGCCTTGATGGACTGGGCCTTCTGTTCCTCATTGATGGGTTCGAGGTTGTCTGTTTTGGGCAGTTCCCTGGACTTTGAGCCAGGTTGAGCGGATGCCGGAGACTCGCTGCTATGACTGCTCTTCTTCATCTTTATATTTTGTTTCTTCGCTTTCTTGTTCTGCTGGTTGGTCTTCTGCGCCGCTCTCTCTACGCGCTTCTTGTGGAACATCTCGTGTTGGCGGACCAGGTCGTTGAAGCCGTCCCCATTGGTCTCGCTGCTTTGCTTCTCGTCGGTAGTCTTTCCCTCCTCTTTGACCAGCGAAGCCACCTGATACAGGTTGGGCCTATATGCGCGCACATGGCTGCTCTCTGCAGCCGCGGAGCCGACTGTAGCCTCGGATGCGGAAGTCGCGATGGTGTACCGCACCCTGTTGGGAACCAAGCCGGAGAACAATGGTCCCGTAATACAGGTATAGGTCTGGGTAGTGTCTTGTGCGCTTGCGGGAATGGCAGCAGCCGAGGAAGAGGAGGAATCGGTCGCGGGTCGTGAGACAGACGGCGTAATGAAGCGATAGTTCTGCAGCAAAGTGAGTAGAGGTGTGACCAGCTGGATCTGGCGGTCGACATTCTCGGGATCGGACGTGTCGTTGATCATGGTGGTGCTCGATGCACTGCTGGAGTGGGTCGATGTGGTCGAGCTGGCGGATGGGGAGCGTCGGGGGCGCTTGAATGAGGCGAGATTGGCACTGTCGGCGGCCGGGCGCGGCACGGTGTCTTTGGCGATCGAGATATTAGAGCGATCAGACAAGGGGCTGGCGCTGTTTGTCGTGGGGATCATCGGATTGAAGCGAGTGGAGGAGAACGGGTTGACGCTGGTTGCAGCGGCACTACTCTGGTCGAGGCAGTCCGGACTGAATGGCCTGGTGTCGCTGGTGACGGGTTTGATTGGATCGGAGACTTTGGGCGAGGACGGCTGAACTCCGTTGAACACAACCTTGCCGTCATCGTTCGCCAGTCCTAGGCCGATCTCCGGCGCGACCATCTCTCCGTCAATCGCTGTGTCGTTGGAACCGTCGGATGACTTAATGGCACTGGTTGAGTGAGGTTCGTGGGAAGAGGTCGCAGTGCCGGAGGAGACACCTTCGGTCGGTTTTAGGGGCACGAAGCTGCTCGAGTCGCACACTGGGAAATTTCGCAAGGCCGTGGTGTCGTGACCAGCCTCGCTAGCAGAGCCCAAAGACATGTTGAGGCCGCTCGCGGTCTTTGCTGCGACGAGAGTGGGCGCCGACGTGATGGTCTCCGGGACGGCCGCGGGTGCTACCTCTTGGGTCTGTTCATCTGTGTCGGATAGGTTCGGGGCGCCTGGATCGTGCGACTCCTCGGTGGGAAGTGACGCGTCGCGTTGCTCCTGCCCGTTGGCTATGGGCGCTGTAGGCGTGCAACCGTGGGCTGCGCGGGCGGCGGTGAGCATGGTGCGTGTGGCAGATGCACCGAGCCTGGCCGATATTCTGTCGAGGAGTGTCAAGAGGATACTGGACGTCGTTAGCTGATATTGATGGGACTCTGATATATATAAGTACAGACCTGACGAGTTTCAAAGTGAAGAGGATCGCTTCAATGGTGTAAATGGCCATGATGTCAGGTTGTGGGCCACGGGATTGTAGGCTTGAAGCGTGGTGGGAAGGGAAGGGAAGGGAAGGGAAGTTGTAGCCGTTTGATTGCTGTTGGATGGAAGTGTGTCTCACTTGCTAAGCATGGAATTAAGGATCAATGGTACTGAAAATGCCAAAGGATTTTCTGTTGGTGTGCAGGTTGAGACTCATGTTTGAGGGAAAGCAGGTGCTGGTGGGGTCGTGCCGGTTGTCTTCTGTGCAGCAGTGTGGGCCACCCGGATAGTGTGGTTGCCTGGCAAGTGCTTGATGACAAGCTGGCATATCACCAAATGACACCACTTAGTGTTTCAGTGGTTCATGAAAATATCTGTGTCCTGAAAGGCATAGGTGGTGGGGGTGGGGTGGGCCAAACGCATTCTTTGTCCTAGCAACGGATAGCTGCATGAGCATGGAAGGTCTGCCAGGTCTGGATGAGTCAAATACAGGAGGCGAGAAGAAAAAGCAGAAGGTTCTAGAAATTGAGTGGCCTCCTATGGTCATGGAGTAGGAATGACGAAGCTCTTCGACTATTGCAGGTCATAGATGGAAACCTGTGCTGAGTATGGCGTACCTACTCCTAGAGGTAGGGTTGTTCATACCAATTCATCAGACTTGCAAGACCACAGACAACCATTTTGCACCCGGAAGACCATCTTAATCCTTCTCAGTTCTATGACTACATTGAACGACTGTGGAGTACCCATGCCACGCCTACGACCACCCATCTATTTCCCTCTGTTGCTGTTGGCTCTTTGTGGTGCTGATGACACCATCAGAAGCAGGTGCCAAACTGGATCGGTGGAAGATCTTGTCTGCCCCATCCTTGATATACCTACATTCCATCTAACAGTGTTCGTTGGCTACCAGACCAGCTGCGATGACATTCCAGCCATCAGTGTGGAAGCTCTGGCCAGAGGTCCAGCGTTGGCCAAGCGCACGGTAGGTACAACCACCATCCGCCTTCCACTTTTGAATTTGATCAGCCAGGTCTGCGATTTCATTGAAGCTGGTGAGACTGTATGGTGTTGGGTTCTGGTTCAAGGATGACTGTTGTCAGAAAATATGCTTCAAAGATCTGTAACAGACTAGGAAGATGGAAGGGAAAGAAATTAAACGCACATCATTGCACCACCAGATTCCAGCATTTCGTGAACAGGAGACCCGTTCGCATGTGCAGGGACCAGCGGCAAGGCTTGGGATACCAGGTACACCACGAAGGTGCAAAATACCATACAAAATTCGATCATTGTAAGTGGCAGGAAAGGCATCACAGATGAGGCTTCCGGTCTCCTCACGGGCATGAAGGGTGGGAGTAGGGCCATCAGCAATGGTTTTAGTTGCACCCTCTGCTGGATTCTCGGAAGAATCATTGGTGTCCATCACATTGACATCAGGCCAGGTGTAGTAAGGGTAGTTGGTGCTGATGTGCTGGTGCAGTTGCTGGATGGTGCCGGTGAAGGTCTGCTTAGGGATGATATCAAGGTACTCGATCTCCCAGACCATAGGAACGATGGTTTAGGTGATGTTGTTGCCCTGTATGTCACTTCCAATGAAGCTCCCGTTGGAAGGGATCTGGATCTGAGTATAGTCAGTACCTTTGCTCTTTTCGAGGCGTTGCCGTTTGGAAAAAGAGGGGAGGGCCTGGTTGCTCACCTGGTTGTTGCCAATGCCAAAGACAAGGCTGAACAGACCCATAACGGCGAGCAGGAGGCACATCTTCATCTGCAGCATCTTGAGGTTGGAAGAATTGCTGAATTCCTGAAGAAAAGTAGTTGTGGTGTATGCGAATTGCTCTTCAATGGGTACCTAGGTAGGCAAATGTGTTATTATTTGTGGCAATAGAGAAGGATCGATGTGCAAAGTCAAAGAGAAAGAGATTGTGGCTGATCAAAATTTGGGGCCTATAAGGCACCACTGACGCCTGTGAAGTCTGTGGGTGGTTCTGGAAGGGGAGCAAGGTGGGCAGGGGTTGGAAGGAGGTCCGTTACTTCCTGTGAGGCCACTGAAAAAAGTCACTATTAGCCTATCACAGGGGAATTGTGGCTGCGAGTGATTTCCCTACCTGTGTGCTGAAATGGATAATTCTTCCAGTGATCCTCGTCAGCTCAAATAAGTACAGTATACCCAGCAATGAGAAAGAAGGAGACATGCCGCATCGCTTTCAGCAAGTGCACTTGCTATTTCCTAAATCCCTCCATGAACATAAAGCGCAGATGTGAATCGAAATACACCTCAAATATTTGATTGCCTGAGTCTTTGAATAGACTCGTAACCACCTAAATATTGGTTGCGGAGCAGCTTTGTCAATCTTCAATATGCCTAGTGTGTGATGAGGCAAGTGATGATGAGGTTTTGTGCCCAGGTGGGCTGAGCGCGCTCCAACAGAACAGCATTTAATTTGCTGAACATGCGCCAGTCTCTTTATGCCTTCGTCTCTCTTCAATATGTGGAAATACCAAGTATACCTTGCAATAATTTTCTTCCGTTTTGTGGGCAACACAGCAGATAGCATGTGCTTCCTCTACCTGTACGCCGTAGATAAAAATGTTATACGTATGCTTGCCCGGACCGGGAATAAAACAAAAAGAGAGCCAACTTTAGCTTCGAATTCATGAGATATCAAAGTATGCCAAACATGAGCATGGCTGAACATACAATGTTGGGCCTCGGTATGGCGCATTTGAAAGAGAAGTCGAGGTGAGGTTGCACCGTGGCACATCCCTGCAGGTGAGGGTGTGGAGCCTCATGCCGGTCGGTCCCGACTGGATGGATGAAGAGGGACCCCAGAAACCTTAATTTGATGGGCTAAACTCTATTGGGTTTCGGGCAGGTGACAGTACCACTTGCACGCCTGAATGCAGTATGATCTGGTTAGCACGGGTTTCAGCCTTGGATGGAGCCGATGCCGGCACAATAAGGCTGAGCACTGAACGTGACACCTCGACATTTTTTTTTACTTTCGCCGCTGCGCGAGAACGGCGACCTGAAATGTATGCGACAGTGGGTCAGTACGCGCGATCACATGTTAAACTATTCCGACGACCGGGTAGGCGGTTTCCCCAGACGTCTCAAGGGTGTCCCCGTGAGCTTCGTGGCATGATTCATTATTTGTAGTTGGCTAGTGGCAGAGTGGGTCTGTCATCGACCCAGCACCAGCCGCTGATCGATTTACCTCGGCTCCTTTCGGGAATGCTATCGACGACATAATCCACAATAAGTTGACCACGTTCTTCCGCATTCTTCTTTCCTACACAAGTGCCCTTGCTTCTTGATACTCCCTCCTTTCGCAGCCAGCTCCATTCTTCCCTCTCCTTCATATATATATACACGAGAAGCGCAAACATGCCTTCCAATCCAGACTGGGTCAAGCAGCTGAAGCCGGCACCGCCGCAGGGGACAGACCTCCTGGCCGCCGAGCGGGCGAAGAGCAAGGCGAACGTCGACCAGCTTGCTGAATTCCTCTTCACTAAGGAGACCCTGAAGCAGAAGGAGAACCTCACCAACATTCTCTCGTCGGAACCGGTGTTTGACAAGTCCAAGAACTACTTCCAAGGCCGCGAAGACCGCATCTTGACATCCCTGGCCCGGGGAAAGCGACTCCAGCAGCTTACGGAAAAGCACGGATGGAGCGAGAAGGAGTTTGAATATTGCGTCCAGCTTTCGAGCGAGTTCTCGCCCTTGTCGATGCACTACAAGATGTTCATGCCTACAATTAGAGAGCAGGGCACACCAGAGCAGCACAAACTCTTTTTGGAGAGGGCCCAGAAGTTTGAAATTATCGGGTGTTATGCGCAGACTGAGCTTGGTCACGGCTCCAATGTGAGAGGACTCGAGACCACGGCGACGTGGAATCCAGAGGATAAGACTTTCATTCTGCACTCGCCTGCGTTGACTGCGTCCAAGTGGTGGATTGGATCGCTGGGCAAGGCGGCCAACTACGCCGCTGTCATGGCACAGCTGATCGTGAACGGCAAGGCACTTGGTCCACACCCTTTCATTGTGCCCATCAGGGACCTGAAGACACATCTGCCGCTGCCAAATGTCCATATTGGAGACATTGGGCCCAAGTTTGGCTTCAACACCGTAAGTACAACCCCAGCATTCCTCCTGGACCCACATCGAGCCAGTACAGGCGCCTGATTGACATTCCTCCAGATGGACAACGGTTTCCTGCTCTTCAACAAAGTCAAAATCCCCCACATCAACATGCTGTCGCGCTTCTCCCGCGTCGACCCCAACACAAGCGAATACACCCGACCTCCCACCCCGGCCCTCGTCTACGGCACCCTGACCTACGTGCGCTCGACCATCGTCCTCGAGTCGGGCGGCGTGCTGGCCCGCGGCGTCACCATCGCCACCCGCTACTGCGCCGTGCGCCGCCAGTTCCAAGACCTCGATGCCAAAGGCAAGGCCGATGAGAACCAAGTCCTCAACTACTCCATGGTGCAGTACCGCCTCCTGCCCCTCCTCGCCGCCACCTTCGCCCTGCACTTCACCGGCCGCAACATGATCACCCTCTACGAGGAGAACCAGAAGCGCCTCGCCGCAGCCTCCACCTCCGGCAGCGACGCCAAGCGGCGCCCCGGGCCCGAGGAAACCGCGCCCGGCCCGGACCTCCTCGCCGACTTGCACAGCACGTCGTGCGCGCTCAAGTCGTACGCGTCGACCGTCGCCGCCGAGGGTCTCGAGGTCTGTCGCCGCGCCTGCGGCGGCCACGGCTACTCGTCCTTCTCGGGCATCGGTTCGTACTACGCCGACTACCTGCCGACGGTGACGTGGGAGGGCGACAACTACATGCTGTCGCAGCAGGTGGCGCGGTACCTGCTCAAGGCCGCGCGGGCGGTCCTCTCTGGCAAGTCCGCGCAGAACGACACGTCGCGATTCCTGGCTGTGTTCCTCGCGCGGCAGGACATTGGCGCCGCGTTCGACGTGCTGGGGTCCAACGACGAGCTGGTGGACGCCTTTGCGTGGCGCGTGGCGTACCTGACCTTTGACGCGCTCAAGAAGCGCGACGAGGAGAAGCAGAGCTGGAACTCGCTGCTGGTGGACTTCTACCGCCTTAGCACCGCGCACGCGCAGTACATGGTCGTCAAGTCGTTCCGGGACGCGCTGGCGGGGGATGCGCCGGGGGTCGATGCCGAGACCAAGAAGATCTTGCACTCGCTGTTCAAGCTGTTTGCGCTGCACACGCTGGAGAAGGAGGCGAGCGAGTTCTTCAGCAGCTCGGCGACGACCACCAAGCAGATTGCGCTGGCGAGGAAGCAGGTAATGAAGCTGCTCGAGGAGATTCGGCCGCATGCTATTCGGCTGGTGGACGCGTGGAAGTTCCCGGATTGGCAGCTGGACTCGAGTCTGGGCCGGTATGATGGCAAGGTGTATGAGGATATGTTTTACCGGGCGAGCGAGCTGAATCCCATCAATGAGATGGTGTTCGACTCGCACCCGAACAGCCCGCACTTGCTGAAGTCGGATGGCCGGGGGAAGAGCAAGCTGTAAGATATCTGTGCTTTGGGTCTTGCATCATTTCTTTGGATATAGGTGGGGTCATACAACACACATTGATAGACTGAAGATCTCTGCATATTGTTAGATAGCGATAGAAGAACGCAGACCTTTGTATTCTGTTCACATCGGAGGGATATTCCTAGGACCCTGGTGCATCCGGAGATAAGATGACGTACACGGCGATTATCTAGTGTGTAGCTTCACACTAAGTCCAGAGAGGGCTGACGTTAGCCATTCTATCGGAACAAATACACCACGGCGCAGAGCAATATAAATTTGCGTCTTGCTGGTGCTCTGTCTCAAATAATAATTTCTTCCTCGGCCTGTCTCTCGGATCACCGCCTTCATTTAAAACCATAGAGCAATTCGCCCAGCATGCATCTCATTCTCACCGGCGCAACCGGTCTATGCGGTTCTGGCGTGCTAGACGCCATGATCAAGATGAAGGATGTCACCAAAATCTCCATCATCAGCCGGCGCCCAGTAAAAATGGCAGAAGACGCAAAAGACCCCCGGATCAACGTCATCCTCCACCAGGACTTCGAGAAGTACGAACCCAGCCTCCTCAGCCAGCTCCAAGGCGCCACAGGCTGCGTGTGGGCACTGGGCATCAGCCAAACCAGAGTGAGCGCAGAGTAAGCACTCACCCGGCTTTCCTCGGTACTGATCTGATCTGCAAACACCCAAACGCTGAGTCCGTGACAACAGCGAATACGTCCAAATCACCAAAACCTACGCGCTCCGCGCCGCAGAAGCTCTCTCCACCCTTGGCTCCGCCTCCCACCCCTTCAACTTCGTGTACGTCTCCGGCGCGGGCGCGACCTTCACCCCGGGCGTCTTCACGCCCATCTTCGGGCGCGTGAAAGGCGAGACCGAGCTCGCGCTCGCCGAGATGCGCAACGCCCACCCGGCGGGCTTCCACGCGTCGTCGATCCGCCCCTCGTTCATCGACGCCGCGGCGCATACGGCCATCAAACCGTATATCCCACGGAAAGGAGACCCGCTGGCGACGGTGTTGGGGCCCGGGTTGAGAGTGTTTGCGAAGGGGCTTTGTAGCCCGACGGAGCCGCTGGGGAGGTTCATGGTGGAGATGGCGATGGGGCGGTGGGAAGGGAGTTTCGAGGGGCAGGGGATTAGGAAGGTGGGGGCGTTTCCTGTTGTTGAGAATGGGGGGTTTCGGAGGTTGGCGAAGGAGTATGTGTGATTGCTGGGCTGGGGCTGGGGTTGATAGGTGTTGTCTTGTTCGTCCTTCCTACAAATCTGACCAAGTCTCATCGACACACCATGCGGTGGGCCCGGCCGACCAATGTGACTTGCCTTGGCTGCAACATCTTGACCTCTGGGATACTTACAACTACTCATATGCCCGATACCTTGGTGGCTTGAGGGTCTACTAAGTAGTATGGTGAATGCTAGACTCCAGTCTACGAGCCCTTCCAGGCCCAATCATATGTACTTGTTTTAAATTAATACCTCGCAGATCTAACGGAGTCGGAAGAGGGCTCGGAGCATCTGATACATTGTATTTTGTCGATCAGCGAATCCTCTGAGCCACCACCTGGGCCTGCAGCGGGCTGTCTTAGCCTTGCTGTGCCGCATATTCCGCCCTCAGCTGGCATCCACGGCCATTTATTATGCTCATTTGCAAGCGGAGTCTTCTTGAGGCTTTTAAATCACGCCTTGCGCGAAATATGCCAGCTTTTAGGGCGTTACGAGAATGGCGATGCCGACATTGTACCCAGCTGACACCGTCAGTGGTGTTGTAACGTCCTACATACCACTCATAACATCTTTTACCCCGCCCAGTGCCTGTTCATCAATATTCCGACAGAACGGCCCGAGCTACGTGGCTTACGATCCTGGTTATGGCCTCGACATCAACAGTTATGTAATATGTCAGCCTCCAGCTGTCACGACCTGGTGGCAGCAAGGAGACCTGGGCGGACCTGCATCAGACCATACGGCGGTTTCAATAGGTCCGTTGACATGTCCACACAGCTGGGTCACAGTGGCTACCTCTACGAAGGACGATATTAGCACTGCTGCAATGTGCTGCCCTCCGTGAGTACCTGACGCCCTGGCACCAAGGCACTGTCTCGCTGGCTGTGGTGCGGCAAAGGCTGATGTCTCAGTGGCTTCTACCTTCGAAATGGCGAGCCGGGTCAGGTCGTTGGAGACTGCATCTCCGATGTCTTGACTGGCTTTCAGGGAACCTTTGCCTATACAGACGATGGCTCGATCTGGTCGACAATGACAACTACAGTTTCTGTGGCCTCATCAACAGTAGGCGCTATCGCGATCGTCGGATGGAACGTACGGGCAGTGGTCCCGACGAGCACGAGCGCTGCGTCCACAATCATGACTCCGAGCCCCTCCACTCCGAGTTCCGTGAACGTACCGAGTGCCACTGCCCCCTTGAACTCGCCCCCATCGTCGCAATCGGGTCTCTCCAGTGGAGCTTCGATCGGAGTTGGCGTTGGAGTGGCGTTGGGGGTGATCGGCATCGCATCCCTCATTGTCAGCCTATGCTTGATGCCGCGGAGGAAGAGGAAGAGAGACGATGCGCAGACTAGATACACAGGTGTTGCTAGCGCTTCTCATTTGGAGCCGGTGGAATCTGACTATACTTGCCACACGAGTAAAAGCTGGGTCGATCAACACGGGCTTCAGGACACCAGAGGTGTGTCAGAGATAGACTCCATAGTACGGAGCCCACCGGCTGAGCTCCCAACTTAGTCAGTTGGGCTGATGATGAAAACGGCGTGGGCGCACATTCAGGCTTGTTGCCCTTATTTCGGAGTGTAATTACTAATACCTGGAGTTGAACCTCTTTGTGCAATGAGCGACGGAGTTGCAGGATTCGAGTGTTCTAGAGATCCTCCAGATAACTTTGGCATTCTAAGTTGCCTGTTGATGCCCGCAACAGATTCGACTTGAACATCTCGTCTTAATCCATCTATCCCCAGCTTCCCATACATAATGGACCTCTAATTAGCAAGCACCTTCATTGCTAGGGCGAACGGCTCCACTCGTTTGATTGAAAGTAGCTGCTGATCAGACGACAATGTTATCACACAAAACCAGATCTGTACATAACCCAGCCGCCTTGCTGCGCCTGTGTGGTCACGAACACCTTGGCACAGAGTCTTCACAGCATCTCTTTTTCTCCCAACACGCGTAGATATTCTAGGACCACAAGAGAACCCCGAATCAGCATCATCCTCCCCAGGACTCTGAAAAGTACGACACATGTCTTCTCTGAACACAGTAGAAGGACAGAAGTAATTGCTACAGTCGAGTGCCATTTTTCATGGCCGATCTGATTTGCTGAAGCCTCGAATAAATTTAGCCCGAATTGCCCAGCCCAGGAGGGAAGCCGAGATGTGACAAAAATTATACTTCCCTCTGGCGTGTAATGCAGCCTATCATGAAGCTTCGACGGGATGGATCGCCAAATCTGAAGGCGGCGCAGTCTGCCTATCCTTAATATTCGACGTGCGTTATACTTTCGTGCGAGTACTACATGCGTGCATCATTTAAGTTTTGTGCTACCTACAAGTCATCATGTACGACTAAACTATTTAAAGAAACGGGGCGAGTTGGACATATAGTTTCTAGGCCGAGGAGCCGTGCTGCGGTGGTTTTCAAGAGATGGTGGAGTCTCGGGAAAAGTTGCCAAACCGAAGCCTCAACATCGCCAGTGTCGACAGGAGAACTCCTCTCATTTCCTAAGTCCCTCGTCCATAAAACAGCAAGAGCTCGGCATACCTTCCATGATCATTTCAAAAGCTCTTTCCACCGTAATCTTTCTTCTATGAATTACAGCACCTTATATAATTGACTATGCAGAAAAAGGGCGCGGGCGGGAAAGCCCCAGGGCGTACTCCCAAGAAGACAGAAAGCCCTGCACCAAAAAGAGCAGTTCTTTCAAGTAGACATGCCAGACGACGCATCTCCACCTTTGCTTCCATCATAGCGGTTCTATACTTGAGTTTGGGGTGGATTCAAGATTCCGCTGTGGGCTTCTCGCATCACCTTTCGCCAGTCGTCGACTGGAACCAGCGACGAGAAGCAGTCAGGGACGTGTTTGTGGAAAGCTGGGAGGCGTATTCGCGGGATGCATGGGGTCAGTATTTTTCAACATCCAGAGGTGCTTGATGATCTGCTGCAGGTGTACTTGTATACGGAAAGCTGATATATGTGGTTACAGGCAAGGACCAGTACCGGCCGGTAAGCCGAACAGGCGTCAACATGAGCCCGACTGGGCTCGGGTGGATTATCGTCGATAGTCTCGATACAAGTACGTTCTGCATCGATGGGAGATATCACATGTTACTAATTTGAATCACAGTGATGTTGATGAACTTGACCTCGCAGTTGGCTGAGTCCCGCAAGTGGCTTCACAGGAGCTTGACGTGGAATCAAGACCAAGACGTCAACACCTTCGAGACTACGATACGCATGCTGGGCGGTCTCCTCTCTGCCCACTATCTGTCCACCAAGCTTCCAGATGTCGCTTCTCGTCGAGATTTTATCTACCTCGACAAGGCCACAGACCTCGCTGACCGCCTGTTGTCGGCTTACAACTCCCGCTCCGGGATTCCATGTGCCAGCATCCATCTTGGCCAGCTGGTTGGGCTTCCATCTCATGCCGACGGCGGTGCATCATCTATGGCGGAAGCGGCAACTGTCCAGCTAGAAATGAAATACCTCTCCCACTTGACTGGGGATGAAAAGTACTGGCGCAAAGCGGAACGCGCGATCAAGGTCCTCGACGACAATGCGGCGCACGACGGACTGCTTCCCATCTTCGTTCACCCAGAATCAGGGAGATTTACTACCAAGGAGATTCGACTTGGGAGCCGGGGCGATTCGTATTATGGTCAGTCCTCTACCCAACCGTCGTCGTGTCCTACATGTCGTGCTGACACATGGCAGAATACCTCGTCAAGCAACACCTGCAGACCTCTGAGCCGATTTATCGCGAGATGTGGGATGAGGCACTGGCCGGGATTCAGAAGCATCTCATCGTGAGCACCAAGAACTCTGGGCTGAAGCTCGTGGCAGAACTGCCCCAAGGCATAGGTGGTCCCGTGAATCCGAAAATGGACCACCTCGTCTGTTTCCTCCCTGGAACGATTGCGCTAGGTGCTACAGGTGGCTTGACACTGGAAGAGGCACGAAAGGGAGACTGGAGTGCCAAGAAGGAGGAGCAAATCACTCTGGCCAGAGAGCTGACAAAGACTTGCTGGGGCATGTACGCGGTCACGGAGACGGGCCTCGCTCCCGAGATTACCTTCTTCAATATCGCCGTGGACGGAGAAAATCCGAAGTCTTCGGACAGACGGTCTTCGTGGAAAAAGGACTACATCGTCAAGCCGTCAGATGCACATAACCTCCAGCGCCCCGAGACTGTGGAGAGCCTGTTCATGATGTGGCGGATCACGGAGGACCCTCTGTACCGCGAATGGGGCTGGAAGATTTTCCAGGCCTTCAAGCAGCACACATCCGTCGGCGTCGGCAGAGGGTACACGTCTGTCAATAATGTCAATGCAATCCCACCTGTGTGGCGGGACAACATGGAAAGCTTCTGGTTGGTAGGTGGTGGCCCTGGACAACACTCTCTCGGTTCGACTTAAGCTGACACCGTGCAGGCCGAGACTTTGAAGTATCTCTACCTCTTGTTCTCGCCCAAGGATTATTTTCCACTGGATGAAATCGTGTTCAACACTGAGGCCCACATTCTTCCCAGATTCCGAGAAGAAAGATGGGGAACCGGATGGCAGCGTAACAGGGCTGCAAAATGAGAGTGGCGATCAATTATTAAGGCTGTGCAATTGTAGATGCCCTAATCCTCAAACGACATATTAGAGAAGTTCAAAGAAGAACCGCGAGTCTCACGGACATGAGCCCGCACTTGATATGCATTGTGGGGTGACTATTCGGAGTCGTGTGCGTTCCAAGGTTTGTTAGCAGCTCTGTGCATCCCGTTCCTAGCTCCGTGATTTCGTGCGCGGCGATAAATGCACCCTGTCCAGCACAGAGCCGCATCCAAAAATGCACGTTCCGCTACTAAAGCCTCGCGCGGATTTCAACGAAGAGAGCATCGGCTTCGGCGAACTTCTGCCCGGTCTCGGACTCGATCCACCCTTCCACGTACGTCTTCTTACCCTCAGCCTTGACCAGCCTCGCCGTCGCCAGATACGTCGCCGGCACAGCCAGCGGACGCAGGAACCTCGTGTTGAGATACGCCGTCATCACGGCCTCATTGTGCTGGCGTAGCAGGCGCAGTCTTGGCTGGGGCGCGATGAAGCTCAGCACCTCGTCGAGCAGCTTCACGCCTGTTAGTCTGCTGAACTTCTGCCTCCCTAAGATGAAGAGGAAATTCAGTAACAAAAGGGAAATGGAATTATACAGTGACCACTATCCCCCCGTGCGCAACGCCCGGAAAGCCCCCGATCCCTTCTTCGACCGTGAAGAGCGCCTTGACCTCTGGCACGCGAGCAGTCTCGTCTTCCGGACGGGGCCAGAAGAGCGCAAAAGCGGGTATTGTATCTGGTGTGTGGAGGGTCTTGGACATGAGTGCGTCCACGTTTGAATCGGCTTTGTGGCAGAGGCTGCTGAAGGCGGGCAGAATGGTGAGATTGGGCGCGGTGAGGTGTTTGGCGCACCATGGGATCGCTTTGAAATGGTCTAACTCCTCTTCACCTGTCAAGGGCTCAGTAAACTTGGCGGTCATCGTACGAGCTGAAAGACTCCAGAATGCAGGTGCCTGGAGCGTGACGAGGATTATGGCGTCTTGAAGGTATGAGTCTAAGTAGCCAGCGGTGGACGCTCATTCATGTTGGATCAAGGTTTCCGACCGAGGTCTTCACGGACCGCGGCAATATGCGCGGAATGCTGACTGCGGCCGCCAGTGTAGAGCAGATATGGTTTTGAATTGCTGATCTACGGTATCTTTGGGCTTCTGTCAAGCCCAACTCGCCCGAGCCATCCGCTCTGGCTTCAGATATATCTGCGAGATGCCGGATGAAGTTTCCGTCCACCTTCATGGTTTGTGTGTGACCCATGGATGTGGTCCACTGTCCAACTTGCCAACTGAAATTCAATTTAGGTTCAGGTGCCGATCAGCAAGCTTTGCGGAACCCACTTTCCCCCACATCGGATGAGCATCGATTCTTATCTCAGGACCTGACGGAGCGCCCGTCAGTATGTGCTCTTGATGCTCGCAACGCTTGCCTTTTATTTACTCAACGGTACAAGTGTAGTCACTGTCACCGGTATATCTACTTAATAACTGCGCCCTGGCATACCTGCACCACTGCTTCTTCCAAGTTCCCGTGGGCCACCGCCGGCGCAGGGGGCCTGCATTCTGAGATTGGCGAGCGCTAAGCCTACCGCTGGTCCGCCGCGCAATATTCACAACTGGAGACCGTAGACGCGTCTGGCCCACCGCACGTCATGTTTCATCAACCTCATCAAATCTCCCGGGTCTTCCTACCCATGCGAGCTGACGTTCGACGACGGGGCTGACTAAATCCAAGAGAACCATTGGTCGTTGTCAAGATCTGTCTACTTGGCGTTTCGGGAACTATGGATCATGATGGAAACTTTGGAAAAGGGTTGAACTCCACTGGCTGGCCGGCAGGGGAGGAGGAGGACATGGATGGTCTGGAGCCTGGGGACCGGGCACCGGTCAAGGCACACACAAAGCATGGACAAGGCGCCCACCGCAGACGGCCAGACTGTCCGGGACCTACCCGTGTGTGGCGACGCGTCCACAGATGCAGCGGCACAAATATGACTTGGGCGAGGCTGTGAGGCCGCGCAACTTCTGCACAAGAGAGGGTCATTGCACCCCAGCCTGCTCCCGAGATCGTGGTAGAAAGGGGCAAGAAAGGCGAGAGGCGAATAAGACGCATCGGAAGCGTGGCGGCAATGGGAACAAACATATAAAGCAGGCCAGGCCGTGGCTCGAGAAGGACAATCGCTTTCGGGTCATCCATCCAGCCAGCCAACCAACCAACCAACCGCACTCATTTCCAACTCATCTTCTGATCCTTCGATCGTTCTTCTCAAGATGCTCTTCTCCCTCGCCTCCCTGGCGCTGCTCGCCGCGACCAGCTCCGTCACCGCCCACCCGGGCGAGGTCGAGAACCACCTCACGGCCCGCGAGCTCAGCGCCAAGCGCGCGCACCACGCCGCCGCGAAGCGCGGGCTCAGCGCGTGCGAGGACAAGGCCAGCTACCGCGCGATGAAGGCGCGCGCGGCGGACCGCCGTCGCGGCATGGCCGAGCGCCACGCCAAGAAGAAGAAGCGCGACCTCGCGACGATCGTCGCCACCGACCACGAGTACAACGGCACCGCGCACATCACGCCGACCTTCAGCACCGCGGACGACATCTTCAGCCAGACGAGCGTGTGCATCCTGTCGCCCGAGGGCGAGATCGGCCCCTTCTTTGTGCCGGGGGAGTACGTCCGCGAGGATCTGCGTGAGGGCGAGGAGGGCGTGGATATTGTGGTTGACGGACAGTTCATCGATGTCGAGACGTGTGAGCCGATTGTGGGCTTGTACTGGGATATCTGGAACTGCAATGCTACTGGTGTCTATGGTGGAGTGCAGTCTACTCTTAACTTGGGTAACTACGACGACGCTTCGAACTTGGATAACACCATGTTGCGCGGTATTGGCTTGAGCAACGAGGAGGGTAAGTCTTACTTCTACAAATTCACCCCACCCCTTCCGCTTCCGAATCCTGGGACTAAATCAGGTATCCATTCTAGGTGTTGTCCAGTTCACCACCCTCTTTCCCGGTCACTACGACGGACGTGCCACACACCATCACGTCGTCGCCCACCTGAATGCTACCAGGCTGGCCAACGACACCATCACCGGTGGCACCGTCGCCCACGTCGGCCAGCTGTTCTGGGACCAGTCCCTCATCTACGAAGTCGAGGCCACAGCCCCCTACAACTCCAGCGACATCGACTTCACCCTCAACGAGGACGACCACGTCGTGATTGCGGAGACTGCCACCGACTCCGACCCCTTCTTCAACTACGTTCGTCTCGGCGACAGCATCGAGGATGGCCTGTTCGGCTGGGTCACTATTGGCATCAACGTCTCGGCTGCTTACGACACTGCCACCTACAGCTTCGAGTTGACTGAGGCCGGCGGCATTGCTGTTGACGGTGGTGGCTTCAACCCAACTGCTTAGAATGTTCAGCTGCTGGAAGGTGCCGGACTGGAAGGAGACCTGGACATTGTAGTACACGAATACACTCATTTTCGCCTTTTCTCCTCTTACTTGAATTTACATTTCTTGGTGACTTGAAACGCAGTGCAGAAACTTGCTTCTCTACCAGTGCTATTGGTGAGTTGCCGCAGAAAGCGAAAGCACAATATCCCGAACACAAGTCCGTTTAGCATCCCTAAGTTATTAGTGGTCCTATTCAGTCATCGCCGTCGTGTTTCGATCACTCGATCTCATTGCCGTCTGCACACCTAGCCCTCTTAACACTTCACCATCTCCAGAGCTCCCTCGCGCTCCGTCACTCTGTCTCTCGATGTCCATGGTGATTTCTTCGTGGTGATGGTGGAGGCTCGGCCCATATCTAGTTCGACGCGCCTCTCAACCAGCTGGCCGAAGATAGACAGTGGCAGAGGAACAGGCGAAGGAGCAGGTCCATCAGAAGCACTATGGACACAACTGGGTACGACAGACTCCCGCTCAGCTGCAGCACTCGAGAAATGTCATAACAGATACCTCTGATTAGCAATTAAGTAGCAGAGCTCGAGCGCTCGCAGAACCGCAGCCGGTTCCCAAAGGGGTCCGTAACCTTCAAAACATCACCCCACGGAGCCTTTTTAATCCCAGGCCGCGCATACCCATACTTCTTCTTAGTCATTTCGTAATGCAACGCGTGGACACCCTGCATGTGAACAGACACGGTCGGACCCGGCGTAGCATCGCTATGATGCCCATACATAATTACAGCCTTTCCGACTTAGAAATAGCTTGTTGTATCAGGGCAATCCGCGGTTTGCGCCCCGCAATCCTGAACTATCTCTAGACGATAATAGTCTTAACGGATTACGAAGTTATTAAGGGTATTGTGAATCGTATATCCTTGGAAACCTCATCTACAAACCGTGCTAACGTAGTAACTAGCAGGGCTGGGGGTGTGAAGCCTTCAAAGGATTCACTTGGGCACTTAAACGAGACCTACCTATAAAAGCTGGCCACTGGCTAGCCTCTGTTGGTTTCTTCCTAATTCATCAACTTACACACTCAAATACTGACCCCCACGTTGTTTCCAACAGTCAAGGCAGGGCCGCCATACTGATTTTGGTGACATATCAAGCCCAAATCAATACTGTAACATGTATATATTGAAGCCTCTGAAACCTGTTTAAGTGCCCTCTGATTCCACACGGGGCAAGCGCCCGCTTCATTGCAAAGACCAAGGTACGCAGCCTGCTGGATTCGAGGTAATACGTCTCTGTTACTCTGTATTTCAAGTTGAGTCAAACACGTCGCCTCCCGAAAATGTAAAATTCAAACGCCTTCACATTACTGAGATCCTGGGGCGGGTATTTCGAAGTTGAATTGTAGAGTTTTGGCGAGAGCTGTCCTAGTCCAAGGTCCAGTCCCTGAACCCTCTCTCTCTATTTCCCATGCCACCAAAAAGAACTAAAGCTTTGGGGAGAATTTGCTCATGCTTCGAATTTTTGGTCCATAGTAGTAAAACGCAAAGGGAATGGGAACCATTGCAACCGCCAAGAAGCCCAATAGGGAGGTCGCCCAGTTCACGCCTAGCTTGTGATACATTGCCGCTCCAAATAGTGGAAAGGCTGCACCAGTCGCACTTCTGATCAGTGTGTTACCGGCAAGTGCCGAGTTGGCGAACATGAGGTAGACGTCTACAAGATAGTTCAGTCCTTGGACCCAGATGAGCGCAAGGCCAACACCGGTCGGGAAGCCTGCAGCAGTTTGAGCGAACCAATGGATGGACGGATCGCTTGTCCAAGCAAACCAGAACAGACCAACCTGTCCGGTGACAAAAAATATAGACACGTCAGTCCTGTTCCGCGATCCGGAGTTCGCGTGGAAAAAAATGACTTACAGGAAGACATATACTCCCAACCATCATCAGTACAAGCCGGTCCTCGGGCGTCACGCGGCCCGTCGCCGCCATTTTGCGTGCGTACACATGTTTTGTGGTAAACATAATGATAAAACACCCCACAAGCGTGCCAAGCATGATAGCAAGAAGTGGCAGAGACGCAACGCCCGCATTGGACCAGCCGCGGTGGGAGACAAACTCGATCGGATATGCCACAAAGAACAGGTACAAAATCCCGTAGATCAACGAAATGTAGATGGTGACCAGCAAGAGGATAGGCTCTTTCGCGAGCATCACACAAGGCCGGAGAAAGTATTTGAAGATGATGTCATTTAGGGTAGGGACGGTCTCGTCGAGGACAGAGTGCAAGGCCCAGTTACGAGTCTCCTTTCGCTGGCGCGCGGCGCGGCGCTGGAGAATGACGGGTCCGTAGGTCTCAGGGACCAGGATGAGAGAGGCAATCCCAAAAGCCGAGGCCAGGATGATGGTGAGCCATGCAGTCCATCGCCAACCCAGGTGAGAGTCGACTATGAAGCCGCCGATGATTGGGCCAAAAATGGGGCCGATGAATGCAGCCGCTGCGTACACAGAGACTGCCACACCACGGTCCTTGGGGCTGAAAATGTCGGCCAGGACGCCGGGCGTGACGGCCATGGCGGCGGTGCCGAAGAATCCGATGAAGAACCGAGAAATAAGGACTGTTTGCAGGTTCTGCGCCGTGGCCACGGGGATCTGGAAGATGCAAAAGACCGCATATCCAGAGTAAAAGGGTATGAGTCGACCGTAGACTTCGGACATGGGAGCCCATATCAAGGGACCCACGGCAAAGCCCTGTTGACGCTGTTAGCTTGTGGCCTTCCAAGGTTGTGCTGCCAGGCAAAAATCACAGTGCCACCGAAGACTTACCAAGACCGTGAGGCTAACGCCAAGGGTCATTACCACTCTTGACACTTCATATTCTTGCGATGTGCTGCCTACTGCCGAGGCGAAAATGGTGCTCGAGAAGGTCACACAGACATTCAGGACAGAGAGGATCCAAGTGATCATCCACTTCTTCCACTGGGGCATATTCTGAGGGTTCCCTTGGTCGTCCGGTCCGTCCCAAACCACCAAGTTTGGGTCGAATTCCTTGTCCGGGCCCGCCGCCGCTGGTGGTGTTGCACCCTGATTTTTGGCATCTGGCACGTTGCGTTCCGTGGATGACGAATTTTCCGTCTTCGTGGTGCCCTTCTCGAGATCGTCCTCTGCCTTGGGCGTGGAGTCCATTGTCAACCTCGAATTTGCGTAGTGCGACTTTGCGCTGACAAGCTCAGATTTTCGAAGTCTTGCGTACGCCTAGTGCTGCTGAAACGCTAAATACCAAGATGTGCGAAAGTTTCCGACTGGAGAATGAGTGCCAGAGTTAGATGTCCAGTGTGCGATGAAGGGAAGAATGGAGGTATTGTCGAAAAAGAATGCCGTGTATTCGTATATACGCCTGCTTGCAAACGATCAATTCCACAAAGGGCTTGGAACGACGCAAAGCCCCGGGCCCCAACTCGCAGCTTACATCAGAGCTCCCGTGATTAGAAATGACAGCCTTGCGTTGTCTCTGTTACTGGTCCAGATTGGCTGGCGAAATTATTTCCCCGAGCGTCAGACATAGCAACACCGTAAAGAAACCCCGAGCAGGAGACAGATCCGTTCTCAACCAATGAGAGCCCGATAACTTGAGCGGACCCCTGTCGTATGGCTGTGGAATAGCATGCAGTCCGACGATGGAGTGCGCGGTGAAGAGATAGTTGCAGTGGCGCAAAATGCTTGGTCATCTAATGCTTTGTAAAATCGAACGTTGAGAGATGCACTGATGCTCAGTGTGGAAATTTGAGGCAGTCATGAGACAACGATGTTCATACGGCGATACGACGGACGAGACTATGGGGTTGACTGACTACCTAGGTACCACACCGTAAAGACAATGTTCACTGAAATGCTCGTGTTCTCACTGTCGAAATCCTGCGTGAAGAGGCACCGAACATCAGCTTTGGCAGCATAGTTTTCAATCAAATTAATCTTATGATGTACTGAGAAAAGTATACAGTAGAAGTCATCATTGTTCTGCGCTGGCTTCTGAATGGACCATACCCAGATGCAACTTAGAAACCGCATCCTGACTTTGGGTTTGGTCAGGTGTAGGTCTAGGCGGCAACAGACACGAATCTGCTCGTCTCCGCAATTCTCTCTGCCAGATCAAACATTGGCTCTTCGGCCGTCATGTCAAGGAGAGGCACATCCGACGCAAACTCCTTCAAGATCCAATTCTTGATCTCGATAGCGACCAGAGAGTCCACGCCGTGGGTGTAGAGTGGCTCTTGCGGATCAATGTCGCCCTCATTTATCTCCATATGTCGGGCAACTTTGACGATCAAACAATTCACAATCAAGTCTGTCGCTTCCTGAACTGACCGAGCTTCCATCAAGAGATCGCTGGTGCTGTGTGTCTCCTCGGCCGTGGGTGTAGCTGCCGGCGTATCTGATGTCTCAGGACTCTGTCCTGTGCCAGCGAGGCTGGTGTGCAGAAGTGCGAATCTCTTGTCATCTAGATAGTACGGAGGTTCGATGCCTGCGCGCTCCGCTTCGGCCGCAGTGCCGAAGCCTGTGATAATCTGCGCTGGGACGGCAGTCGGCCTGGTCGATACCTGTAGCTCAGTAGCAATGACGTGGTCCAACAGCCCATGGACATCAACTTCTCGAAGCCCGAAAGGTTTCTGCCAGTCTTTGAATGGCCCAGATAGAGCTTCTTTCTTGGCAAAATTACTCACGTCACGCATGAGCCCGAGGTCCAGCGAGACGGCCTTGAGCCCCAGCGAACGTCGGTAATGTGCCATGGCGTCTTGATAGGCTCCAGCTGCGGCGTAATTGCCCTGGGTACGGCTTCCGAAGATGCCCATAAACGAGCTAAGCATGATGAAGAAGTCCAGATCTGTCGGCATAAGCTGGTGTAGATTCCACGTGCCATCCACCTTGGCTTTCAGAGCCTCGTCCCATTGGCTGTGCGACATTTTCTCGAAAGACACATCGCGAAGGACCATGGCGCCTTGGATGACGCCGCAAATCGACGGCATTTCCGCCTTGCATGCTTCCATGGCGCTCCGGAGCGACCTTTTGTCGGACACATCACACGGGAAAGATCGAATATGGATGCCCTGATCTTCAAGCGCTCGCACAGTTTCGACTGCGTCTTTGGACTGCGCCCCGGAGCGTGAGAAAATGCAGAGATGACGAGCACCGCGCCTGGCCAATAGGCTGCAAATGCTTCTCCCAAGCCCGCCGAAGCCACCTACCAGGACGTAGGTGGCATTCTCTCGGAGCTCTGGTCTTGTGGTTGTCATCGCTATTGGGATGGTTTCATCTTGGTCCCAGACAAGAGCAACTTTGCCCATGTGCTTTCCGGTCTGTAAAAGACGGAGTGCGTCGCCTACTTGCGAGATGGGTTTGGAGAGAAGAGGTTTCACAGGGCTGACTGACTGATTGTCGAGCATTCGAAAGACATCGGCCAATATCTTGGCCATCCGCTTCGGGTCTCGGTGTAGTATGTTGATTATCTCGAAGGCGGCAAAGGTGGCGTCCTTCGCAAAGGGAGACATGTCCAGGCGACTATTGGCGTGGATGTCCTTGATCCCGATTTCGACAAACGTACCAAAGGACGCCAAGCAGTGCCATGACAACCGGAGTTGCTCTCCCGCAAGGGAATTCAGGACGATGTCCACGCCGCGGCCAGAGGTCATCCGCATCACGCCCTGTGCGAAGCTCGTGTCACGCGAGTTGAAGATGTGCTCTTCCTTGACTCCGTGGCCCAGAATCAACCGACGCTTTGCCTCCGTGCTCACAGTCGCAAAGACCTCCAGCCCCAAGTGGTTTGCAAGCTGAATTGCAGCCAGCCCAACTCCGCCCGCGGCGGCGTGGATGAGAACCGTCTGGCCTTTCTGGGCGCGAGCAATGCCCACGAGGGCGGTGTATGCTGTACAGTACACCAAGGGTATGGTAGCCGCTTCTTCGAAAGACATATCATCTGGAATTCGGTGGACCAGGTCTGCTTTGATCCGCAAAGCTGAGCGGTGACATCCATGACCGATAGTACACACTCGGTCGCCCGGTCGGAACGCGGAGATATTGCGACCAATTCGTGAGACGATGCCACTAGCCTCGTGGCCAACAAGGTGGTCCGAAACGTTTCCCATCATCACAAGGACGTCGCGAAAGCTATAATCGTTGTCAGTGACGGACAGGACGTGTGGTTATGCAGCGTTTTACATACTTGATTCCAGAAGCCTTGGTCGCAATTTCGACCTCGTCATCCAACAAGGTTTCACACGCCTCCTCATCCGCCTCGAAGAAAATGCCGTCGAGGATTCTCTGTTGCGGAATGGCAAGTTTCTGGGCACGTCCGACTCGATTAAGAGTAGATGGCCTGATTTGAACGGCGCCCTCGGCGACCATAGACGAGACCATGTCGTCCATATCTGGGTCTCGCATCATCCGGGACACTTTCAAGATGCCTCCCTCAAGCCTGAACTCGTTGTCACTGGACGAAGAGGTTGCCAGCCGGGAGATGATCTCTGCAAGATTGTCTGGATTGCGCATATCCCTTCCCGACACCTGGAGTGAGCGAAACACGAGCGCTGCATTCTCATTACGCAACGTGCGCGCCAGGCCCGTCACGATACTGCCACTTGGGTCTTCGGAAGAGCTGATCCAAACCACGCTGGAACTCCGGCGAACAATCTCTTTGAACAAGGAGAATTCCGCCGGTGTCGCATGCGCAAGGAAGGATTGGCCTATCTCTAGCGTCACGATGCAGATCTTGTCGTCTATGTCCGGAACGCTGGACCGCAGGAGCCTCTTCGGAATCGGAATGTATGACCCTCGCGTTGGGTCAAGAGATTGTAGTGCATCGGACAGCGCTGCGGAGAATGGATGATCGCCCTCCACGATTAAGATGTCTTGACTCGAAATTCGTGGGTTTGAGTCCGCGTTGCGGCTCATGACCATCAACTCGCAAGGTATATCTGCGTCTGTGTCGGTAAAGCCTGCTGGCTCAAAAAAGTCGAGCAACAGTCCGTGGGACGCTAGAGTGCTCCTGAATGCCGAAGTGTCGGTCTTGTGGTCGGAATGTCCGATCCAACACAATCTCCCAGTGGGACTCAGAAGCTTCACTAGTGCTCTGAGCGTGGGCGAATCCAGCTTCGCAGATAGCGAGTGCCACAAGATAATCACATCCACTTCCCTGTCGTGAAACACCTGAGATCCATCGATATCCTCGAGATTGAGCACCTGGTATTCAACCTTGTCTCCATGAGGTATCTGTCGCTTCATGACGGCGGACAGTTCATCCTCATCTCTGCAAGTGAATGTGTACTCTAGCACTCCTGACACCAGCAGCCCATGTTGCTGGGAGATCGTCATGTCCAGGACAGAAGTTTCAGAGGCATTACCAAGTTCTAAGACCGAGAGCTTGGTCTGAGACAAGGCCAAATTTCGAATAAACTTGAGCAACAGTGAGTAAGCTGAAGGCCGTGCGCACTCTTCTTTGAAAGGGGGGTGGGTTGGGGTCGACGGGGAAAATGGGGGTTCAATACGTACCCGTTGCAGCTTTTCCAGAGAGGTCCCGTCCTGAATTACTTGTGACTGTTCTTCTGGAGTCAAGACGTCCATTGCTGCAGTCCACATGACCTGAGAGCAGATGCTCCGGCCCTCAGCTTCTTTCCCGGGATTTGCAGGGGGAACTAGCCCGGAAATCGCAGTGAAATGCAGCCCCCTGGCAATAACTGCTGGTCTCGACGTCTCGTGGTCCAACATGGCAAAATCAGCAACCGTCTCTCGCGCACCGTCATTTTTGGCTGTGGAGAAGCCGCGAAAAAAGGTTCCGGGAGCGGTATTTGTTTGCGCTGAGATGGACATATGGTCCAGAAGCGTGGGGACCATCGCAGCGTGCATTTGGCCGCTGGTCCCAGTGAGAGCTGGGAAAGCAGTCTGTATCATACCGTCGAGCGTGGTAGGGTGGATGACAGGAACTGCGTCGTCACCAGGGCTGTTATCGGGCGTATACAGCTTCACTTCGCAAGAGCTGCAGCCGTTTGACTTCGTGATCTTGGAAATCTGCTGAAACGCCGGGCCATACTTCAGACCAACAGAAGCCAGTTCTTCGTACAGTCCTGTTGAACTCTGACTGCTAACGCATGCAGCATCCACTCCCTTGTACTGCTTGAGAAGACAATCTTCTGCCTGCGATTGTTCGAACGCCATGGGGGAGTCCTCGGAAGCTTCATATTCGATGAAGAGAAGACCGACGCAATTCTGCCGTATGTTCTTCTCATTGTGGCAGGAAGAGATTGCAAATTCCAGCCACGAAGATGTCGCAACTTTTGTGCCAGTGCGGTGAGGCCGCAGCTGAATAACCAGCTCGAGAGGAACGTCCTCTTTGATGACAGCTGCGGAGAGGAACTGCACGTCACGTAAAACGTAACGGCCGATGGGCAGGCCTTTATCGGCAACATTGCGTCCAGCTTCCAGCGCCATGGCAATATAGCCAGCTGCCGGATACACGGTAGCTCCCAGAACTTGATGATCTCTCACCCACGGCTCCTCTGACAAGCGCAAGTACCCCTTCCAGATGTGCTCGTCTTCTCCGTAGCTTGTTTGCGGTGCTCCTATAAGGCTTCGTGGCGGGTGATGTCGTTGTCGGAATGTCTCCGAAGCTCGACTCACAGCCCAATAGGCCCGCGTGTGGTCCCATGCGTAGGGAGGTAGGTCTGTCACAAGTTGTCCTATTATTGCGACTTGGCTGTCGTCTGCTGAAAGTGCCTTCGTTGGGATCACGGTGTTATACTGACGGTCGATCCGCATGGTCTTTCGATCTCGAATTCTGGCGACGAGCTGCGCCACGGAAGAAGCCATTATCGTGGTTTCTAGTCTGAATGTTGAGCGGCGCGTCGATAGTGTGTATGCCAAGTCGCGAAGATAAACAGACTCTGATTCAGCGTCAGGGAAATGCTTGGCTTCGAGATGTTGCGCGATCGCTTCAAGGTGTCTTTCCATAGCCTGCTGATCGGTGACACTGAAGAGAAAGCAAAGCTCATCTCCTGGTGTATTTACACCTTGTGCTTCCCCATCCTTGTCTCCATTCATGGAAAGCCTCTGTCCGTGGGGCTGTGCTTCCAGCTTTGCATGATCGAGTTGACCTCCATTCTGCATGCCTCTAGATGCGAGATACGACTTCGCATCGTCAAGAATAGCGTGTGCATTCGAGCCACCAAAGCCGAACGAATTAATCTATACCTTGTCAGCATTTTCAAGTTTCTGTCTCAGTGAACAAAATTGGACTAACACTAATCCGTCGAGGTGATGTCGCCGGCCAAGGCCTCGTCGCGATTGAGATTTCCATTTTGGAGCTGTTGAGGTCGAACTCCGGCAGAGGCGTACGGTAGTGAATTGTTGCAGGAATCAGACCTTTTTCCAGCATATAAATTGCCTTAATAATGCCAGCCATGCCGGCTGTGGCCTCGGTGTGACCAATCTAGGACAGTTAGTTTCCATCCATTCGAGCTTCGCGGAGTCTCCAGCTGAACTCACATTGGACTTCACGGAACCCACGATGAGTTTGGAGTGTTCTGGTCGATCGAGACACAAAGTCTTTGAGATAGCTTCAAGCTCTACCGGGTCTCCGCGGCGTGTGCCAGTTCCCTGCATAGATTTTAGTTCGAAGACAACAGAGGCAATCGTAAAGTCTTACATGTGCCTCGAAATAGGTGGTATCATGGAAATCGAGTCCCGCCTCTTGGTATGCGGAACGAATGAGGTCGACCTGAGCATCCAGACTTGGCAGAGTGATAGCTTTGGTCTTCCCGTCCTGGTTGGTCGCTGAACCTCTCACAATTGCTCGGATAGCGTCATTGTCCTTGATTGCATCGTCGACCCGCTTGAGAATGATGGCAGCCACACCTTCACCGCGACCATAACCTTCCCCCGATGCGTCAAAGCTCCGTGAAAGACCGTCGCGGGATAAGAAGTTTAGGTTCGAGAAGAAGGCGAACATCTCTGGCCCGAGCATCAGATTTGTTCCCCCAACGATGGCGATATCAGCTTCTCCCGACTGCAAGCTTCTACGAGCAAGATGTAGTGCCACCAACGTGGATGAGCAAGCAGTGTTGATGGCAACACTAGGGCCTCGCAGGTCGAAGAACCAAGAGACCCTGTTCGCTAGCATAGACACGGCAGTACCGGTGACGGTATAGCGAGGCGCAGCATCTGGGTCCCGGAAGATCATCTCCCTATAGTCGGATGTGAATGAGGCGATGAAACAGCTCGTCTTCGACCCTGCAAGTTGTTGGATGGTGATTCCTGCGTTCTCGAAAGCCTCATATGCGACCTCCAGCATCAGTCTCTGCTGTGGATCCATGGCTGTTGCTTCCTCGGGCGTGATGCCAAAGAATCCAGTGTCGAAAGCGCCAACATCTTGTTTCAGGAAGTGGCCGTGAGCGGTCGCACTTTGGTTCTGCTTCCTGAATCCGGGATCACTGAAGCCTTTCGGATTGAATCTCGTAGTCTTTGAACGTCCAGCTGTACCTCAAGTCAACGTTGATAAAGTGTCTTGAGTTCGCACGTTACATTTCATACATTTCCCATTGCAAAGCATATCCCAGAATGCATCAGCGTTGGCAGCATCGCCTGCAAAGCGGCACGATAAACCGACGACTGCAACGTCTTCCACACCGTTGGCTGGCCCAGCAAAAGCCTTCATCTTCTCTTGTTGGTTTACGGTGAATTCCAAGGTTGTGTGTGATAGATGATGGTCAGTGAGAATGTCTACCTAGGCAGGTGACTTCGTCATATTAACACATTTGCCATGGCTCTGTGTTTTATCAACTTGCACCATCTATGATGGTACACCGGGATTACTAAGACATAAGTATGTATGTTGAGATGCCAATCATGTCTCACTATATCGCAAGCCCAAGATCTCGTGGGAATCACGACTTGAGTCGGCCAAATTGGTGTAACTAATTCACCGGTTCCATGTCCCAAATGTCCATACTATTGACTCGTTCAAGTTTTCAGGCCATGATAGCGCCATTTATTTTCATTGAATGGTGAGCATATTCCGAATACTCGCAACACGCGTGCCTATAGGTGTCGGTCAAACATTGAAGCTATAATTCCATTTCTCATCTCGCCCACAGCTCACGACGGAGGTACTTAGGTAGTTTCCCTATTTGTCCGCAAAAATACTTTAGTTACGCCGAAACGGGCGTCAGCAACCCGTCGGTGTGAGATTCGCTTCCAACGGGCATTTTCAACAGTCAGCCATACCGCCATCAGAACGAAGCTGATGCGTGTAATCAGGTTGACATATCAAAGGTACCTCATTGTGCACGTGAGCACGATAAGCATTATGTGCGAAAGCAAATTGGGCACCTGAACTTTCAAACTATTTTGAGTCTTATCACAGTACTAGTACAGCAGTATTGATTTTGAAGACGTGACAACGCAGGCGTGCATCAGGCAAGAAGCCACTTGCATTTCTACTTTGCATCCTTGTCTGGTACATTTCACAAACGTCGTTCGTTCAGTTCACCAGAATTTCTGTTGTTGAGATGGCAGTACAGGAGACCAGCGATGTTCAGCAGGTTCTCGTCTTCGGGGACTCGACGATTGAGAACAAGCTTCCTGTCATTAGGGCACTATGGAAGGCTTCGGAGTCATCAACCCTGTTGAGCGCGTTCCTACAACAAGCCATCGAGATCATCCAGGAAGAGACACAGAAACTTGATACAGAAGAAGGCGTTCTCTTTCTTCACTGTATGAATGTGCTTGAGATAGCAGAGGTGTACGCGGAGGCAGAAGAACCAGATGAAATCGTTGCATCTACCCTCGCCTTGGTAGCCCGTTTCGGGGCTCTAGTCCTGTGAGTTTTAACATCTGTTATGATCAGAAATTCTGCGCGATCTGACAGCTACTTTTCATAGACAGAACGAGCACAATGACGATTCCAGGAAGCCACAGGGTCCCGTCCTCATCGCAGGATTCTGCACCGGCCTCCTGGCTGGTGCCGTGGCTGCCTGCGCCAGAGACATCATGGCAATATTCGATCTTGCTTGTGAGGTGTTGGCTATGTCTTTCAGACTCGTCATCGCTCTCGTGCGTAGATCCAAGGCAATCGAATCGCAGTCGGGAATCTGGGCAACAACTATCATCCGAGTCTCGAGACAAGAGCTGGAAAGGAAACTCAATGAATACAACCTGGGACAGGTCAGTAGATACCACGCTTTGGCTCTTGACGGAAGCATCAACAGACGGTCAATGGAATTAACACTCCTCTCTACAGAACCTCCCTCGAGAAATGCGTGCATACATCGGGGTCACCTCCGAGTCGTGGAACACGGTTTTTGCGCCACCGAGCGTCATCCAGCATCTGGCTGACAGCTGCCCAGTCTTCAGCCAAATGCCCCGAGTTCCAGTTGCGGCTGCAATGGCCGTCCACGCCTCTCACTTATCTCGGCCAGACATTGACTGGATAATGGGACACCTCCCCGGTCTGAATACGCCTGTCTTGCCTGACCGGTCTATCATTTCCACGAGCACCGGAAAACCATTCTTCGATGAGAGTTTGCGAGAATTACTGGAATCAATCATCGGCGACATTTCAATGAAGATTCTAGACATTGACGCTACGGTCAACGGCATTCGCCTCCAGCTAGATATGGGTAAAGAGGTAGTGATTTCTGCCATGGGCCCATCACCTAACATTCCCGCTTTGGCGAGACATTTGGCCCACGGGGGCTTCAAATCGAAGACATTAGCAGTTATCTCAGGTACGAAGCCGCGTCTGCTCTTGCCACCACGCAGGCAGACCGCCGGCGTGTAATCAAGGCGTACGTTTGCTTGGTAAGCGGTGAGAATCAGTGATATTTTCCTTGCTTCTTTCGATGAATAGGGCACTGCCGTGCTGAGAAGGGATATTGTGGTAGAGTAGAAACTTTTTGTAGACTTGGAATAAGATATAGAGGATCATTTATGATTCCAATTTCTGGGATCTGGGCGCAGATTCATAGTTGCCTTGGGCGAGCAAACCTTGTTGATTCGGCGACTTGGGCACATAGCGATATAATAGACTTAGATCTTGAATGTCTGGCTCGGTTTCGCTGTAGTAACGCGTGTTTGTTGGCAGTCTTTGCAATGGCTGCCTGTAAGTACTAGGTATGTACATAGTATTTAGTAGGTGATCGGCGGGAAGATCAGGGAGCCGTCTTTTTAACCAATTGACGCCTGTGAACTTAAGACCCGCAGTTTCTCTGCACTGCCCCCTGAGCCCCATCGCCTGTCGTTTTCCTTCGAGACCAAGACTACCTGGCGTTGCCATACGAATCTTGCTGCTGTTCAGCAGTAGAGGTCTGAATGTCTTTCACGTATGATAAGCAACCATTCCATGCAATTTTTCTATTAAACGCTGAGACTGAACCTGGTATTTGATGAAAATGGGCAGATATTCCGACTCTCACTATGAGGGTTCTTTTTCGTAGTCCGCTAAGATCATGTCGGCAGCCTTCTCTGCGACCGCGTACACAGTCGCCATAATAGCTGCGCTGACTTGCATGGGCATGACACTGGCATCCACTATACGCAGGCCCTGAACTCCTTTCACTCGCAGCCGCTCATCCACCACCTGACCCATGGCGCATGTCCCCAAGGAATGGTGGTAGGTCACAATGTGGCCGCGGACAAACTCCCTGGCTTGCTCAATATCCTGAAGATCGACGCTGGGTGGAGGATTGACTCTCCTGCCGACCTTGCCGACGAGTGCTTGGGCGGACAGGACCCGGTCGGCGAACTGAACGCCAGCCGCTATGATATTCACGTCCGCCGGGTGGCATAAGAAGCCGGGATCGATCCTTGGCGCCTCGAGTGGGTTTGATGACTTGCTGTGCACGCTTCCGCGTGAGTTGGGATACATCTGGCTTACTACGATGGAGTAGCAAGCATTGTAGCCCGCGGGAGACCCCGGGCTAAGCTTAGCGAGATTTTGGTTGCTGTTGGCGGTATCGAAGTTCGCCGGCGTGCAAATAAATTGAATATCTGCCGAGTTCGCCGCGATCATTCGGTCGGAAATAGCTTCACACTGGCGCTTCTGTAAAGAGGCGTTCTGAGGTGGCGACTGCGGTGAGCTGCCGTGGCTTTTTCGGTTTCGTATGGTATTTATGGTGGCGTCCATGTCTTCTGTGCTCACAAGAGACGAGTAAGGGAGGAATCCCGTGAGATTGATGCAGCCTGACAGAGCCCCAGTGTTGAACTGTGAATAGAGCTCCTGGTGCTCTGCTCGAAGGGCTGGGTCGCGCATGATGGAGTCCAAAGACATGATTCCAGGAGCCAACTCGTAAACTACAGCTGACAGAACTTTCTCTTGCAAATTGTTTCCCACGTCCGGATTTGCAAGTACCAAAGGAATACCAAGTTGTTGCAAAATGTCCGGGTCACCAATGCCAGATTGTTCGAGGAGCGCAGGGCTTTGGAACGACCCGGCACTCAGAATTACCTCACACGTCGCCCTGACGACATGCGAAGCATTACCGATCTGGATCTTGACACCAGATGCAGCCAGGGCCCCCGTATTTGTGAGAGTTGTCACAACTTTGCATGCCACGGCATTCGTGATGATCCTCAAATTGGGACGATCGGTGATGGGAGCCAAGTATCCACCGGCCGCGTAGCTTCGAACTGGCTTGACGCTGCGGTCGATTGCCCACAAAGAACGGTAAAATCCAGTGTGACTTCCAGAGTAGGGATCTTCTGGTCGATCTTGCTTTGATATCTTGTCTAGCACAGGAAGGAGGTCGTCCTCGAATGGGACGTTCCAGGGGCTCGCGGAAGTATGAATGGGCCCAGCCACGCCCTGAGTCACAGCTTGAAAGGGGAACTGGTTAACAACTTTCTCTGTGATCTTGGGCATGTCAACCTCCAACATCTGGCTTCGCTTTAGGTATGGCAGTAAGCCATGCCATGACCAGCCATCAATTCCAAGTTTCGCGGACCAGTCATTTATGTCTGTCGCACAAGGGCGTCCATAGGCCATAAAATTGATGCCACTAGAGCCACCAAGCATTTTCCCACGGGGTATATGGTACACTCTGTCCTGGCTCGCCGTCTAAAAGAAAAATATAATCGTTATAAATCTGCCCTTCAGTTCGGGGAAGGGGGGGGGGAGGTCGCACCTGGGGGACGCTTTCAAAGTTCCAATCGTAGTCTTCATTGCCCAGCATCAGGGCCGCTCCCGTAGGCAGGTCGACTTTTGGATCCCCCAGACGGGATATTCCTGCTTCGATCACCGCAATGCTGATGTTATGATTCTCGGAGAGACGTGCCGCTAGGACTAGTCCTGCTGTACCACCCCCGACAATGACAAAATCAAACGTAGTGTTCGCCAAGTGTTCCATCGTCGCGCGAGATAATGTGATCAAATGGTGAGTACCATGAAAAATTCAGGAATCATGCGAGGAAGTTGGAGCAAATGGCTCGATCTATGTGATCACCGTCAACGACGGTTACATACTGTTCGTTGAGGTTGTTGACTTTATATGGTATGAAATGAGTGTGTGAATTGGTAAGACTACTGACGTTATTCTAGCAAGCTGATTTGATTTAGCTATTTTAATGCCCTTTAGTTGTTACTATTCGGCTAACCTCTGATCCGAATGCAACCCTCATGAAATAGTCTTTATTTGGCTAATCAGCAGTCCGGTTCCTCACATTCCTTAGTACCCAGGTAGCGAGCCCAGAAGGAAGATCATGAGGAACAGGAATATAGTATGTCAGAGCTCCGGCAGGCATGTTCATTGAACACAGGCCTGGGTGCTCGGACCAGTCTTCTTGCGAGAGAGCCCAAAAACACGAGAACGGGCTAGAAGGCCACACATGCACACTTGTTACTCCATACTACGAACCTTGGAATATAGTCACTGGCGGACTAACTAGGTCCACTCTACCCGGTCATAATGCACCTACCCATTTTGCCTTGAGAATCGGGGCCTATGAATCGGGCCTAGAGGCCCCAGATTGTCAGCTTTCAACGGACAAAGCTCATGAATTTCGATCCAATAGATGCCAAACCTAGGGCGGAGACTTTGCGTGCCCGCTGAACAGTTTTCAACCCTAGGTACTACCAGCCCAAGGCGTCTTTTCGCCCGTTCTTACAATTTTATCTCCCATTTCCAGCCAAAGACAGGTTACAAAGCGTGTCCTTGTTACTTTTGATTTTCCGTATAGCTAGCAACTTGCCTCGGCGACTTTGAAAAGCCGTGGCCACATTTGAGCTCAAGCGCGGGTGTCCGCATAGATGGGCGCACCGGAGCAACTAAGACGAAAGCTCGGGAAAAAGATGCGGGAAAACTTAACAATCTGCATGGCGTTTTTCAGCCCCCACTTATCTAACTTGTGACATCGGAACAAAACAGCTCCTCCGCGGTTGTTGATTGGGTCCTAGATACGATGGCATGTTTGTTTGAGACAGGGCAACACGGTTCCTGACATGTGAGCACTGCCGTCACCGCTGCTGGACCCTGGGCGTCTTGGAACCCAATCATCTCTTATATTGAGCCTGCTTTCCCGACAGAGAAAATGGTCTTGGCTTTGAGTTCATCTTCAAGCTATACGAAATCCCTTGCATCATTCTTCCTTCCCCTCGCTAGAATCACCACAAGATATCCAGCACGCACCCGGACCTTCTCCGCCAAAATGGTTCTTCACGGTCAAATTTCGGGAATCGAGCTTCCTGCCACCGATGTCGTTCGTGGTACGTGCTTTGTTTTCTTGATTACTCCTTTCTTCTACATTATGTATTACACCAACTTGTGCTTAAGACACTCGTCAAGCTTACTCACATCTTGACTCTTCAGCGGCCAAGTTCTATACCGAGACATTCGGCTGGAAGTTCCAGGCGCCCGCTCTAGCTACAGGAATTCCCGACACGAAGATGCAGACTTTCACGGCTCCGGGTGATATCTTTCCCGATGAGGGTGTCGTGTCCAAGGTCGACGAGATCCCCGCATCCGGTGCCCCGAAGTTCTACATCAACGTCAGCGACTTGGGTGAAGCCATCGAAGTAAGTAGTAAAGGCGATACCGATAGAGCCCGTCGCAAAAACATCCCTCTGACATATGAACCTATCAGGCTATTGTGAAGAATGGTGGCAAGCCGGTGAGCGAGGTCATCACGCTGGGCCCCCATGTGCCTCCCTTCCAGTTCTTCAAGGACTCAGAGGGTAACAGCAATGCCATCTGCTCTCGTCCCGTGCATTAGAGGGGCGTGTAGGAGTGCCTGTGAGGGTCATGCGGTACAATGCGACCCGGAGTGGTTGACCTAGATAGTCCACGAGCATCAGGTTAACAGACAATTTGGATGCATCAGCTCTCGCGCATGAGGTTTCCGCCGATGACAGAGTGTCTAGGCCCATGTGATAAAGCGCCTGACATCCCAGAAGAACACACATGATCATGATACTGTTCAGCTCTATAGATATAGAGAAGTATTTATAGAGCCAGAGCTGTTGATGGATGGATTCCTGGGTAAAATGTCTGCGTCACAGTGGCACTCTGTAAGAAGATCCGCTCTACAAAGCATTTCATTCTATCTACATAGCTCTATATCATCTTTAGACACCACTCACTCGCGTTGGTTGATTGGGTCTATGTTACTGGACCTGCTGCGGTATGAGTTGACGAGTCGAGCCTGCTCAGGCTCCTTCTTGTCAGACTCTTTATTCGAAAATTTCGATCACCTGAAGATGACAATTTATTGTATCTATATCTCTCCTCGTCATTTCGTTCCACGTCTTCTGTTAAACTTCAACTCAAAGGACCGAGTTGTAGGAATGGCAGATGGTCTACATATTGAAGCCTCTCTCAAGACCCGTGTGGCGAAATCTTGTGATCGGTAATCCTTTTTAGCTTATCATCAACTTTGCAGTGCACTCCCACCGCCTCATAACATCTAGGTAGCTTTGTTTGGGATTTTCAATATCCCTGATCTGCCCAAATACCTCCAGTAGCCTATCATGCAGGGACGAGAAACTTCCTTCGTGAGATTTGTTTTTGACGAGAAAGTCTGCGCACAACATGAGCGGCATCATAGCTAGTGGGTGTATCTAGGGATGCAGCAGTCAGATACCCAAGCATGAGGAGCTGTGGTCAATGTGCTAAATAGGCTATTGGCTAGACTCACCTTGAAGACGAAGGACCTTGGAAGCACCTGAGCCAGCTTGATGATTTGCTCGACGGACGCTGTTATGGATGCCATCGCACGCATCTCGTATCCCTCTTGGGTGGTTATTCTCTCGTCTTCTTGCAGCCGCATGTCCGAGTCAGTGGAGCAGTAAATGACACTGATGTGCGCCATCATGTTGACGAAAAGAATCATCTGCCCACTGGCTTCGTCCGGAGATGGATAGTACTGTGAAAGGATTTGCAATCTCTGTCTCATGATGTTGTCGAGCATCAAGGCTGAATGCGTCCAATTGGAATACATTTCTCCGTAGGCAGATCTTACATGAGACTGTTGACCGTAGAATAGTCTGCGCCCGCAAAGCGTGGCGAAGATCACGGCCTCGTTGAACGGCGAGAGATAGCGTGGTTGCTGCTCGGTGATTGCTTCGGACAAAAAACTCCCGAGCACCGGCCGCTCATTCTGGAAGTCGTCCTCAAATGCCGGCAGACGTGTACAAACCTAAAATCGTAGGCTATATCAGCTAGATACTGGAAAAGAATGGAATATTAGAGGACAAGATGGAATTTACCACGAGCTCGTTGAGGGTGACTGGCCAGTTGCTGCTGATCCCGAATAAGTGGTCGAGAAGATAAGCCCACCAGAAGGCTCGCCGATCTTCTTCTCGCCGCACAAAATTCTCGGCCGTAAGCTCGACTGCGCGAGACGGACTATCAAGCTCGTGAAGCCGTTGTAGTTGGACGAGACGGAACGCACGCCCGACGCTCATCCAAGCCTGACGATGAAGTGAGCGCATGAGCTCGTAGATGGTGATCAGTAGCCATGCCTGGATCTGCTCTCTATCGAAGGGCTCGAGTCCATCCGTGGAGGAGCAAATGGACGCCAACATCTTTGTGCAGCCTCGGTACAGTGGTTCTTGGAGGTATCGATACTGTGACGACGAGAGGGCGGCTAAAGTCCACATCGCTTGTTGGAGGCATATCTGTGACCTTTTCTTGACGTCTTGCTGTGACCAGGCCAGGTAGTTGCGTTGGTGCAACAACGAAATCGCCGGATGTATGCGCTCAAAGTAGAGCTGATCTCTATTCGGCAAGTATTAATTAGAGTATTGATTGAAAATGCAGAGATGAACACTCTTGTGGTGCGTATAAGACTTCGGATTGTTCGTGATCAGTGCTCACAATTCTTGCGGAATGAAACCAGTCAACAAATGCAGCTGTTCAGGCGGCACGGATCCCAAGACGGGCGTTGTGGTAGGCGCGAAATGCATGACAGGTGTGGAAGGCATTAGGGCCGGTGTAGCAGTGGTAGCCGGTGTCTGCTGTGCCGCGGTGGTGGCAGAGAAATTTGAGAACAACTCTTCTGTCTCAGTGGCAGATGAGCCGTTGCCGTGCTGCATCTGCATGTCGTGGAGGTCGCAGTCGTTCCAGTCTAGCATGTCCTGGCCGCCGGCAAATCCCATGATCGTGTCACTTTCTCCTCGTTCCTCCGATGCATGTTGTGACGCCAAACGGCCCTCCAACTCGGCTGGCCATCCTGTCAGCGGGGTGCTATGTGCAGAAATGGCCCTGGAGTGCGGTTCTCAAATGGTTCTGGGCCCTGGCCTTGAATGGTGCCATGTGGGATAGAGGAAGGGGGCGGAGGATGGAACAGGTTGGCGAACACACCAATCTTCTTCTTCAACGCGGCCATGTGACCTTTCTTGGGCCCTCTGGCGTGCACTGTGCTGACTTGACACGCGAGTCCATTCAACGCACAGTTACCACACATAGGCTGTTGCCCATCGCATCGCAACTTGCGTCGTCTGCATTCCAAGCATGCCATCGCTGCCTATATCTGTTGAAGCGGTTTGCCGAGCAGCAGGCGCGGCCTGATAATGACAAGGCGTTTTTGAATGAGATGATATATTCAGGCAGTCTTGGCTTCAGGGCCGGTGGCTTACAGCTCTGCTTAGCAAGACTTGTTATCTGTAGCGCGAGGTTGCTGACTCATCGGGGTTAACACGGCCCTACAGCACGTCTACATTCAGAAGACATCGACAAAGGTTTATTGGAAAGAAACATTTTTATATTTCAACCAAATGTTTTCCATGATAGGTTTATATCTACAAATCTATATAATTTAATTTTTTAATATATCGATTTCGTATATTATATTTTATTTTTTTACTTTTACGAATATTATTTTATTTTATTTTTATTATATATTGATATTATAAAGTTAAATATTTTTACTTTTATAATATTGTATTTATAAATTGATAATATTTATAATAAAAAAGAAACTAAAATACAGTATTAGAAGCAATATATATAAAAGTTAAATCAAATTTCTTTATAAATATTATATTATCTTAGTTAATATTTCGTGAAAATATATAAAATGGTTATTATAGGTCCTTATGGATGTCTTTTTAGTATAGATGTTTGCTGTACGACTGTGTTAATCCCGATGAGTTAGTAACGTCGCGTTATAATTGAAGTAATGCAAGGTACGGTAGTATGTTCTACAGTCAGCACAAGTACCCAATACTTGGCTTGATTTAGGGTCGCTTACACGCACTTACATATAGGTACAGTGAGTGGACAAATCTCTGGTGGATTTTGCCCTTTCTCACCAAAACGCACTATATCTCAAAGCGAATTCCTCTATAATAATATACTATAATTCTAGCTTATATTGATATATATTTTAATTTGGAATAAAAATATAATTTCTATCTCTTAAAAATTTTAAAATTCGATTTGAATAAAGTTTTATTTCTTATAAAATTGATAGAATAAAGAAATTCAAATTTCTAATCCGCTATAGACCCGCTATAACCCGCTATAATTAAGAACTTCTATTTTTCTTTATTTGTCTTTTTATTATATTATATCAAAATGAATATTAGATTTTATAAATTAGAGTACAAATACTTTCTTTTCTAATAATCTAGGGAATCTTATTTTGAAATAAAGAAATTCATGATATCATTGTTGTGAGATTCTAGTGTGAAGATATAGAGTTTTGGTGGGAAACAGCCAAATCCACCAGAGATTTGTCCACACACTGTACCCGCCTCCCGACTTGTCAGAATGGAATGGCGCAATGGAAAAGGATTCAGAGGTTGGATTTGGGAAAACGATGTGGTGTGCAGAGGCGATAGTAAGCTGACGGTTTTGCTGTATCACAGAAACCGGTCCTTCAAATTGTGCACCTTCCTGATCCGACTCTGTTGACCCTTGTTTCGGCGCGCCGGCCCCGGCGTCCGCGCAACACCACATCCGCACTCGATCATATCCACAGTATATTACGTCCACATAATATCACTTGCACGCCGTCTTTCAATGCAAATTCAAGAGCATATTACGCCCTGACCGTAACATGGACCCCAAGCCCTAGCTCCAACACGTAATCCTCACTAATCCTAGATACGTTAGTCCCTTTTTTCAATGCTTCGCGATTGCGAAAAACCGCTGTTTCCACCTTATGTTGCTGCGCGACCTAACTCATGTGCTGCCCATATGTGCTGGCTTGTTGACAGGTGCTTGCGCGGAAGAGAAGAGCACAAAGTCGGATTAACGAACAACACAATCAGATGAACGGCCCCCCTGTATTACATTGCGGACACGTAAAATTGCACCGAATCGATGTTCAGTCTTCATACTTTAGACTTTGGTATGAGGTCTAGACGCCGATTACGAGCTCGAACCTTCAACACTGTGGCTGTAGCAAACGATATCCCGCGGGTTCCCTATGGGTTCCCCGTGGGGTCGCCATGGGCTCTCCGTGGGTTCCCCGTGAATCGGTCAGCAACTTCAGCAGATTAGCGCTGACAATGACCGCCATATGGCTGTCGACAACATACGAGGTACAAATCTCCCATTCGCCCCCCACCTCCCCAACCCTTTCGCCAAGGCTGACAGCTTCAACGATGTATACGCGAGTCAGCGTTGAATTCGAAAGGGTGATGGCGGTTTAGTTTGCGGTGGCAATTCCGTCCCCTGTCACTACTCTAGCCTTGCATTGTCCCGAACCAGTACTGTATCAGGAGCCAGCCGGCTACGGGCCCTTGGACTGAAGCGGGCGGGCCGTCTTACCCCGACTTGGCAGCAATGTCGCAGTGTAGACTAAGGTATCGTAATGATTGATACCGCCTGAACGGTATGGTAATTCCGGTATTACGTAATATGGTATTTTCGTCAATTTTAATAATTTAACAAAGTAATTATTTAATTAACCTTTTCTTATAATTTCTTTTTTACTTGAAATAGTATATATTATTAATATATATATATATATATATATATTGAATTATATAAAATGTTAATCAATCGAAATTCTAAAAATAATAACTATAAATAATATTATAAATCTAATTATAATATTTTGCTTTTCTATAAAAATCATTTAATCAATTTCTCAAATAGTTTTTTTCTATAAATTTATTAGATATTTATCAATGTAAATTTATATAGTTTAAAGCTTAATGATTATAGGAAAACAGCTAGCTAATAAATATCAATCGACCTCTAAAAGCTGTTAATAGCTAAATATAAGCTTTTTGCTAATTTCTTATTTGCTTAAATTCTTTCTAATATAAGCCGAAGTCCGCTTTATTATACTGGTTTGCATTTCTTCGTAAATTCTTCTTGATATTAATTTTCAAGGCCCTAGGTGCATAGCATAGAAGCAATTTTTTTTTTTAAAAAAAAAAGTGTGACTACCTAGGTATTAGTGGAGTCTTGAGCCGCCCATGCCATATGTAGAGAGCTAGATTGTCCGGGGCATAGCTTCTGGAGGTGCATATGATTGTTTAGCGAACTCGACTTTACTCAGCGCCTGGTGGTGGCCAGACGAGGAGGACGGGGTTCGGCGCAATCTGTCAAGCGTACCCTGTCGGAGACTTTCTACCGCCAAATTGACAAATCACTTAACCTTCACAAATAAATGTTGCTGCTTTCTCGCACAACAAACCCCTCTTACACAAAGATAGAGCCTTTGTGCAAATGATGCGTTATTGTTGCAAGGATATGCGAGTACCTCCAAAGCTCCCCAGGCGCGGGGTGGCCGCTAGGAGTGTAGCGATGCCTACTTAACTTACAGTACAGTATGTCCGGGTCGTCTGGTGGTGAGGGCTTATGTCAGGGTGATCGGCCACGGTGTAGCAGAAGCGATGTGGACGCGAGACTTTTCACGTACAGAACAATGGAGTCAAAAGGGTGCACCTGACGGGGTGCGTCGAGAACCACTGTACTAGACGATAGCTATCTGCCAGACCTGTTAGCAAAAGAATAGGCCAAAATCTGGGTCTGGGCGACTACCCTCCTCTTCATCAGCAGCATGGCGAAGCCTTCTTTTGGGTGGGTGGGGGGGGGGGGGGGGTTCGACAGACCCGGCCTCATCGTCTTGATCCAGATCGTCAACTTGGTACAGTTCTGGCTCAAGCCGGCTCGGACTCGATGGGATGCTGGCTTGAGTGTAGCGAGGGTGCACAGTGCATTTCAATATTCTCTACTTATCTAAGTAAGGTACTTTAGTACACACTCTCAATCTTGGGAAGACCGTGTTCTCAACTGCGGCTGCCTGTCAAGAAAAACGACGACGTTCATTCATGGCAACAACTCATTTACCGGAAACCACGAAGGAACAGGTGACAGCCCTGACGGCATCTGAATTACCTTGGCCGTCGACCAGTCCTTCATTGCCTCAATGCAGTGCTCCCTACCGTAGCCCGTCTCTTTTACACCTCCAAAGGGAATGCCAAGAGTGTTGCGAAAGTAGTTGTTAATAAACACCATACCAACATCCACCTTCCTAGACATCCGCAGCGCAAGCTCATGGTTGCCAGAGTAGACTGCACAGGTCAGTCCCCACCGCACTTCGTTGATGATCGAGACTGCCTCTTCCTCCGTATCAAATTTGCACACTGTCACTACTGGCCCGAAGATTTCTTCCTGCGCAATGCGCATAGAACGCTTGACGTTGGTGAACAGAGTAGGCGGTACAAAATAGCCGTCCTTCACCTCCAGATCGTCTGGCAACTTGCCCTGTGCTGCAATAGTGGCACCTTCTTCCTCGCCAATGCGAATATACTCCAGAACGCGGTCCATCTGCGCCTGCGTAACGCAAGGTCCCACGTGCGTGCTCTTCTTCATACCGCTCCCTGTGCGCAGGTTGCGCACTGCCGCTGCGAGCTTGTCGACGAACGCGTCATATACATCGCTGTGGATGAGCAGACGTGATGTCGCGGTACAAGCCTCGCCCTTGTTGAAGAAGGCACCTTCAAGCGCGTCTCGCGCTGCGCGGTGCAAGTCAGCGTCGGGGAAGACGACCAGAGCGTTCTTGCCACCGAGCTCAAGCACGGTGGGTTTGGCGAGTGTCGCAGCCGCCTTTACCACAGCGGATCCGGCGGCCGTGGATCCAGTGATGGACACCATTTTCACCAGAGGATGCGCAGTGAGCGCCTGAGGGACCTCTGGCCCGAAACCTGGAACGTATTGCACTACGCCCCGCGGCAGCACCGTGTTGAGAATGTCGATGATGCGCATCGAGGTCAGCGGTGCCTGTTCGCCAGGTTTGATGATGATGGTGTTACCCATGGCAATGCAAGGTGCGCTCTTCCCGGCTGTGTGGATGGGCGGCCAGTTGAAGGGCAGAATGCCACCGCAGACACTGTGAGGCTCCCGTGTGACGACGCGGTACACGGAGCCTGAGTCGTAGAACTCTCCGGGAAGCTTGTCTATGAGCGAGGCAAAGTATCGATACACGGCGCTGACAAAGTTGACGTCGACCATGCGCGCGTCGGCAACGAGCTTGCCGTTCTCTGAGCACAGTAGCTCTGCAAGCTCGTCGGCATGCTTTTCGACCGCGTCAGCGCATTGGAAGAGAAGCTGCGAGCGCCGCGTATGTGGAATCCTCTTCCAGTCTTCGAAAGCAGCTTGGGCGACTTTCACAGCCTTGTCCAGGGTCTCTTCGTCGCCGGCGCGTACAGTCGCAATCACGGCGCCTGTAGCTGGGTTGTGGACGTCAAAGTCTTTCGACGGGTCTGACGAGGAGTATTCACATATGATGGTCTTTGCTGCTGCCATTTCGTAATGTTGGGAAAGTAGGAAGATTGGTTCGGTGTTTGCGATGTGACTACTCTGATCTAGACATCATGAAGTGAGACTAGATAGGTATTATAGGTAATACCGCATAGTATCATGATTTTATCCTAAAACAGATCATTACAATATTGGGTTAGGTTTCCAGCTTCGCCAGAGTTTGTATGTGGAGACTCATCGTCATCCAGACTCAATGCTTCTGATATTCCGGCTTCACTCTTCGGAGGCATGCTGAAGCTTAATCTATGTGGCTTGTATTACTGCAATAATATCATTCGTCATCCAGTCGGGGTTTCAATTCGGCCGTTCGAGGGACAATAATTCTTGTGTCGGGTAAAGTTGAAGGGACGAATAAGCGTGTCTTCTTTGGTGTTAGCACTCAACGTTCACCGATGTATACTTGAATATTAATTTTATCGCGCGGTACTTGTGCACAAGTTCCAAAAGGCGGATTATTTGATATTTTTGTCGCTTCCGGGCAGAGAGAGCTGCAAAAGCGAAATTCGTTATTGATCACTTCACAATTTTCTGGCGCATATATACCATCCTGACGAGCATGCAAAGCTTGGGCGCTTGGGTTTCGCCGTGGCCACTCTGTGACTTCGGTGCTCAGAACCTCCTCATCGGAAACTTCAAGGACCAAATTACACTTCTGTCTTCTAATTATGGCAAATAAAATGCCCATCACGCATTTTGGGATGCGTCCCGCATCGCGCTACACTACGACTGTTGATGCCAATGGACATGGTGTATTCACCACAATCGACCAGGGAGACTTTGAAGCCTCTATGGGAGACGGGAGAGCGGCGCGATTTGATCTGTTTCAGACGAATCAAGTCCCGGTCAACATGAATGACGATGCAGATATCAAGTATTCTGCTACGAACCAGGCAAGACCCCCTTGAGTTGCCCGGTGTTCTTACCCTTTCCCCCAGGCTCGAATTATTGCTGACAGGTTTTTTAGCCTGGTCTACACGTACCCAACGGCGCAGCCTTTCGCATGATGGATTTCGCACCCGAGGGAGGATCCGACTGGCACCGCGCAGCACTATTTGCGTTTGTCATCATCGTGGAAGGGAAACTCGAGCTCAGCCTCGATGGCGGCGAGTCGAAGCTTTTGCTTCCAGGAGACACCTTCCTTATGCGCGGAGCGTCTCACAAAGTCCGCAATCCGTCCGTCTCGTCTCCTTGCCGCACGCTATGGGTGCTGTTAGATGTTACTCCCACTCTGATAAATGGACAACTTCTGAAGCATGAGATGGGGCTACATGCTGGGGAATATCAGGAAAAGTCTAGTTAGCCAGTGATCAAGGATTCAGTCGCTAGTTTGAGGCGAGCACTACGGACTACATGATCATTGACTCATCCATGAATTCAAGGTTTTACTGAATGCAGGATCTTTGAACATATCACCCCCATCCTCGTGCAACAAACTCTGATTTATTGTATGCTCAAAGCTCCAGGTTTCTGGAGGTCCTGGGAATACAAACTTGGCTTGCATTGCTGTGACTTATCTTCGGCTACCGTCGCGTTTCGCATAGCAGATTGGATACGGACGAAGGAATTGATAATGTTCCAATGGCGCGAACCTGAATACCTATGCACGAGGGGGAAAGTTGCACTTCATATTCGCTGGCAGCATCATGGCGAATTGGCAGCAGCAACCTGACGCATCTACATTCAGCACCTGGGCAGATAAGAATTGAAGTTCATAAAATAACTATAGTGGAACTCAATCATTTACGATCGCCTGCAGTGCGGGTCCGCCTACTTCACATAAGTCGTGTTCCTTTTCCCCAGCATATACTCCTCCACCGTTATGAGCTCCTCGTCTTCGTCCAGTGGCTGGTCAAACTTCTCCAGCAATCTTAGCTTGTAGTCCAGGTTACCATCCATGAAAAACACCACGCTATATCGGTCTGTCGCGTTCTGGTTGATAACCCGGTGCATACTACTCTTATACTCCCCACCAGTGATCATCGTCATCATATCAGCGATATTGATCACAAATGCACCCTCCTTCGGTGGGACAGGTACCCAAGAGCCGGATTCTCGGTCAAGGACCTCCAAACCAGCGTGCGAATCCTGCAGCAGCACCGTGATTCCGCCGAAATCTGTATGTGCGCTGCTGCCGAGCTGCCTGGTCTGCCCGGTGGCAGCCTTCGGGGTAGGCGGGTAGTGGAGGAGTCGCAAGGGGCACGCTGGTTCATGTGCTCTCCATTCGTCGAAGACTCTAGGCCCGTACGGCAGTGTCACCGCGATGAGGTCCATGAGGCTCCAGCAGAGCTCGCTGATGTACTTGTAGTAGGTCTCCACCGGCGTGCGAAACGCTGAGTTTGGGAGCACGTCGGGCGACGGCCAGACATTCTGCCCGGCGAAGAAGCGCTTGTTCTGCACCCGAGCATCGTCGGGCGGTAAGTCAATGCCCGAGAGGAAGCCCTCTTTGAGATCAGGAAGGACATCAGCCTCGTACACTTGAGAACCGAAAAGCTCATATCCGCGGAAGCCAGTGTTTTTGGTGAAGTTGAGCTCTTGTTTGACTTCTTTTGGAAGGGCAAAGAACTTGGCTGACGCAGAGAAAATGCTTTCAACAACAACAGCAGGAATGCCGTGGCCAGTCAGTTGAAAAAAGCCAGTTGATTTGCAGGCTTTACGAACTTCATCAACGACATGTTGGCCAGCTGGGCTGCCGGAGTCTTTGAGCCAAGGGGCGATATCAATATCGGGTAGATAAAAAGATGACTGGGAGTTACTCATGATAGGCAAGCTTCGTCGATAATTAGGTGATAGAAGTAAAGAGCAACTCAGACACGATTCTGTCTGGAGGAATGCTGCTATACTTGTCTGCGATCTTAACAAGCTCACATGAGGAGCTCGTCCTTATAGACCTCGGGGTTAATCATTAAAACGCTTCTGTCTTGATGCATGTTGTGAGAAGCTCACGTCAAACCAGGCTCAGTCACATTCGGCATTTGCTGATCACGAATTCTGATGAAAATCACACGCTCGTACTAAACTTTCCACGGTCCTCACAGCTTTGCTTGTGAAATTATTCATCCGAGTACGACGCCCGGAAGACGGTACATGTGCTTTGCAGTCAGCAAGCCGGTCCTTTCAGCTCCACCATCTTCAGTCGGAGCCCGTGCCAGCCGCCATGGAGCCGGGCTTTCTGCTTCGGACAAAAGTGCAGTTCGTGGATACATTTGGGAGGGGACTGCAGATACCGGCAGAAATTTTTGTCTGACATACATATTAATTATCCTATCTTAGATACTATTTCCAATTGGTCGTCCGCACGAAGCTTGCGGAGCCCCAAATCCTGAAGGATGCGCCGGATACAGTGGGTGCTGAGAAAGCTCGAGCTGGGCGCTGAGAAAGCTCGCGGCTGGGCCGAGCAGGAATAGTTGCTCCGAGGATGAGACTTCACGGCGAACAACGCTTCAGGTACCCAGGTATCTACGTCGATAGCTATACCTATCAAGCTGACAAGAACATCATGTCTTTCGCTTTGTCAGACCCGCAATTCGGCAAGGAATACAATACATATCTATATAGGTAGGCACGATAGAAGGGAATCTAAAAACTGTCAAGAGCACAGAAATCAACCTTGGAAGCTTCTCATGATTCTCTTGAACCTCACAGTTGCCTACCTGAGTTAGCAAGTATTTCTCTCTACTCTCTTGCTCGTTCTCTGCAGCTCGCTACATAGGTACTTCAAAGCTGAAAGCATCGGGTCGCTCAGAGTTATGGCTACGCAGTCGAATTCACGACCGACCGGCTTGGCTTTGATATTCGGTCCACAGGCAATCGGCTTCGACCTCGAATCTTTCAATGTCTTGCGCACTAAACTGGTCAAAGACGTCCATAACAAATGGGCTCTGGCTACGATAGAAGCTCTACCCACTGAATGGAACAGGATCTCCGGCAGCATTTCAACACTGAGCCAAGGCGATGGCGGACAGCTTCTACAGAACTTGAATGATTGGCTAAAGACGAACAAGCTTCCTTCTACGACTCCCTTGCCGAACATTCTCCTGGCTCCGTTGGTAGTGGCAGACCATTTGATGTCATACTTGGAATTCCTGCGAGCGGCCTTCCCTGACTTGAGCGACAATGAAAAGCTCCCAGTCGATCCAAAGATATCTCTGGAGACGCTTGGCCTGTCTCTGGGCACTCTGAGCGCCTTCGCCGTGTCCTCGTCTTCGACACTCTCCGAACTTGAAAAGTATGGATCTGTTGCACTCAGACTCGCGATGATTGTCGGGGCTATCGGAGATGCTGAGGACATGTCACGAAGTCCTCAGGACAGAGCCTTGTCTTTTTCCGCCTTCTGGAAGTCTGCCGAGTTGCACAATTCGATGCTCAACATTCTGCAAACCGAGCCAGATGTAAGTGCTCTCTACCAATTTCCAACAATCTTGATATGCGTCCGGACGCAAACTAATCCACATCTTTTTCAGGCGTATGTTTCGGTCGCAGTTGACGAAAAACGCTCCACAGTTACTACATCCAAATCCACAGCAATGGACATGATGAAGAAATTGAGATCATCTGGTCTTTACGTCGCCGAAGTCTCTATACATGGACGTTTCCACTGGCACGGTCATGAGACAATCCTCCAGGAGCTGATACGATACTGCGATGGCGAAGCCGGCCTCCAGTTCCCTCCCCCGGCCAAGTTGGCTTTGCCCAGCCGCTCAATCACAGGGAGCAGGTACATTACGGAAGCCGACGGCAGCCTGCACGCCATCGCGCTTCGTGCGATTCTTGTCGACCTGTCGCACTGGCATGAGTTGATCGCCAACGCCTATGACACTGACTCGACCACCATAATTGAAGCAGTAGTCTGTTTTGGACCTGAGCGCTGCGTGCCCCCGGCCCTTCTGCGAAAGTTGGGCTCAAAGTTGACCCATGTCTTAGACTTGGATCTGTCTAGTTCCGAATTTCCTCAGCAGCTATTCCAGAGTCAGACGACTATCAAGCCAGCTGTGGATGTGCTTCACAGAGGGCCAGCGAGATTACAGCAGCTACCTGTCGTAGATGACTCCAACGACGAGAGAGTCGCAGTCATTGGCATGGCCTGTAACGTACCAGGCGGTGAAGATATGGACGAGTTCTGGCAGATACTGGCTGCTGGCAAGTCTCAGCATGAAGAGTTACCTCGAGACACCGGCCGATTCGAGTTTGAGACACCTTGGAGGGAACCTTTCACCAAGGCCAAGTGGTACGGAAACCTGATCAAGGACTACGACGTTTTTGATCACAAGTTCTTCAAGAAGGGGCCTCGGGAAATGGTCAATACCGAGCCGCAGCATCGTTTACTTTTGCATGCCGCTTATCAAACCCTGGAGCAAGCGGGCTACTTCTCGAAAGCGGACTACAACAAGCACATCGCCTGCTTCCTTGGGCCCGGCCACGTCGACTACTCGAGCAGCGTAAATTGCTACGCGCCCAACGCTTACACGGCAACAGGGAGTCTGAAGAGCATGTGTGCTGGCAAGATCAGTCATCACTTTGGCTGGAGTGGCCCCCATCTTACCATCGACACTGCATGCTCATCTTCCAGCGTGGCCATCCATTACGCGTGTCGTTCCATTCTGAGTGGCGAAGTCACTGCCGCCCTCGCAGGCGGAAGTAACATCCTCTCCAGCGTAGAGATGTACGAGAACCTCTCGGGCGCACAATTTCTCAGTCCCACCGGGCAATGCAAGCCCTTTGACGCGAAAGCGGATGGCTACTGCAGAGGCGACGGAATAGGCCTTGTGTTCTTGAAGAAGCTGTCTACCGCAATTGCGGACGGAGATCAGGTGTACGGCGTGATCGTGGGCTCCAAGGTCTACCAGAATACCGGGTCAACGACAATCACGGTTCCCAATGCCGACTCTCTGGCAACCCTGTTTACGGACATCACGAAGCAAGCCCACATTGACCCAGCGGACGTATCGGTGGTTGAGGCGCATGGCACAGGTACGCCTGTTGGCGATCCGGCGGAGTACGAGGCAATTTGCAGAGTCTTCGGAGGATCTCAGCGCGCTGATCCGCTGTCTCTATCCTCGGTGAAGGGGTTGTTTGGCCATACTGAGGGTGCTTCTGGCGTATGCTCGTTGCTCAAAGTTCTGTTGATGATGCACGAAAGCGCGATTCCCCCGCAAGCCAGCTTCTCTTCCATAAACCCGGCGGTCAAAGCAACATCTGAGGACAAGATCAAAATCCCGACAACTTTGACTCCGTGGAAGCCCGAGACTGGACAGATCGCCCTCATCAATAACTACGGAGCATCAGGGTCCAACTCTTCACTAGTGGTCACAGAGCAGCCAACTTTGGGCATAAAAGGGTGCGATATACTCCAAGGAAAGAACTTTCCTTTCTGGATCCCCGGCCTGGATGACAAGAGCATCCAACGATACAGTGCAAAATTTCGGGCCTGGATTCAGCGGCACATCTCTTCAGACAAGGACTTGTCGGTACGTAACTTGTCATTCCAGCTGGCCTTCCAGACCAATCGCGACCTCCCACGGAGTTTAATGTTCAAGGCAAACTCCATCTCCGACATGATTTCCAAGCTCGAGGCCGTCGAGAAAGGCGACCTGACCATGAATTTATCGACGGATGCATCACGAAGGCCGGTGATTCTGTGTTTCGGCGGTCAGGTATCCACACACATTGGGTTGGATCGAGAGATCTATGAGAACACGGCAGTGTTCCGCAACTTTCTGGATCAATGCGATGCGGCATGTATTTCCGTGGACCTCCCGAGCATCTATCCATATATCTTTCAGAGAACTCCCATATCCGACCTCGTCATTCTCCAGCTTGCGCTTTTCGCAATTCAGTACTCGTGCGCCCTGGCGTGGATGGCTTGCGGTGTCGAGATTGCTGCCCTCGTGGGACACAGCTTTGGGGAACTGAGCGCTTCTTGCGTCTCAGGTGTGGTTTCGCTCCCAGATGCGTTCAGGATGGTGGCTGGGAGAGCTCGCCTGATCCAGCAGAAATGGGGCGATGACCCTGGATCAATGATGGCGGTCGATGCGGATCTTGCAAGTGTTGAGGAGCTACTTTCAGCCAATGGGGACGCCAGTGGCGCTTCCATAGCCTGCTACAATGGCCCAAGAAGCTTCACACTCGCTGGGACAACAATCGCTATGGAGAAGGTCGAGGCTACCATGGCAAGTGATCCGCGTTTCTCGAAAATGCGATCGAAGAAACTCAATGTGACGAATGCCTTCCACTCTGTGATTGTCGACAACCTGCATGAAGAGCTTCAGAATCTCGGGCAAGGAATCACGTTCAACGACCCTGCGATACGGTTTGAAAGGGCCACCAAGGACAGGATGACCGGTAGTCCAGGCCGAGGCTACCTTGCATATCACATGAGGAATCCTGTCTACTTTGACCACGCAGTTCAAAGGCTGGCAAAGGAATTTCCTGGCGCCATTTGGTTGGAAGCTGGCTCCAATTCTACAATCACAACCATGGCAAGTCGAGCTCTTGGGTCTGCGGGTCCCACAAGTACAGCTTCCTTCTTTGCTGTAAACCTCACTACGGACAACTCTTTCGACCTGCTCGTCGACACGACGGTGAAGCTCTGGAAAGAGCAGCTCAACGTCACTTTTTGGCCGCATCACCGGTCCCAGACGCACCAGTACATGCCGGTGATCCTCCCCCCATATCAGTTCGAGAAGTCCCGGCACTGGCTGGAAACAAAGAAACCGCCAAAACCTGAACCGGTCACGGTCGAGAAAGTCACTGCTGCGACTTCTGAGCCGCCTCAAGGTTTCACGAGCTTCAAGGGGTATGTCGACGCGAATCAGAGAGTCTTGCGCTTCAAGATCAACACCACGAATGAGACTTTCCAAAGACATGTCCTGGGTCATATCTGTGCGAATGTTGCAGCTGTTTGGCCTAGCTCTGTGCAGATGGACATGGTGATTGATACTCTGATGAACCTGCGATCAGAGTTCAAGGACTTGACCTACCAACCGCAGATCAGCAACATTGTGCATCACCGGCCACTTCTCTTGGACCACTCCAAGAATTACTGGCTCGACTTCGAGTCACAAGATGAACAAGGGCTTGTCTGGGAGTGGAAGGTGAGTGCGACGAGCCAACCGGGGGCAAAAGCAATATTGTGCACCTCAGGATTCTGCTCTTTCGCCTCTGCATCCGATCCCCAGCGCCTGGCCGAGTTTGAGACTTTGGAGCGTCTGAGCAGCAGACGGCGCTGTCTGGACCTTCTACAAGCCAGAGACGTGGAGAATGTGATACAGGGTACCGCCAATATCTATCGAGCTTTCTCCGAGGTGATTGATTACACCGATGACTATCGGTTTGTGACGAAGCTCGTGGGACACAACAATGAATCGGCGGCGAAAGTAGTGAAACAGCATTCAGGAGAGACCTGGCTCGATTACCTCTTGTTTGATGGCATTGGACAGACTGCAGGAATGTACGTCAATCTGATGACGGACAAGGCCACTATCACGGACCGAGGAATTTTCATGTGCGAGACAATCGGTCGATGGCTCCGCTCGCCCAAATATCGGACGTACGAGTCTCTGCCAGGCGCATGGGAAGTGTATGCGGTGCATCACCCAGTCTCGGACAAGAGATATGTCAGCGATATCTTCGCTTTCGACGCCCGCGACGGATCACTGGTCGACGTCGTCCTAGGAGCCAGCTATAACAGAGTCGCCCTCTCTGTCATGCGTGGCGTTCTCGGTGGTCAAGCTCCAGCAAGGACCAACGGGCTGGTACCAGACGTTGTGAACGGCAATGTATCTTCCCAGACCAAGATTCAGTCTCCACTGCCGATCGTCAACTTCAAGCCACTCAGTTCTTTGCCGGCCTTGACGAATGGACATGAGCTATCTCAAAAACCGGCCAAAGCAGAGAAGGAGAAGACTCAGAAGTCTACCAAGAAGAAGTCTAATGGAGTCCATGTTGATTTGGACACTCCAGCCAAGACTCGCAAGATTCTGGAGAATCTTACCGGCGTCGAGGCTAGCGACATCAGCGACGACTCGAATCTCATGGACCTCGGAGTCGACTCATTGTTGAGCATGGAGCTGGTCCGAGATGCCGAGGACGTCTTCAACGTGACCTTGGACGCAGAACAAATGCTGGATCTTACAGACTTCATTAGCCTTGTCAAATACATCCAGGTCATCCGTGGCATCACTGGCACACAAGAGGCCGAACAGGAGTCGGAGAGCGGATCGGGCGACAGTGACGACGAAGAGTCACCTCAAGATACACCGCATATCAATGGGAAACATGATATTTTCAACCACTCCAACGGGAAACCCAACACGAGCGGTCCGGGGCACGCAGATACCGCTGGAGACATGGCATCCAAAGCGGAAGTGCAACTCGATCGAGCCACTGTCCTGGCCGCTTTCCGCAACATCAAGGAAGCCAGTGACGATTTCATCTTGAAGAACGATTTCGACACCTACTGCTCTGGATTTATGCCTAGATCAGAAGAGCTGTCAATCGCAATATTCTGCAACGCCCTCGAAGAGCTGGGCTCTCCGATCCGAACGGCAGCATCCGGCACGAGACTCGAGCGCATTCAGCACTCTCCCAAGCACAAAAAGTTCGTCGACTACATATACCTAGCTCTGGAGAAGAACGCCGGCCTGATCAAAACCCACGACGGCGGAATCACTCGCACGTCGGTCGCTTGTCCCAGCAGCGACACCGAGAAGATGCTGGACGATCTCCTTCGCGACAGACCTGCCCAAGTCGCGGAGCTTGAGCTTATGAAGATAACAGGAAAGGCATTCGGCAAGTGCCTCTCTGGCGAAGCGAGTGCACTGCCGTTGCTGTTCGGTTCCGCCGAAGGTCGCACTCTTTTGACCAAATTGTATGCCACATCAGCCCTCAGCAGCACAATTCTGCTGCAGCTCGAGGACCTCATCGAGAAGATTGGCAGCACTTGGCCCAAGGACGGAGGGCCCCTTCGGGTTCTGGAAGTCGGAGCAGGGACTGGAGGCACGACCATGAAGATTGTCCCGGCGCTGGCTCGTCTGGGTATACCGGTTGAATACACCATGACCGACGTCAGCTCTTTCTTCACGGCCACCGCGCGATCCAGGTTCAAGGAGTACACCTTCATGAAGTTCAAGACGCTGGATATCGAGAAGCTCCCGGACGCAAAGCTTCTGCACACCCAGCACATCGTCCTCGGCTCAAATGTCATCCACGCGACGCGCGATCTGTCCGTCTCGCTAGGCAACATCCACAAGCTGCTGCGGCCCGACGGATTCATCGTGTACCACGAGCTGACGTCCCAGCTTCTGTGGGCAGACGTCATCTTTGGCCTGGTCGAGGGTTGGTGGCTGTTCGAGGACGGACGCGACCACGCACTGCAAAGCCCGCAGTACTGGGAGAAGATACTGCGATCTGTCGGCTTTAGCCATGTCGACTGGACAGACGGGCAGCGTCCCGAAGCAAGGATTCAAAATCTGATATTCGCCATGGCGTCCGATGCAGGGTATGAGCACATCCCTCCACCACTGCGATCAAATCCCGTAATGACAGTTGATGTAGCAGAGCAAGCAACGGCTATTGATTCCTACGTCCGGGATTTCACATCAGGTTTTTCTTTTCAAAGGGGTAGCCCCAGTGGATCAGATCGTGGCAAATCCTCAACGGGCAGATGTGTTCTCATTACAGGCGCAACGGGGAGTTTAGGCGCTCATTTAGTCGCGTACTTTGCAGCGCGGCCAGACGTTGACAGGGTAGTCTGTTTCAACCGCACGAGCCAGTCAGAAGGCCTAGCGCGTCAAGAGAAGGCACTCCAAGTAAAGGGCATATCGCTGGATGCAGCCCAGTACGCGAAACTGCACGTTGTGGAGACCGACGCAGCCAAAGATCGACTTGGCCAGTCCCCTGCCGCCTACACGGCCCTCGTCGAGTCGGTCACCGACATCGTCCACAACGCATGGCCCATGAGCATCAACCGCGGGATCCGCAGCTACGAGGGCCAGTTCAAAGTCATGCGGAACCTCATCGATCTCGCGCGCGACGCGGCGGAGCACCGGCCCGCGGACCATAAATTCGCCTTCCAATTCGTTTCCTCGATCGGTGTCGTGGGCATGTACCCCATCATCACGGGTGAGGCGCTGGTGCCCGAGGAGCCTATGCCTGTGGCTTCTGTCGCGCCCTCTGGCTACGGATATGCGAAGCTGGTGTGTGAGCGTATGCTGGACTCGACACTCCGCTTGTATCCACAGGCATTCACGCCCTCGGCCGTCCGTGTCAACCAGATTGCGGGATCAACACAGAGCGGGTACTGGAACAGCAACGAACACTTTGCTTTTCTCATCAAGTCGAGCCAGACGCTCCAGACACTGCCTGACCTGCGAGGGCATCTGACCTGGTGTCCTGTTGATACCGTCGCTGCAGCGCTGGGGGAGATGCTCCTCGATAACGACGTGGAGGGAAAGGACCTTGACTCCGCACATTGCCTTCCAGCTGTTTACCATATCGAGAATCCATCACGGCAGTCCTACGAGGAGATGATACGCCTGCTCGCTGATGCACTTGGCATACCTCATTCGCGTATTGTTCCGTTCAATGACTGGGTCAAACTTGTGCGGGATTTTGAGGGCTCGGTCACTGACAACCCAGCGAAACGAGTTGTGGAATTTTTTGATGAGCATTTTTTGAGGATGTCCTGCGGTGACTTAGTGCTTGATACGGCTAAGAGTAGGGAACGATCGTCCACATTGAGGTCGACGGGAATCATCACTCCGCATCTAGTGCAAAAATACATAGCGGCATGGCGCGGGGCCGGCTTTCTGTACTAGTAACGAATATCGAGGCATGAGGCACGTAGTGGGTGTTGAACAACTTTAAATAGATTATGTTAGGAGTGATCGAGTTACACAGGCACGGGCATCAGTACCCAGCAGTTCGTTCACAGGTCTGGCTCCAGATCTGGCCCTACTTCATATTAGGAGTTTCACCCTTTGACATGGAGCCCTATGTGGCTCTTTCCGTTGTGCCTACTTGTGTAGGCGACCTAGCCACAGTATACCTAGTAGGTACCGCCCTTGTGTTTCCTCGTCTGAGCGTCAGTCTTCAGATGAACAGATGCCGCCTTATCTCGGTTATCAGGCCACCACTGGAAACAGGTTGGAGACGTCGCAAAGCTGTCTAGTAAGCCATAGTTCTGGCGATGAGATAATGGGAGGGCAGTAAGTGTAACAGTCACTCACGCACCACCATCAGGTGGAATGCCATTTTCCACCGCGGCAGTGATGAAACCCTGGGTGACAGCTTGCTGAATGCCCTGAAACCACACATTCGCCATCTTCTGATATCCCACGTCGTTCGGGTGCCTCAGGTCCGCCAGGTCGGCCGTGGTCGGCCCTTCAGGACTCCTCATATCTACGAGTACTATCTTCGCACCCTGGGTCGTCATTTGTTCTGCAAGAGCCGAATACTGGGTGTTGACGTCGAGGCGGCATGCTTCCTGCCCCGGGTCCTGGGCGTTGACCAGAATAGTCGCCAAGATCACCGTCGACCCGGGGCTCTGCGCGAAGAGATTATTGACAAGCGTCGTCGCATTCGCGCCAGCGTCGGGAACGACTCCGCCATTATTACAGTTATTCGTCCCCGCGTCGACCAGCACCAGATTCGGCATCGCCACCGGCGTCTCCCTGTTGGCAAGCTCGGCGATCTCGGAGATCGTAAACCCACCCTGGGCCTCGACCTGCGAGTTGGTGAAGTCGCCGCTCTGGAACTCTCCGACATAGTTGACCGTCGAGCCGCTGGCGACCAGCATGTCGCGCAGGTTCTTGCGGTAGCTGTTGCCCGTGCTGGAGCCGGCGCCGAACGTGACGGATGCGCCGAGCGCCATGATGCGGAGAGGCACCGGTGCTGCCACTGGCGCGGCCTGTCTTGTTGTGAGGCCCTCGGAGCTGTCGCGGAGCGGGGACAGCGCGGTGAGTGGAGTAACGGTTGATCTGTCACCACCAGGGAGGACGAGGATCCCGCGACTACCCAGCGCAGAGCCCGCTGCGCCTGGAGGTTGGTGAGTCAGTGTCGCTCGTAGCAGAGGACGGGGAGGCTTACTGAGCAAGAGGAGTGATAGTTGCCAGAACATCCCAAGGAATCTGTGATGTTGAACGGTCTGCCCAGATTCACTTGGACGGTTTGTTGGCTCTTTTGGACAGTGTATAGGTGGAAAGAGAAGAAATGCTCATGAGATGAGAACGAGGTGGACTCAGGCGTGAGGTTCTTGGCGGTTTCGACGATCCGAGTTTCATCTGTGCCCCAACTCCAGTCAGATGAAATTCGGCGCGCACTGAGTAGGACACAATGCAAGGTCTATGGCAGAATGCCAAGATATCTCGATCTGGGTTTCTTCTCACTGCGATATGATAAGGGAGTATTTCATCGCGATACTGCTGGATACTCCCACAACAGCTTCAGATAGTTCAGCATCCGTGTGCTTCAAGGCACTCTGCAGAGCCTCTCCTTGTGCGAGCAGCGGTGCCGAATCAGATGCAGCGAGCGCTCTTGAGTTCTTACTCCGAACGCAGGTCCTAGTCTCATGTCCGTCTTCAGTTCCGCAGCGCTACCAGCACCTGAAAAGACATACCTAGGTACTTACCAGAGTCACAGACACAGTGAATTCCGAATTCCCGCGGTATTCATAAGTCCAGTCCAAGCTTTCTCGGCCGCACACATCTCCAGGGTATCAGGCAGCCATTCTCTCCTTCAAGATGCTTCCGATCAAAGCAGTCCCGACCCTGTCACCGATGAGATCGTAGCCAGCCGGAGTAAAGTGTATAGTATCATCCCAGAAATGGGCATGCTGAGAGTCACATGGCAAAGCATTATACAAGTCGAAGACGTGGCTGCGTGTGCTGGATCAGCACCCACCCTAGTGTTTCTCAAGTGATTTCGAGTGAGAGGAGAGGGCTTACAAGCCATCCGCAGTAGAAGCCTTGATCCTCTGGTTCAAGTCATTCCGACGGCTCACGAGGGTCTGGTTCCTGTGATCGACGGTCGCCCCTGGAACAGTAAGGGCAAGGACTTTGCTTCCGTGGGCCAGTGGGATGGCCCAGGTTTCTTTCAGGGCGTCCATGATTTCATCGACCTCGATGAGGCATGCAATATCACTGGGCAGCTGGTCAGAAACAGCTCGGCAAAGGAGGGTCATATCACGGCGAAGCCGGGCAGCTTGCATCATACTTTGTGGCGCCAAGCACGATCGTCCAGTCAAACGGCTTCCCCCCTTCTGCAACTGTTTGCATTGGTCAGCCGACTTATGCGCCTCGACCGACGAAGTTCTACGGACTCAACTCACAGTGCTTCTTCATACGCTCGATGAACCTTCCCGTGGTGACTCGATCTCCAGGCACACCATCGACCTCGACTTCCACTTCGACCCCGGGCATCATCAGGCCTAGCATCTTGATGAGGTTGTGGGAGAACGGACGGTAGACGGCTCCCATCGAGGAGTAGCCCGCCACGAGTGATGCGCCGAGGCAAAGGATACGAAGCTTTTCCGGCGCCATCACGCTCGAGGTGAATCATGTGATGTGTTTTTTGAGATGATCAGACAAGACGATGGGAGCTGGGGATGATTCACAGCTGATTGCATGTTGATAAGCAGAGACAATCAGCAAGCGCCAGCCCCAACTTGACACCTACATACAGAGACAGGCTGCAGGCTGCAGGCAACAGGCTAGAGTGGAGCCCGGCTATGCCACCGAGATGACTAATACCTGGGTACCTAAGAAGTAGTGCCATCCCTCCCCCCTTTAGAAACCACACATCATTCGTTTCTAGCCACGATCTAAGTAGGATATTGGTCATGTCAACGGCCTTTGAAAATAATATGCTCCTTGGGTACATTTTATGGAAGCCTCATCATATCACTTACGAGCCCAAGTGAAATATACACACTTTATCACCACTCCGTAGCAAGAGTTGATGGCCGCACAAAATCTATACAGTACTTGAGTGCATATATCGCGTTTCGGGTCTGCTTAGTACCACTACACTTCGACTCATCGCATTGTCCGTCGAATACAAATATTCTAAGTGAATATGATAAGGCTCAAGGCCTCCAGAAAACCGGATTGACATTCTGCCAACATCACCGCCCTTGCCAAGGTAATTTCCCTCCATAGATGACTTTTGCCCGTGTGCAGGGGGCCCTCCGACTTGCTTCCTACCTGGGTACTTCCACCCTCACAAGGGCATATCCAAGCTTGTCAACCGTTTTTTATATGCCCACTCCTCACATTATGCCTGAATCAGTGACCTGAACCAGAAAGTTCCAGTCCCGCCATGCTGTGTAGAACTCAGCATTCCAGGGCTGAAGTGGGTTGATGACCTCAAAGTCGAAATTCCGGAACAGCTTTGAACAGGTCAGCAAGTCTCTCGCCATTTCCCGTCCAGGCCAACCTGTTGAATCCGGAGTACGTACCTCGAAGAAGACTTTGTTCAGCTCCATGTAAGCAAGAGGCTGTCCGGCGCACTTCAACCGACCGGAGCCAAAGGCCATGTCTACGATGCGCTCAAGATTCGCACGAGTTTCTTTGTCGGCTTCCATGAATCTCTCGGGCCGGAAAACGTCTGCGTCGCTCCCCCAATATTGGGAAGAACGCATCATAGGCGTGTTAAGGCCAGCTATGACAGTACCTCCGGGTATGAACTGGCCGAGGACCGTATCTCCCTCGGGAGGAACAACCTTTCCAAGCATGACGGGTGCTGGTGGACGCCTGGACATCATTAACACTTTAAGTTCCAGACTTTAAGAGACAAGGATATCTCCTTCTTGCCCAGCTGGGGAAGTTTCACAATTTAAGGCCGTGCCAAAAGAACAGGGAGGGGTGGGGGGATTATTTAATATACATACATGCGCAGGCCCTCAAATATCACAGCTTGAAGATAAGGTATCTTCCTAGCCTCTTGTTGCTTGATCGGGTTCGAGGCTGTGCCGTCTCTTATCGCCTCCTGGACAATGCCCTTCAGCTTGTTATAGACTCGTGGGTTCGTCATGAGGTACAGCATGGTCATCCGGATGGCTGACGCAGTGGTGTCTTTTCCAGCTATCATTGCAACCAAAACCTCGCTCAAGCAAGGACCTGGGTCGAGACCGGCTCGGACGAATGCACCCTGTCATCACAAACATCTCAGTCAAATATCTCAGCGGATATAGCGTCGCGGCACTCACCAGGAGGTCCTTCTCGTCCGCGGCATCAGGCCCATAACGCTTGTCTATCCCCTCCTGCGCAATTCTGGTCATGGTCAGCGTTTTCTCCCATCGAGGTATGTAGCACTGACACGCACCTCATCATTACCCCCATGCCACCCTTATCCGTCACCTTCGGCGCAAAATATTTCTGAAAGGTGGCGCTAGTGGTGATATCGCGAAGCCAAGGGACTGACAGTGGGATGGTGTACACCCTCATTGCCTTAGTGATAGCAGCCAAGAGACCATGCACGTCGGAGTTGGTGGCGAGGCAACCCAGCTCCTGGCCGAACGAGATGCGGGTGATGATGTCCACGGTGAAGTATTCAACGACTTTGTTGAAGTCGATAGGCACCGGCAGTTTCTTCTCGTCGTCCGATGAGGCGTGCTTCCGGAGGTACGATGTCAGGGCGCCAACCATCTCGTCTACGATGGGCTCCATGGCCATCGTCTCTCGTCCGCCGTAGCTGCAAATGTTGTCAATCACTGGCTAGTATGGTGGCGCCCGGCCACCAAGCCCCACATGAGGAAAAGCAACTCACGGTCCAGCAAGCTTCGCCTTGATATCGTCATGGTAAACCAAGTTCATGCTGCTGATCATGCTGTGGTGGTCAGGGTGCCGGATCGTTGCACCATAGTCCCCGTCTTTTCCGTATGGGCTCCTGGCTGCGCTCATCTTCCGCAGGAGATCAATGTCATCTGTCAGCAACAAATTGGGACCGACACGAACCAGATGCCCGTATTTGGCAGCCATTTCTTCGTAGATCCATGACAGCCGGCCGGAGGCAGTGGCTTTCAGCACCCATAGCCATGAGAAACCAGCCAGGCGAGGTCCTGGGAATTTGCGCAAGCGGTGCCATGAGTATAGCGTGGAAGCGATGAAGTAGGTGCTGAAAGCTAGGGCAGAGATCCAGAGCATATACGGCAACGGCCATGAGAACTCCGCCATTGTATCGAGGATTCAACTGTCCTTCGTCCGAAACCTAAAAGTGTCGGCGTATCGAGCGGCTTCAACTATATGTCGGAACAAGCCCGGCAGGCCTGCTGTGCTTTGTAGTTTTTTATGTGCGTCTGAAGGATTACGAAGGAGCGTCGTGACCCCGCAACCTGCACGCCTGAATCCTGATTATCTTCGCGACCCCCGACGTTGTTACATAGCTCGCTGCATTAGCGGCATAGCAGAGGGAGTGGGTCCGCACTTGACAGGTTGACAGGTTGACAGACCGGTCAGCGAGCCGCAAAGACAACTGTTTTCATCGACAGTTTTCTTACAACTACAGTACAATGAATATGACACGCTTCTTCGGTACCAGCCTAGTCCAGATCTGTCTGTCCCCACAGCACGCCACCTGGCATATGGAGTGCTATCAAGTCCCGAAGTCTGAGAGTGCTTGTCAGATTTCGTCGTAGTAAATTATAGAAACTATCCGGAGTTAAGACTCGTATTACTATACATACGCCGCACTGTTCCCCCTTGCATAAAACCATCGTGCTATCGTGCTTACCTTCATCTCGATAAGGCAACCAGCCTATGCCGCGTATTCGCGTGTCACTTGCACGGCTTCTGCATGCAATCAGCATCACTCATTAGTAAGTCGTACTTGATGACCTAACGGACGTGCCATCGAGATTCATCTCCGGGTCGACTAGGCTCTTCTGTACATAGCCTGTCAGATGGCCAGGTATGGACAGTGGACACGATCCTGCGAGCAAGGATCTGACAGAGGTACGGACATGACGGGAAAGAGGAGCAATATGGCCTGATAACATTCCAGCAAGCTACCTTCTACTTTACGGCTCCAGACTGTGCCAGATTGTCTGCGCCTGAGGCACTAACGGCAGCCCGGTACGAGCATGCTCTTGAGTGCTGTATCGATGAAAGATCTTGTGCCAGAACATAGCTGCATGCACGCACTTGTCTCCGAAGAGTGGCGGCGGCTGAACGCTGAATCTGGAACTCTGCAGAACAGGCTTATCAGCCAACAAGGCAGAACGACGATGACTATTAGCCCACAATCTATAGACCCAGATCAATCTTATCAGCCAAAAATCTTGGCATAGGCATTGCTTGCCCGTTTGGACGAGTCCGCCGAAGGGGCGCTCCAGCCGCACCGGCTCGTCTGCTGTGCCCAAGTGCAGACAGTATACCGTGCGGGACATGCAGAGTTGCGTGCTGCCACAGGGAGAATGGCGTCCGCATTCTGAGACATACGCATGGCCACTCTGTAAGCTGCATATTCCCGACAAAGTGGCTCGCTGTCTTCAGCGGTGTCTTATGTGTCACACAGCCGCCGCCATGCTTAGCTAGTAGAGGTTTACACTTGAGCCAAGAGATATTCAGCTTCGGGCAGAGGCTAGCTTTCCGCTGAAGAAGACAATGTCCCCGGTGCCTCATTGATGCCTGCAGCAAATCAATATTTTGCTCTGTATAAGTTTGTGCGGCTCCTTGCGATTTCGGGTCTCCATGGAGCCCGTCGAAGCCAAGACATTGTAGACTGCGCAAGCTGACTTCCAAGATGGTGCGTTTACTCGCATCAAGCAGCCTCGCCCTGGCAACCCTCATAGTCGCCTCCACGGAGCCTCACCGGAGAACACCAGCAGGTGTGATACATGCACCGATCTCTGTCCACAGTGGAGATGAGATAGCAGCGAGTTGGAACAAGTGGCTGAAACGACAGACCTCGGAGGTCGACATCGCCAACCAGAAGACGGGGACGTCATATACCGTCGACATAGATGTGGGAACGTACGTACTTCCGGAGTCAAGTGTCGGCCTTTTCGCCAGTGCCCCGGGCCGTGAGGCGAGCGTGTGAGTGGTGACCTACAGAGAGGTGGCCTACTCACACAATGTCTCGTTGCTTACCCGTGCGTGATGTCGCAGGAATTGCTACTGACATGAAAATATCATATAGGCCACCGCAAAAGATAACAGTCATAGTGGACACAGGCTCGCCCAATTTGTGGGTGAACGCAGAGTGCGACACTTCCGGCCAGCAAGACTGGTGTGAGAGCTTTGCCCAGTTCGATTACACCGCCAGCTCGACCATCGAGGACACGGGAGTCCAGGATGAGCTGTCATACGGAAAGGGAGACGTAATCATCGAATATGTGACGGATGTTGTGACCATCGGGTGTAAGTTCCAACTCCCCCCTCCCCCTTTCCCACAGAAAACCAACACACACGCTGACAAGGACAACTCAGCCGCCACAATCGACGCCCAAATATTCGGCATCGGGCTGCAGAGCGCCGACATTGCAGTCGGCATCCTCGGCCTCTCCCCGCCCGTCGACGGCGTCGCCGAGTACTCGTACCCGCTCGACTCGATGGTGGCGCAGGGCCTCATTGCCAGCCGCGCCTTCAGCCTGGACCTCCGCGACGTCGACAGCCCAGACGGCGCGCTCATCTTCGGCGGCGTTGACACCGGCAAGTACGTTGGGTCGCTGGCGAAGTGCCCCATCCTCGACGGCAGCCAGGTCGCCAGCGGCGCGGACCGCTACTGGATCACGCTGACGAGCATTGGCATGACGCTGCCGGGCGGCGAGTCCGGGCTGCTGGCGACTGGGGAGCTGCCTGTTTTCTTGGACAGTGGGGGCACGCTGACGCGGTTGCCGATGGAGGTGTTTGCGTCTATCGGGGATGTGTTTTCGAGTTTTGGCGCGCAGTATGACGAGAGCTCTGGCTTCTTTATCATTGACTGTGATGCGCAGCAGCAGGAGGGCAGTGTCGACTTTGGCTTTGGCGACAAGGTGATCAGCATCTCGTTTGAGAACTTCATTTGGCACAGCCCAACCTCGGACGTGTGCTTTGTCGGTGTGCTGGCTGACGACGGTAAGTTTCGAAGGCCCATCTCTCGGTTTTCTGTTTTTAGTGTACTGACGGCTGTAACAGAGGAGCCAGTGCTGGGCGATTCGTTCCTGAGGGCCGCATACGTCGTCTACGACCAAGACAACGGAAACCTACACCTAGCCCAAGCCGCGAACTGCGGCTCAAACCTCGAGGCCATCTCCAGCGGCGTGAACGCAGTCCCAAGCATCACGGGAGACTGCACCGGGTCCGAGGCCACCGTAGCGACCGGCACGCTCAGCTACTCTGCGGTAGCGCCCACTGTGACGACGGACATCGGCGGCGTGACCTCGGCCGTGGGGCCGGGACCGGAAGGCACCGGCGTCGCGGCGACTACTTCGGGAACGCTCTGCTTGACGTGCACCAAGACGGGCACGGCGGGGTCGTCGAAACCGACGGTCAAGGCTGGGGCGGCGGCGGAGAAGAATAGCCCGTTTGCGGCGGCGGTTGGTGTCGCGGCTTTGGCTGCTTGGCTTGTGTGAGCTGGAAGAGCCTTGGTGGTGGCCTTGCTGTTTTGATGCTCCTCGTTTGCACACCTTGTAAATATCGCTCACCGCTGCGAGGTGGATGAGGGACCAGTCGTGAGGGAGGGAGCGGCCTTGCGAGGTGAGTCTCGGGCAGATGAAATGAAGCATGCGAGCATTCCTGTATTCTGTAGTAATGAGAGTCACAAGAAGATATGAGCTTTTTTTAATGAGCTCAAATGCCTGGCAACCTAGGTACTCATCTCTCACCTTGACGTGATACCAGAGGCTTTTGATAGAATCTTTGTACGGCCACGAGAACGACAGGTATTCTCATCCATCCTAGAAGCATGACACAACACGCGATCTGGTAGACACCACCACGGAGGACTGCTGTCAACGCCGCACGTCACCCGTCCTTGTCCAAAGATCAAGGCATAGTGCCTGAACCCTTCCCTCGAAGAGAATGATTCTGGAAGCAGAGGATGGAACCCCTCCCCGAGCGACACGACAATCAGGACCTCATGAGCAACCCCTCAACAGCATAGGCCTTCTGAATTCCGGCAGACTTGCTACCAGACAGCAATCGGTCGCGACGGCAGAAATTCGCCCGCACCTTTCTGGGAAAGGCCCGAAGCAGATGTTGGGTAGGTGACCAAGTGCATGATCATGACATCTCGTGCGAGACCAAAATCTGGTTCAAGTCTGGAATCAGGGCCAAGTCGTCATTGCAAAGCATCGGGCAGGTCTCTTCATTCAGCAATTTTCCCAGTTGGACGACATGATTTGCCAGCATGCCACGCTTGTGTTGGGCGGTTCTCGTATTCCGAAGATCCCTGTTGAGCCCTGACCCCTGCGGAGATCCTTGAACCCACAGTGACAAGGACCCTAGTCCTTGTGTGACTCCGTACTGTAATGCTCCACCCTGCCCTGCATCAAATCCGGGGTTGGATCCGGAGAACTTTCAACTTCCAACGACGTCGACCGTGCTGTGGACAGTAGGTGCCGTTTATCATTGCTGTCTATAGTCTTGCAAGTACGGAGAGCTCGGCGACCAAGCTGCAAGCCAACAAGTCTTCAACCGAGCAGCTAAGCAACGTCTTCCGTAGCGGCCGTGTGGGCAGACGCTTCTACTGTGTACGTCTAACCACATCAAGGAACATCAACGCCACTAGTCCCAGGAACAACGCGGACATGCACAACAAAGAAGCCTTGAATGCAACCCTTCTGCAAGCACCATGCAGGGGATTTGTCCAGCACTAGGCATGGTGTTACCGAAAAAGGAGTCAGCGGCTACGGCCCGTCCACAAAGAGAACATTCCAGGAAGGATATTACCAAACAAATGGGAATACAGGCCAATCAGCAATGCTCGGATGTTAGCTTCGGTCTGTTGTTCGTCATATGCTGGGCTAGAATGGGAATGCTGATGACATGGCCGTCGTATAAAAATAAACAGTCAAGAGTCTTTTCTATTCTGCTCAACTGTCTCGAGGCAAACCATCCTGCTCTCTTTCGCATGGTGAACTACTGATGTATGTAAAAGTATTCTCTTAACTTCTGCCATACGGATACCTAAGTACACACACAGGTACTCATTCGTTGTCCACCGCCCCCTTCCCGGCCATCAACGAGAATAGAATCAACTTGGAAACTTGATCCACGGAAAGAACGCCACGAGCCCTACAGCAATAGCTCCTTCCGTCCCGCATGCCACGTACGGCAGAGTGTACCTTTCTCGCCATCTGAAGACGCCATCGAGTATTCCAACTACTGTTCTTCTCTGCTTTTCCGACGACCCGTCCATCCCAAAACAAACATCACCATCAACACATCACACTTAGGACTCACCAACTGATTTTGGCCCCGACTTCATTGTCTTACTTTCACCATCAGAAATCCTTACTTCACTATCTCAAATTTCTTAATACATTCATGATGCTCGCCTCTACAGCTTTCCTGGCCCTTGTGGTCTCCCCGGTTATGGGAGCATATGTGGGCTTCAACTATGGCTCCACATTCACAACTGGCGCTGTCAAGGTCCAGAGTGACTTCGAAACCGAGTTCAAGGGTGCGCAGGCTCTTGTGTCTGCCCCTACAACTTTCTCATCGGCTCGTCTATACACTATGATCGTAGGTCTACTTGTGCAGCCGTTTCTATCCTGTCCTTCGTGTAACATCAGATCAACTGATCTCCTTCCAGCAAGGCGGCACTGCCAACTCTGTCATTCAGGCTATCCCCGCCGCCATCAGCACCAAGACGTCTCTGCTGCTAGGTCTTTGGGCCAGCGCTGGTGACGCAAATTTTGCCAACGAGATCGCCGCTCTCAAGTCTGCTATCGCTACCTACGGTTCGAGCATTGGTTCGGGCCTCGACATTGCCGGTATTTCGGTCGGCTCAGAGGATCTGTACCGTATCACACCCACGGGCATCGCCAATGGTGAGAACCCCGGCGCCTCGCCCGACACCCTCGTCAACTACATTGGCCAGGTCAAGGCTGCCATCGCGAACACTGCATTCGCCAATATCCCCGTTGGTCATGTGGACACCTGGACTGCCTGGGTCAATGGGTCAAACGCCGCGGTGGCTGCTGCCAGTGATTTTGTCGGTGTAGATGCATATCCATACTTCGAGGTATGTAATTCTGCCCACCGCCAGAGTAATGGCCCCTGCTGACCAAAGCAAAGGACACTGTCTCGAATGCCATTGCAAGCGGCAAATCCCTGTTCAACAGTGCTTTCGACGCAACCAAGGCCGCGGTTGGAGGAAAGCCAGTTTGGATCACCGAGACCGGCTGGCCCGTGAGCGGTCCCACGCGCAACCTGGCCGTGGCCTCTGTCGCTAACGCAAAGACGTACTGGGACGAGGTCGGATGTTCTAACTTCGGAGTGACAAACACCTGGTGGTAAGTCTGCAAATTCGTTGGAGCCGTTGCTCGAAGTGCCCAAAGACCTGAACCCGGCATCTCTTGTCTCGGTGCTGCAATCCTTGTTCTGGTGAGCGATTATACTGACCCACGATACATAGGTTCACTCTACAGGATGCGTCGCCGGCCACACCGAGCCCTAGTTTCGGAATCGTTGGCTCAACATTGGGTAGCGACCCCTTGTACGACCTGTCCTGTAATGCATCAACACCCTCCTCGTCGTCCACTGCCACCTCAGTGGTTTCGTCTGCCGCGAGTGGCTCTACCGCTTCTTCCACGGTTGAGGTCGTTGGAGGAGGATCCAGTGTCTCAGGGAGCGGATCTACTGCGTCGGGGAGCGGAGCGAGTGCCTCAGGGATTGCGACGGCTAGCCGTACTGGTGTGAGCCCCAGCGGAAGCTCCGATTCCGGATCCGGCGCCGGATCCACACCCACAGTGAGCGGCGTGTCTGGCCCGGGTCCGGTGAGCACTGGTTCTGGTACCGGTTTGAATGCAACCTATACCTCCTCGGTTCCCGGCCCGAGCAGCAGTGTCGTGACTACGAACAATGGAGTTACCAACGTCGTCTCCACTGCCGCTGCGTTCGCGGCTCTCTTGGCGGCATCGCTACTACTTTGATTGTCATCCTCAACATACGATAGAGGCGATTCGGTCGGGATGACTACGGGGAAATGTAAAAGACTGCACCTGCGGGCTATTGGTAGGAATGATACTTGAGATTCGTGTACTCTAATTTTATGCGGCACACAAAAGGTGGTGCTTTTGGGGAAAGGCTTGGGCAGGTCAGGTGAAACGATATGGTGGGAGGCCCATGGTTTGGAGTGGAGCTATGTCCAGTTAGAAAAAAATTGATACCATGGAACTTTTCATACGCACCATTCTCGAGGATATGTGGCGCGCTTGTGAGATGCGTAGCCCAAACTTGATCGACGTTGCGATACGCGCAGACAACGTCCCGTTGTCAAACCGACCTGGTTCGACACAGAACAGCAAAGTGCTGCACCTGTGATGCATTAGACCGCCCCAGACAGGCGGGACCAGATTCAATTCAGACCTCAGTTTACCATCACCAGTTGACATCAGCGATCATCCAACGTTCTCATTACACACGATTGGGTAGACGTTGGGAGGTCGCAGATTCCCCTCCTCAAATATCTTGTCTTGATGATCCAGCTCACGTTGATAGATGAGGACGGGAATAATGCTCACCAGTGGGCCGAATTGATCGTTTTGTGGGGTCGATGACCTGAATTCTCAATCCTCAACTCAGTAAGTGCTATGACATCTCCATGCCCAATATCAGCACAATGACTTCTATGCTTTGCCTGATCTGATCTGGTCTACTAGAGATGGCCAACGTCCGAGCGTGTATAATTGTGGCGCCTTCCCAACGCCTGGAAGCTCGCCCCCAGTCACCTCGATCCTCCTTGCTACTGCCGTGTCCAAGTGCTTCATTCCGAAGAGGAAAATTTGGGCGCTGGCTGAAGGACTTCACTGCCCTGCTTCATCCATCATGTCGTCGAGAAGGGATTCTGGCAGGCTCCCTTGGCAATATCGGGTAGATGCCGCTTTCTCTGCAGTACGCAAGGACTCATCACTCCCATTCAGAGGTTCCTCCAGAACTTTCACTCGGAAGTCGCGAATATGGCTTCCAGCTCCTGGACCTCGCCGCTGTGCTGCACCATGTCGTGGAACGAGCCTTTGGCTGTGAACAGCTCCTTGGGTGAGCCCAGCCTATACAAGACTTCGTCAGCATACCGTTACATACTCATAACACCACTTCATACTTCGCCTTGCAGTAGCAAAAAAGGGCTAAAAAGCATACAACAGGGGGAAATAGGGGAGAACTCACTCAAGCACACGCCCAGCACCCATGACCACGACCCGATCGTAGTCGGCAATCGTCCTCAGCCGATGCGCAATCGTCACCAGTGTGCGTTCCCGGCCCGTCTTGAACAACTCCGTCCGCAGCACCCCCTGGATCCCTTTGTCCGTTTCGTAGTCCATGCTCGCCGTCGCCTCGTCCAGCAGCATCAGCTTGCTGCGCCGCACCAGCGCCCGGCACAGCGACAGCACCTGCCGCTGCCCGTGGCTGAAGTTCTCGCCCTTGGCGTCGACCGTCGTCGAGAGGGATAGGCCCGAGGCGGACTTGGCTACTGCTGCGAGCGCCGGCGGGGGCGGGGTGGAGGAGAGGAGCGGGGTTTGCTCGTTGGGCGCGGGCAACTGCTCGGTAGTGGCGGCGGCATCGGTGTTGTTGTTGTTGTTGGGATCTTCGTCGTCGTCGTCGTCGTCGCCGCGGTCGCGGAACTGGAAGCTCGCGATGCCCTCGCAGCTGCGCAGCGCGTTGGCGGTGATGGCGGGCGACACCTCGCCCGACGGGTCGAGGTTCGTGCCGACGGTGCCGTTGAAGAGGATCGCCTCCTGCGGGATGATGGTGAGGGCCTGGCGGAGGCGCTTGCGCGGGACCGTGGTGATGTCGACGCCGTCGTACAGGATCTGGCCCTTGACAATGTTCGTGAAGCGCAGCAGCGAGAGCACGAGGGTGGACTTGCCGGAGCCCGTGCGGCCGATCACGGCGACGCGCTCGCCGGCGGCGAAGGAGAGGTTGATGTCTTTGAGGATGTCCGGCCCGTTGACGTCGTAGCGGATGGTCACGTTGCGAAACTCGATGGCGCCGGTTTGGGGCCAATTCGCTGGGATTGAGGGTGGAGGCGGGTTGTCGTGGCCGGGAAGGAGGGCCTTGAGTTGGGCGTCTTCGACGGTGGAGACGGCCTTCTCCTCTGGTTCGAGGCTGGCGTACTCCTTGATACGGTGAAAGCTTTGCATCTCGACCTCGAGCTCGTTGAGCATGCGGACGAGATACAGGATGGAGCTCGACAGGCCGCTGGCAGCCTGCAGCGAGAACCCGACGAGGCCGGCCGGGATGAACCCGATGTTGGCGATGGCGATGACGGCCGCGATGACGATGACGATGGCCGTGACAAAGTCCACGCGCAGCGCGACCCAGCGGTTCAGGTTGAAGTTGGTCTCGGACGAGCGGTTGTAGCCGCGCAGCCGCGCCGCCAGGCGGTTGGCAAAGGACTGGGGCACGCCCTTGCGCGCGCGGATGACCTGGATGCCCGCCATGTCGTCGGCGAACTGCGAGAAGACGGGCGACTGCGAGGACGACACCAGGCGCTTGACGACGACGGCGGTGCGGGTGTATGCCTCGCCCACGGAGACACCGACGACGATGGCGAACAACCCGGGCAGGAGGAAGATGGGCATGATGGTGGAGACGGCGGTCATCTGGAGCACGAGCGAGGCGAAGAGATACACGGAGTTGGCGAGGAGGCGGTAGAGCATGTTGTCAAGTGATGCCATGTCTCTGGAAAAGCGGTTCACGATGCGGCCACTTGGGGTTTCCTATGGTTCGCGTTAGTGAGGATAAGAGGGGAAATGGGGCTGAAGCTGTGAAAGACTTACCTTGAACCAGTCCAGCGAAACATTGAGGACGCTCCTGATGAAGGCGGCATGGAGTTTCTTGGCTGCCACCCAGCCTCCAGCTGCGTAGACGAAGAATTGGAAGGCGTCGAGGACGAGGGTCCCAACGGCAATCGCCGTATAGATCCCAAGGTAGAACGGAATGTCGTCTGCATTACTAGATGCGACCTTGTCGACCCAGATTCCCACCCACAAGTTGATGCCAAGATATGCTGCCACTGCCACGAATGTGCTGAGGAGAGCGAAGAGGGCATATCCGACTCCGCCAAAGTATATCATGTACTCAAAGAATGAAAGCCTTCCAGTCTTGCCAGTAGCTTTCATCTCGTCGTCGATCTCGTTTTTTTTGACAGGAGCAGGCTTATCAGCCTTGGGCTTTCCATTCGCAGTGCCGTTGGTGCCATTGGTGCCATTGGTGCCGCTGGCCCCGTTCTCATCAGTGCCGTTGATGGGCTTGTCCGAGTCTCCCTCGACCCCGTCCTTTGTGAACTGAATGGGTTTGCGGACGACGCCGATGTTCTGCTCCTTGCTGAGGATAGTACCATTTTCCAGCCTCACTGTCAGATCTGACAGTTCGGCAATCCAGTTGATCTGCGTCACCAGAACGACGGTGCGGCCCTTCAGAAGGTCGCTGCAGAAGCAGAGCTCCCACACGGTCGCAGCCGTCTTGGCGTCCAGGGCGGAGAAGATGTCGTCCAGCAGAAGCAGTGGTGCCTTGGAGTACAATGCGCGGGCCAAGGCGACTCGCGCTTTCTGCCCGCCTGAGAGCGCTGTGCCGTTCTCTCCGACTTCTGTCTCGTCGCCGTTTGATAGGTCCGCGAGGTCCTCCGGGAGACAGCAGGCCTCGATCACGCGCTGGTAGCGGACTTCCTCATACTCAGAGTCGAATAGGATATTGGCTTTGACAGTCGCATTCTGAAGCCAAGCGGTCTGAGATGAGAAGGCGACGTCTGCGGGACGGGTGACATCACCTGCGATCTTGACAGTCTCTCCAAGGATTGCCAGGAGAAGAGTTGTCTTGCCGGACCCCGAAGCGCCCTGGATCGTGTTCAAGCCACCTTCCACAAAGTCGATCGATATGTCCTTGAGTTCGAAGTCTGCGGACTGGTGTCTTCGGAATGTGCCCTCCTTGATAGAAAGAGGACCTTCCGGGTACTGGTTCAGCGGTTTGGTGCTGTTGAAGTAACGGTCCAACCTCTCGAAGCTGATCTTGGCGTTCGTAATGTGTCTGCTGAAATAGCCCAACATCGAAATGTTTGAGCGCATGGTGGCCACGAGGGCCAGTGTGGTAAATGCCACCTGTGCGGTGAGTGGTTCTTGCATCACGAGTGTGTAGCAAGTAAACATGGCGACCAGTGAGACCATAGGCATAATCTCTGTCACTTGCCCCATGGCACACCAAAGGATTGCGATTCTCCAGAGCACCTTTTGCTCTTCACCTCGGGCCGAGTCTACGATCTTGGTCATCGCATCTTCCCAGGCAAAATACTTGATGGTGCGAATGGAGCCGAGATACTCTGAAATAAGCGATATGCGAGCGTCCTGTGTCGCCTTGACCTGGCGCTGGCTCTTGCCCATGAGCTGAGCAATGTAAACAGGCAGAGGGATGCCCACGACAAGAAGCACGGTTCCAACCAGAGCCGGCCAGCCCATGATCTTGTACAGCATGACGAACGCAATGGCTGTGCCCAGAGGTGCGCCGACGCCCATCATGATGACATCTCTGGCTTGGAAAATCGCATCAATGTCTCCGGACATCAGATTCTGGAGTTGCCCAGCGTGTGTGGTTTTCTTTGCAGTGACTTCTTTGCCCTTGGCGTCGTTCAGGACGTCTCCTTCGAGTTCCATTGAGCTCATGGCGCGGTGATAGAGCTCTTGAGTAAGACCTGCCTTGACTCGGACGATTAATCCTACACAATCAGAAGTAAGTATTCAGTCGAATATATGGATGGAAAATCGATATAAAAGCGACGTCTTTGCCTTTGGTATACCTCAAGCACTACTGCCTTGGAACACTCCATACTGGAGCCATAAGAGTCTGGGAGGGAGTACTTACTGGTGCTAGTGAAGATGTATTGTTGGAACGCTACTGTCTTTGTCATAGGTCCGACAAACAGAAGTATAAGCCACAGGACTGGACTCAGATCTGCCTCTTCAGGCTTGTTGATATAGGCTAGAATCCGATACATGGCATAGGGCTGCACGTTGTCCACCGAGAACGTGATGCAGGTGAAAAGGACCATGAAGAAGATCTCGGTTTTCAAAAAGCGCATGCAGGTCCAGAATGTGTTCTTGCTCTTCTCACGAGCTTCTTGGACTCTCGACAAGAGAAGAAGCGGCTCGTCGTACCAGGGCAAAGGTGGCAGGTCGTCCATCTCGACAGGCCCTCGGCATCCCTTCCAGATCAGGGGCGTCAACCACTCAAAAGTCAGGTAGAGGTTTCCCCATGAACAAGTTTCTTCCGGAGCCGGGCCCGCGTCAGCTGGGCGCTGTGAAATGTCCAAGTCCGCGGCCGGCGGGGCCCATTCTCGCGGAGTGCACAACGCAATCAAGGCCGTCACACTCATCGAGACGAGAGTCCCAACCACTGCATCTGTGGGACGATAGCTGGTGTGCAGGTCCAACATCGGTAGGAGCTGAGCAGCTGCGAGCAACAGCAGGCTCACAGTGTTGAGGAAATTGACCTGGTGGAGGGCAATATGACGCCATTTCAGATTGGTTGTGATGCGAGTGAGACCGAGCAGAACGGCAAGACCGGTGAGAGTGACGGTAAACCACAGTTCGGGGGCATCTCTCACCGCCGCGAGGATGGCAAAGGCCAAGGTGGCGCACCTGGCAATATGAGAGGGTAGCTCATAGCGTTTGAGGCTTCGTCCTGCCTTGCTGGAGTTAGCAAGCTTGACATGCCTGGACTTGTGTGTTGCAGTTGCCAGCCAGATGAATGAGATGGCCAGGGAGGCAACATGCAGATAGCCTGTGCTGATGAAGTTGGTCACGGCTGGGATCCAGCCGACTGCCGGTTCGCTGGTGACGCTAAAACTGAACTTTATTGTTAGAGATACAGTTTCCACACAAAAAGGGCCAAGGCAAACCCCTCTGTAAGTTGAGACATACCTAGCAGATTCAGGAAAAAGCTGATGCTCAACCCAGGGCAGGCCCCAAAGTATGGGCCGCCTGTCAGTGTCCATCTGTAGCACTTTCTCCTCTGTCGTGACCAGGAAGCAAGGTAGGTATAGCGTCTTGCGGATTAATGGACCAATGGCTTCAGATGACAGAGTTCCAGTTTGTCAGCGAGTGGGGGCAAAGAAGAAAGGCTGGGCAAAGAATGGAAATTAAACGGGGTGTGACCAAAATAATATATTCCCAGACGTCAGCATCAACTCCGAGCCCAACTCCGAATGAATATCTTGCTGGTGCTAGTATGCAGGAGTCAAGGTGAGTGAGAAGTTGAAGATGCTGACCTTCCTCAACTGCATGATAAGCATGGCGCTAGGACTGCATACGTTGGGGGAGTGGGTCAGGGTCCCAGGGTCCTCGCTTGGGGGAGAGGGGCAGGCTAGTGCTGACATGATGTTTCTATTAGGTGGGGCAGTAGGTATGATAGAGTCACTGGCAGTCATCCAGAGACTGATCTTTTGAAGCTGCCTGCCCAGGCAGCTATTTAATTACACAGTACATAGTGCAGGATTATACAGCGGTCTAAGGCTCCGTACTTGAGATAACGAGCCGAACAAAGATCCCCTGCAACCTACAGATATTTTCTCTTCATCTGATCACCCAACCTTGATCAATGATTGGGGGTCTTTTTGTTCTACCCCAGTCTCCTGGAGAATTCGCACCTCAGCAAGCAGCTGGCAGCCCAGGTGGCAGATAGCTTCATGCAACAATTTGAAGAAGCATTTGCTTTTTTTGTGAACAGAGATGCTGAACGTTTCAGTCATCTTAGGAAATACTCACACAGTGTTGTTGTAGATACAAAGCATGAAGGCCAATGTAGCAGCTGTAACTAGAGGACTGACTGGCTCATGGCTTTTCAGGAACTCCACCATATAAGCAAGGCAATCTCCTCGCTGGCCAGCTCGCTAGAGAAATGCAGTCAGATTTCCATGGTGCAAACAGGGCTCAAAGAATCGAAGACGATGACCGTTTGAGCCGCATCCCGAATCGGGACAGGCCGAGGACGGGCATCGGGTGCCAAGGTGCCAGGGTCTCTGCAGGCTTACCTCAGCATTCAAAGCTCAAGAGTGGGTCCGGACGGCAAACCTCGGCGCAACTTGAGCTCCGGCCTTTCCTGCCCGCCAAATTTGCAAGGTTGTTTTTTTTCTGCCTCACCGCAACCGACAGACACATCACAGTTTTTCCGTCGCGCAAAATCATTCACCCAAACACCTGACCAAGCGCCCCGTTACCTCTCACCTCACAGTTCGCCTTGTCACTCGCGGACTGCGCAACATTGGCGACCGCGACGAATAGATGCAGTACGTCGACCAATCATCGACCGCCATCCAATCGGCGTCGAGGCTCGCATCATGTGCTGCACCTAGTCGACCTGTGTGAGCGCGAGTCGGAGCTTCATACCAGAGCAGGAGAGAGGGGAAAGACGATAATATTGAGATAAGAGGCGTCTGTCGGTCAACTACGGGCAAGATGGATGCTTCCGACACCACAACTTCGGCTGCCGTTGCAGCTGCTCTGACCAGCGCCGCTGCCACCACCGACCTTCCAACCACGGCGCTGTCCTCCGCCATGACCCGCGCCAGCGACGTGGTTGTTGCTCACGGCTCTTCCTCGTGGATCGGTCTCATTGCAAGATTGATTCTGTGGATTCTGCAGCTGCTGTCGACCATCGTCTACTTTGCTCTAAAGCTTACCACCATTTCTATTCCTACTCTTCTTTTCAATCTTTTCTCCACGAGTTTGACTGTGACGATGAATGCAACGACTGTGTGAGTCCGACCCTTCCCTCCTTTCACTTGCTACACCTAGACTCAAGACTAATCTGCCAACCTCATAGAATGCTTATCATGGCTTTGATCTTTTCCGGCGTTACGTGGCTGATCCGTTATCGGTACTTGAACATGTATGCGAGGCTTCCGCCGGAGCCGCAGAGGAAGGAACCAGAAATCGACCTTTTCCCCGACACTCACGAGGCTGGCATCAAGTCGGGGCTTTCCAACTACCTCGACGAGTTCTTGAGCGCCATCAAGATTTTCGGGTACCTGGAGCGTCCTGTCTTCCATGAATTGACTCGAAGCATGCAGACCAGGAAGCTGATTGCCGGTGAGACTCTGAATCTGGAAAATGAACAGGGCTTCTGCATCGTCGTCGACGGCCTGGTCGAAATATTTGTCAAATCCACAAACGCCAGCAGGCAAGCATCTGAGCATGGTTACAGCGACGGCTCGTGGGAATCCGACAGCGAGGGCGAAAGCCACCGCCCAGGACGGCAACCTTACCAGCTCCTCACTGAAGTACGCAACGGTGCACCCATGTCTTCCCTTTTTACCATCATGTCGCTCTTTACCGAGGACGTCAAGCTTGACAGCTCCGAGGATGACGACTCCGGCTCGAGCGCAAGGCCTGGCCACTCGAGGTACTCTTCGGGCCTGGGAGACTCACGACAGTCAAATGACGCGTCTTTTCCCACTACCCCAATGTCTGATGGGGGCCCGGATGGCCGAAATGTCAGGATGCAGGATCCCACGACGTTGCCAATCAGTGGTAGCGCCATGTCGAGCGTCCCGCCCATGACACTGGAAGACCGTGCTCCTCGTCCTAAGCGGCCACCACTCAAGCATACCGCCACGAGCTCTGCCCATCCAGATATCATCGCTAGGGCTTCGGTGGACACCACCATTGCAATCATCCCAGCAAGTGCTTTCCGGCGCCTGATCAGGACATATCCCAAGGCAACAGCACACATAGTACACTTGATTCTGTCTCGTTTTCAACGGGTTACTCTTGCCACAGCCTTCAGTTATTTGGGCCTGACCGCCGAGGTTCTGCAGACGGAAAAGAGCATGACTCGGTACACCGTGGCTCAACTGCCAAATCTGCTGCGTGGTGATCCTTTGGTGCGGCTGAAGGAGAAGTTCCAGCGGGAGCGAGAGCGCATGGGAGCGAATGAGGCTGCCAAAGGCATCGCTCTGCACAACTCGGCAGCGTCGGATCGTCGTCGCCGGCGTTCCTCGACTGGTCTTCGAAAGGAGGCTGCCATGCATGCGATGAGGGGCTCTGTCGTTGGTTCCACGATCTTGCCACCTCACGAACGTCAGTCAAACTCCATTGAAGCACCCAGTCCAGGTGACCTTCTGGCCAACATCCAGCATGCACGAACTGGCGGCCGCCTGCACGATGCTCGGACTGGTTCACAGCGAGATAAGCCCCGCGAGGCATCAGAATCTGACTCCTTGTTTGACCATGCGGCCTCACCTATGGCTGAGAGACGTTTCAACCCTCTCTCTTCTCAGCGAATCAACGTGGACAACAGGGACAAGACCAATGATGATAATCTTTTCCGAGAATCCATTCTGGAATGCATGTTCAAGGCTATTGGTCTGGACACGGTCAACACCGCGGGGTCCCGAGGTGCAGACTCTGCGGAAGCGTCGCCGAGACTGATCTCGCATGATCAAAGACGTCACAAAGCAGTCTTCTCCAACAACGCGTTTGGCTTCATGGACCCGTTTGACGCGTCGGTTGATGGTGACACAGAATCTGTCAACTCCAGCAGCTTCGCCACACAGACTCCTCTCAGCGCCCATGCTCTGGCTCAGGACATGAAGAATGACCTTGAGATTGTCTTTTTCCCGAAAGGTTCTGTTTTGGTCGAGCAGGGTGAGAGAAATCCCGGGTTGTACTACGTCATTGATGGCTTTCTTGACATGTCGTCAGCTGGTGAAGCATCTGGTGACATCTTCCAAAGTTCTGGCGAAGGCTCAAGTGAGGAGCCAGATTTGTTCTCTCCTCTGCGTCCGACTCGCACGCACTCCTCTCTGTTTTCTATGCCCGAGTTTGGGCAAAGCGGCCCTGATTTGCACAGGAAGGGAACGACTGGTCGGAAGCACGTGGCATTGATCAAGCCTGGAGGGCTCGCTGGCTACATTGGAACTGTTTCCTCGTACCGCTCCTTCATCGATGTCGTCGCCAAGACGGATGTGTATGTTGGTTTCCTTCCACGCGCACATCTGGAGAGAATTGTGGACAAGTACCCCATTGTGCTTCTTACCATGGCAAAGAGGATGACCAGCTTGTTACCTCGCCTGATTCTACACATTGACTTTGCGTTGGAGTGGCTGTCTACCGATGCAGGTCAGGTCATCTTTCACGAAGGTGATGAGAGCGATGCCATTTACCTGGTACTGAATGGGCGACTTCGCCTTGTGCAAGATCGCCAGAACGGAGGCGTCGACCTCAAGGCTGAGTTTGGACAAGGGGAAAGTGTCGGGGAGCTCGAGGTCCTGACAGACTCTGGGCGAACCGGTACCCTCCACGCCATTCGAAATACCGAGATTGTCAAATTTCCTCGAACCTTGTTCAACAGCCTAGCCCAGGAACACCCGAGCATCACCATCAAGATTTCGAAGATGATCGCATCCAAGATGCGCAGTCTCATGAATGAGTCTTCTGTGTCCAAGGAAGGGTGGGGCCGTTCATCCGCCAGTAAGAGCTCGTCCCCGCTGAACCTTCGAACAATTGCTGTCTTGCCTGTCACGGCCGGAGTGCCGGTCGTCGATTTTGGGCATAGGCTCATGACTGCACTCTCGCAGGTCGGTACTCGAAATGGTGCCACCTCGTTGAATCAGTCTGCTATTCTCAATCATCTCGGCCGACATGCCTTCAACAAGATGGGCAAGTTGAGGCTGTCTCAATATCTGGCAGACTTGGAGGAGAAGTATGGTCTCGTTGTGTACATCGCAGGTAAGCTTCCAACCTCCTCGCACTGTTTCGCCTTTTCCACTGTCTGTAATGATGAGAAAATCCACATCCCTAAGGCTACGGCCGGTGATGGCTAATGTAAACTCTAATTTTTTCCTGAACATATGACTTGCTTCTGCATCTTTCCGCATATGCATTCATCTATACCGCGCTCATGTGCTGACCTTCGACCCTGAACAGATACAAGCGTTAACTCGCCATGGACTTCGACTTGCATTACACAGGCGGACTGCATTCTCTTGATTGGTCTTGCAGAAGGCTCTCCAGAAATTGGTGAGTATGAGCGGTTCATGCTGGGTCAGAAGTCCACTGCCAGGAAGACTCTCGTGCTGCTGCACCCTGAACGCTTCTCTGTGTCGGGCATGACCCGATCCTGGCTGAAGAATCGTGTGTGGATCAATGGTGGACACTTCCATGTTCAAATGGACATGCGGTCGCAGGGCATGCCCATCCATCCGCCAGCGAAGCGTTTCGGTCTCAACATCAAAGAGCGTGTTCAAATACTGCAGGCTGAGATTCAAAAATACACTTCGAGAAAAGTCCGATTCAGCCCAGTGTACTCGCCAGACGCGCCTTTCAAGGGTGATTTCCACCGTCTTGCACGAAGGCTATGTGGCAGATCCGTCGGTCTGGTACTTGGTGGCGGCGGAGCAAGAGGCATTGCCCAGGTTGGCATTATTCGAGCAATGGAAGAAGCGGGTGTACCAATCGATGTAATTGGTGGCACTTCGATCGGCTCTTTGATTGGCGGTTTGTATGCTACCCATGCCGACGCTGTACCCATCTTTGGGCTGGCAAAGAGATTCGCCGGTCGCATGGCCAGCACGTGGAGGTTTGCACTCGATCTTACCTACCCCTCGGCTTCGTACACGACTGGGCACGAGTTCAATCGTGGTATCTTTAAGATTTTTGGAAAGACGCAGATCGAAGACTTTTGGCTGGAGTTTTACTGCAACACGACCAATATCAGCAAGAGCCGGGCCGAGATACACACCAGCGGATATGCGTGGCGCTACATCCGAGCATCCATGTCCCTTGCCGGCCTGCTCCCGCCCCTGTGCGATGAAGGCAGCATGCTCCTGGACGGCGGCTACATCGACAACCTCACCGTCTCACACATGAAGTCCCTAGGCGTGGACACCATCTTCGCCATCGACGTCGGGTCCCTTGACGACAACACGCCGCAGTCGTTTGGCGACACGCTTTCGGGCGCCTGGGCGTTCTGGAACCGGTGGAACCCCTTCTCGTCGAACCCCAACCCGCCCACGCTGGCGGAGATTCAGGCGCGGCTGGCGTATGTGTCGAGCGTCGATGCGCTGGAGCGGGCCAAGAATATGGAGGGGTGCTTTTATATGCGCCCGCCGATTGATGAGTATGGCACGCTGGACTTTGGCAAGTTTGATGAGATTACCAAGGTGGGGTACAAGTTTGGGCAGGAGTTCCTGAAGGATCTTAGAGAGCAGGGGATCTTTCCGTTTAAGGAGGAGACGGAGGCTAAGGAGGCGCTGAGGCGGACTATGGCCCCGCGGAGGGCGAGTATTTAGATTCTAGATGAAAGTATACACATGCACCTGTCATTGCAAATCTTGCGCTATAATCGACAACACGGTCAGGATGAGACCATGCCCAACTCCAGTCGAAGTAAATACCAGAGCATAGTACATGGACAAGCACTCGCTCTAGCTTGTCCAACGTCTTCCATACCCCCACATCGCACATCGCAATGGAAGGTGGCAGTAGCACCTGGGCAAGCGATTGTGGGCAGATTTGGTAACCCGAGAGCTTGCATCCGCATGTCGAAAAAACGGAACAACATTCTGCTTTGTTTCCATTCTTCAGCAGCACCGGCCCGGTCGTGAACCTTGGGAATCTCGGATTGAAAAAAATTCGAGACAAGTCAGCTCCGAGCTTACCATATAATAATGGCTAGCGCACCGTTCTAGATTTCGCTCGGGCCCAAGCCCTCGGGACACCCTAATGGCAGGGCGAGCCGCATGCTTGGCGGGAAAGGTGCGGCGGCTTAGACGAAGATTTCGGCGAGCCATGACACAGCGGAATGAAGATTTTTTTGGCTTTGTCTTTGTATTTTGGTTCGGAGAAGAAAGCATTGTGAAAGATTTTCAAGATTGTCAATACCAAGGTTGTAGTGTTTTGGGCAATCAGCATGAGGTGCCTAGGATGCTGCGGTACTGAGACTGTACAGCGCAAGTGCTTGCCGTTCTAGGTTTGTCCAAATTTTCGAGCAGATGGACCGCGAGAGCACTGCTTTCGAAAAGCTATCACATTCCAGTGCACAAGGTTCTCCTAATCCGGGATGGTTTAATTCCACGGCAGGGGCGCACACGAGAACAAAGATGCGTGCAACCCCGTGAGCACAAGTCATCCGGTGCACACATCTGCTTATGAGAGAACCTTGGTGTTATAAAGGTGCTCGGCCGGACTCGTCCAAAGCTTTGAACTGGATTGTGGCTGACTGCGTGATCCATGGATGTGTGGGAGTTGAGGTCCGTTGTCGGAACAGTCTATCGGAATTGGTGACCCAAGCGGTAGGACAGCATTGTGCATCTCTAGCCCAGGTAGTATCCGTAAGTAGCACGCAGTTGCGCAAGAACAAACTCTTGGCCAGCTGGCCGGATGAATCATACCTGAGTCGGAAGTCTGACTAAACTCGAGAGCATTCGAGTGTTTTTATCCTAGTTCATGCACCCACTGCAGTCGGTGCTAAAATATTTCCACACGTGGACCCCCCCAAGCTTGATAGAGGCGTGGTCTTACAGGGATCATTGAGGGCTTCCCGCCCTGCTAGGATTCACCTTGCGGGGATCGGCTACCAAATCCTGGGGAAGATCAGCCCCTGTCTTGTCGTTCCGCAGGGCGCAACATCAGTTTGTTGTCTCGACAAGCAGCAATTCAATGACTGAGTGAGTCTGTTGGCGTTGACTTCAGTACCCCTCGACTCTGGACATGCTCCAAGGCCGAGCTCTAGACCATGGTGAGCGCCTTCTGTCTCCATCCGCACAGTACTGTAGGTGCTTACTGGTAGCGATGGTGGCTTGCTTTCTTTCTCGGTTTAGATGCTGACGCCCTACAACCGGTCTTACCATCTCTCCATCTAGAAGGGGGATTTCTTCCATCCACAAAGTATGCACAAGCAAACGCCCTCCAGTTGACAGTGTCCCGTCACGCCCTATGGCACACGGGCCCCCAAATTCCAGCCTTCTGGCTCACAGCGCACACACCACAAACCACACTCACAGACACACAAGCACACCAATGTGCAGCTAGACCGGATTCGTCATGCCCGTCCCATCCATCGTGCCCACCAACAAGAGGTCTGGTTGGCTGGCGCGGCGCTCGGCTCTCACTGCCATTAGGGAACTCCTTCATCTCCTAGGTCGGGATGACTCAATATTGCATTCCAACCTGCATTATTATCAATCCTTTTCCTTTCTTACACCGTAAACCAACAGCAAATCCTTTCTTGTGGCGTCCTGTTGCTTCGTTTCATGCGCAACGGCGTGAGATCAGACAGCAAAAACATTACTAAGAATAACACACGGCCGCGACCTCTTCTCATATAAGACGGCCTCGCTCATTTTTGTGTCTCATCATGGTGAACAGAGTTTCCGTTTTCGGTATCACACACTTGCTTCCAAAAGTTCCAGACCCGCTTTGCTGATACGTCCCTCAACGTCGACGTGCTGCCGGACACAGATCCAGTCTCATCGCACTGCCCGCATGGGTCCTGTATAAGTGCTTGTCTTCCTACCTGTGTTTTATCTCTTGTCCCCCTCCCTGTAGACCACCATGTCTCTTGCCATGGCCTTCGGAGTAGCTGCCACCACCATGCCTGCCAGGACCATCTCCGTGAGCAACCTCAGCGAGGCCAGCTCCTCGCTGTCTGCCCATGCCAGACGGGTGCCATTCCCGAAGTCTGACGTCCAGGTCCATATCACGAATCACTTCAAGACCAAGACATACACCACAGGAAGCCCCATATCAGGGAGCGTCACCATCACGACCCAGAGAGAAGTCCGCTTTGATTCCATCGAAATCATCCTCTTAGGCGGCTCCAAAACACGAACAGAGGGCTACTCAACTCCCCACGAGTCCACGCACACCTTCCTCAAGCTCATCATGCCCATTCCGGAGTCTCTCTATCCCGTGCCCCGTGTCCTGGAGTCCGGAAGAACAATCACCGTCCCTTTTCACTTCGTCCTTCCCACCTACCTCACCCTCTCCGCCTGCCACCACAAAATAGACGCCGACCACGTCCGGGAGCAGCACCTCCGCGTCCCGCCTTCCATGGGCGACTGGACTCGCAACAGCTCAGGAAAAGACGACCTCGCTCCGCACATGACCGAAGTCCTCTACAGCATCAAAGCCCGCGTGTGGCGCGAGCCCGAAGTCCGCGGTCGCCCTATAAAAATCATGGAGGCCGTCCACCCCATCCACGTCATGCCGGCCTCGACCGAAGACGCCCCGCTCACCGTCAACCCATCCGACGCCATCTACAAAATGTCCAAGACCAAGACCCTCCGCCGCAACATCCTCTCCTCCAAGCTCGGCGCCCTCACCGTCTCCGCACACCAGCCCCGCGCCATCGCCATCCTCCCCGACGGCCGCCCAGCAAGCACCAGCGCCAGCGCCAGCGTGGCCCAGCTCGATCTGCACTTCGCGCCCCTCGCAGCAGACACGCAGCCGCCGCGCGTGGCAGCCGTCACCACGAAGATCGTCGCCCACACCTTCTACGCCGCCGGGCCCCTGAACAGCCTGCCCAGCACGGGGAATTTCCTCCAGCTCGGGTACCTGGAGCGCCGCGGCGTGTACGCGACTTCCGTGAACATGCCCGCGCCCAGCACAGACATCGAGCAGCCGGTGTGGGCAGCTCACCGGCTCTCGAGGCGCGATTCCGGGTACGGTAGCGAGACGGCGGATGAGGAACAGTATGAAGCCAAGCCGGAACCGGAACCGCGACGACGCCGCAAGTCCACTAGTTTCGCGAACCTCATCACTCGGCGCGGCTCGTCGTCGCCCTCGCCGTCCCGTGATAGCAACGGTATCAGTGCGGCACGGGTGATGCACACGACATCGCTCTCCGTCCCGCTGACACTCCCAACCGCGCGGCGGACCTTCGTGCCCTCGTTCCACAGCTGTATCCTCTCGCGCGTGTACACGCTGCACGTGGCGCTGACGGTGGACGCCGCGGGTGGAGGCGGGTCGACGAGTAAGGTGGTGCTGGATTTGCCGGTGCAGGTTGTGGTAGTGGGGGATGACGGCGAGGCGAGGGGACAGAGCAAAGACGGGGAAGGGGAGGAGTTGCCGAGCTGGGCGGAAGCCGTGGAGGAGGCGGCGGCTGTGGATGTGTTTCTGAGGCCGAGGGTGTTGGGCGTGTTGCCTGGGGCGGAGGAGAGGTCGGTGGAGAGGGATGGTGATGAGAGGGGGGCGTTGCCTGGGTATGAACGACGGATTTGAGAGCAGGGTGGGTGGGGTTTCTAGAATTATCTTATGTGAAAGGACTGGATTGAAGGGATTGCGGATTTCTGAAGCATATGGATGGTACTCAGTATATTTAGCAGAGGTGGTATATACCCTACTCATGTGCAGCATTGAGCTGGGTTTGGGTTTCGGGCCAGGCTATCAAAAGGGAGTGAGTGTTGGGAGTTATGAGTGAGTGCTTTGTGGTGTTTGTATCTGGATTTCTAAATGAAACCTTTGTACATATATACCCAAATTACAAGCAAATTCAACAGTTGAGACCTATCTCCGTTAGGTAGTATGTATCATCAGGTCTGATGGTGCGTCTTTCTACGACCTTAAGGGGCCGGCTTGCATTGGTGCATTTCCAAGGTCCTCTGTCAGAATCCTTTCTCAACAGAGGAAGGTACAGTAGATATGCATAATGTCAGGGACGGTCTTTCCTCCTCCATATGATTCACTGAGTAGGTGCGTCACAGTCACAGGCACTGGTGGGTGTCACTGATCAATATTGTGACGACTGTACATGTAGCAATCCTGTCCTGATATTACGCACTTTCTGTTAAACACAACACTGTCATCATGCAGTCAATCTGCGGAGCAGACTTCACTTTCTTTGATATTACAGGCGTCATTATTTCAGTTGCCTTTTGGTTCAGCCAAGCCCACAAAATCGCCAGGGCCCAGTATTGTATCCTCGCCAGAACAATTGAACACAAGCAAGCTCACTTGCAATGGCACCTGCAGCCAATAACTCGGGCAACCTGGCCCTTTTCATCGACTGCAACTACGACAACATCCCACTGAATATCATCGAGAAACTCATTCGCGAGGTCAACAGCCTGGGCACAGTCACGGAGCGTCGCATCTATGGCAGGTTCACCACCCCGGGCGGCCAACAATTCAGGCCCTTACTACAATTTCTGTTCCACCACTCGATCATCATAGTCGATTCCTATGCTGGGGAGGGTGGCGAGAACTCATCCGGATCCGCCATGATCATCGATGCCATGGACCTTTTACATCTTGGCAACTTTGCTGGTTTCTGCATTGCATCTAGTGGCAACTGCGGTGACTATATAAGGTTGGCGGAAAGGTGTCATAAGGAAAGCATCAGAGGTTAGTTGCCGGCTAGCCTCAATATCACCCTTCCCGCTTCATACTCCCCTCACGGTTGTATTTCAAGGGACTATGCAGTTTGGCCCCTCTGACGCGCTCATGAAGACGGCTTAGTTGACTCCTCCATCTCGCAGTATACGGCTTTGGCGGACCCGACACGGAAGGGGCCTTCATCGCAGTCTGCGACAAGTTCCTGTACTTCCGTGCCCTCAGCAACGGACCCGTCAATTAGGGCAGCCGGGCCGTGATGCAACAGCACTAGGGGATATCAGCACCCGCAGCATCGGGGATGGTAGCGCACACAGCGCCAGGCGCACCATCAATGCCCGAGAGAATCGTGTCGCCTCACATCGGGTCGGTGGACATCCCGCCTCACGTGGCTTCTTTTGGGATAGACTCGCCCAAGTCTATCCAGGCCTCTCCTGGTGGCGGCAATGATACTTCTGCGCTCAACCCGGTGCCTGCGGACGTGATCGATGACCTGCGTATCACGATCAGAAGACTCCAGGGATTGGGCACCGATAAGGAGGGCTGGGTGAGCTTGGAAATGTTAGCGGACCACTTATCTGAGATGTCACGGCATTGTGCTTCGCAATACGGTCCCCCCTATGAATTCAAGTCTCTCACACGTCTCTTGCGGGCGTCGAGAATTTGCGACCTCGAGAGAAATGGCGGTGATAGGTTTGATCGGTGGACTAAGAAGCACCTCAAGGATCTATACGTGAGGCTCAAGGCCGAGAAGGACATGCCGTGAGGGCTAGGGCTGTGGCTGTGGCTGAGGACATGCATTGCGAGAGACAGTGACGAGAGTGACCATGTGCACCAGGCGCAGTATGGAACGTGATGAATTTGGCTTGCTTCAAGGCTGGGTGCCAGCAGACATCGGGTATGAAGACACGTAGCATAAGTCAATATCCTGCAGCTCAAGCTTCAAGTATGCAGTACAATGCACTCCATTCCTAGCCTTGTAGAGGTGACAACTCAAGTTGTTTTTGCTTTGCGCTGAATCCGCTTTTGGAGTCTGTGACCAGATAGGCTGCAGGTGAGAAGATGGGCCGACAGGGCAAGCGAGGCACAATCGCCTCTGGGTGATCTCTTGTGGTGTTCGTCTTGGAGCCTGTGACTTTGATGCGAGTGCCTGGTCTTCAGATTCGTGGTCCTCGAAAGATAGATCATTTGACGGGCTCACAGGATAGTGGTGGGCTGTGGATTGAGCTAGTCTCAAAGTTGGTGGTGAAATATGAAATGCATTGCGTCAATGGTGGATTCCAAGCTCGATTTAGGGGTTGGGCTTCTGAATTTCAATGATCGAGGCATTCGATAATCGAGGTAACGCAAGCTGTCAATAGAAACGAGTATCAATGTGATCGGAGACGCAAGGAGGATAGTGTTCCGCTCGATACGGTTGCAATACATTTAGTGTTGAAGGACTGCATGTGGATGTCGGTACTTGATTGCAGGGAGTTAAACAGGGGATCCACTTGCCCACTTGTACGGTCTACAACGCACCAGTCGGAAGCAGAGCGTAGGGATGGGGCCTGAAAGTTTGGAAGCTTAGCCGTCTTGGCATTGTGGTCCCGCTTGCAACGACGAAATGATCGGAGCCCTTCCCGCCCGCTTGTCACCTGTAGATCATCAACTGGGCCCCCAAAACAAAAGGGGTGCAATATCCTCGGATGCTTTTCCTGGACCTGGTTTGCGCGTCCCTTTCCTTTGGTTCTTTCACACCCAAAGGTCGGTTGATCTGATCTGACAGCTCTTGCCCTGTATCTTGCGTGCAGCGGTTGAGCCTCCATCATTGTAACCCCACTTGGATCACAAGCCGATCTTACTTAAATACGACCTCGGCGACAGCGACTCCCCTCATACCTACTTACTTGGGAAGCAAGCGTGTCGACACCTGATCCAGCTCCTCAAAGGGCACAACTGAATTTGCCCACAGGGTCTTTGGCCTAGCTACATTCGTTACCGGATCGAATCTAGTTGCCAAGCACACCCGCGCCTTCCACACATCTCGGGGTCCAGTGTCTGTGCTCTTGCTGCTACTACGTACTACCTAAGTAGGTATTACCTAAGTAATCTAGCGGATACTTCGGACTATCTCCCCTCAATATAATGATCTCGGACCCAATATAATGATCTCGGACCCTTGACCTTCAACGCCGGTGACGCCACCTGACAGCGAAGACCCCTATTCTGCCCTTCGAGAGACGTTCAAAAGCTGCAGTATAACCGAGTTCCTTCTCGAGCTGTGGAACACGACGACCCTATCTACCCGATCACCTCTATTGCTCGGCCCGGACCCGACTTCGAGACACAGCCTGTGCAACGTGGGATCCAGCCTGACTCCGTAAAGGCCCTCCAATTCCGCGCTGGATCCGCTGTGGTAGTGCTTCTGGCAACCTTTTTGTTTTTTTTTCTTCTTTTTCACAGCGACCTGAAGACATCAATTCCCCTTTTGTTCATTCGTCACTGGCCTGGGTTCTGCCCTACCTAATTCCAAGCCCATCAGAGGAGAGACAGACTGTGCAATGGTAGCATCACGGGCATCAAGTGTGCTGGGGATACTGGCCTCGGCGCTGCTCTGGTCTCAGGTTGAAGCATGGTACATTCCGGGTGAGTTGGACAACCCTGGCCTACGCCTCTCCTTCAGAATTGGTCCTGCTGTACACGGCATCTGACGCATTCTGTGTCTCCTAGGCTGGTCAATCAAGTCCTACCACCCGAACGAGCCAATTCCTTTGATGGTTAACAAGGTGTACTCTGAGAACACCCAATTGCAATATGCCTACAACGACCTGCCATTCGTATGCCCTCCCACAGGACAGCACCACCCCGGCGCGGGCCTTTTTAGCGGGCAAAGCATCTCTCTAAATCTCGGCGAGGTTCTCCGCGGCGACCGCATCGTTATATCCGATGTAGAGCTGGAAATGCTGAAGGATCAAGAGTGCCACTCGCTGTGCAGTCGAGATATCAACCGGCACGACCTGAAAAGAGCACGGGACCTTGTGCGGGACAATTACGCTGTGGAATGGATTGTGGACAATTTACCGGGAGCCACGAGCTTCGTGACGACTGACAAGTCCCGGAGATACTACGCCGCTGGATTCAAGCTCGGATTCACTGACACCTCGTCTGGAAAGCCTCGTTACTTCCTCAACAACCACCATACAATTGTATTACGGTATCGGGATGCGCCAGGCAAGGCTGGCCAACGCGGAGAGAAGGTCATTGTGGGATTCGAGATCTACGGGAAGAGCATTGGCCCAGCCAACAGGAGGAGCAAAGATGGATGCCCTGCCGATCTGCAGAACATCGAGCAGAGCTTCGAGCTCTACATGCCACCCAATGACACGGCCAAGGACTCTGCCTACTCCCTCTATCCACAGTCCTCGTACCACCCCGAATTGGACTTGGAGAACCTGGATGACGACGCCAACATGACGATTCCCTACACCTACTCTGTCTACTTCCGCGAAGACAACACGATCGAATGGAATAGGAGGTGGGACCTGTACTTTGTCAACCAAGAGGAGGGCTCGCGTATCCACTGGCTTGCTATCGTCAATTCAGTCATCATCTGCGGTCTCCTCACCGGCATAGTGCTCATGATCATGGCCAAGACCATCCGGACCGACATCAAGGCCTACAAGGAGTCTCGCGCTGAGGAAGGCAAGCTCAGATTACTGAAGGGACTGGCATCGCCAGGGTTGACTGAGAAGACGTCTGGGCTCCTCGGCCAAGACCTGGATGCCGACAACGATGTGGACGTTGGTTCTGACGAGGAGGGTTTGGAAGACATTACGGGGTGGAAGTTGCTGCATGCCGATGTCTTCAGAACGCCACAGTTCGGCTGGATTTTGGCTCCTCTCGTTGGATCCGGAATGCAGCTTCTTTTCATGGCTGTGGGCTTGGTCGCGCTGAGCGCTATGGGCATTCTCAACCCAAGTCTCCGTGGCGGGTTCATCAGTTTCGGAATTGGCCTGTTTGTGTTCGCGGGCTTGTTCTCTGGATATTTCTCGGCCAGAGTGTACAAGACGTTTGACGGGCAGGATTACGCCAAAAACGCACTGGTGACAGCGGTGCTGTTTCCCGGGCTGGCATTCAGTCTGATTTTCATCCTGAATCTCTTCGTCTGGGCCCAAGCCTCGAGCACTGCGATTCCGTTCGGCACGCTGATCGCCATTCTCTTCCTGTGGCTTTTCATCCAGTTGCCACTTGTCTACGTCGGGTCTCGCTATGGGTATACGCGTGGGGGAGCTTGGGAGCACCCAACAAAGACAAATTTGATCCCGCGACAGATCCCGATGCAGGCTTGGTACATTCAACGGACGCGCTCCATCTTGCTCGCCGGGTTGGTCCCCTTTGCCGTGGTCTTCATCGAGCTATTGTTCGTTTTCCAGTCTGTCTGGCAGGACAAGAGCGGCTATTACTATTTGTTCGGCTTCCTCTCGGTCGTGTCGCTGATTCTGATCATCACGGTCGCGGAGACTACGGTGGTGACGATATACATCCAGCTTTGCAGCGAGAACTACAACTGGTGGTGGCAGTCGTTCCTGATCGGTGGTGGCAGCTCGGTGTGGGTATTCTTGTACTGCATCTGGTACTACTTTGCGAAGCTGCACATCACGGGCTTTGTTAGCTCGATGCTATTCTTTACGTATAGCTTTATGGCGTGCTTGGTGTATGGCCTGTTGACGGGCACGGTGGGATTTTTGAGCGCGTATGCTTTTGTGAGGAGGATATACGCGTGAGTGTTTTTCTCTTTCGTCAGATTTTGGCGTGTGGATTTGCGGGATTCATTACTGACTGTTTTGCAGAGCAATCAAAGCCGATTGAGAGACCCGAGCGCACGCGGTTTTGATTAGACGACAGACGACGACAGGGGAAACGACAGGATGAGCGTGCGTGATGTTTGCAATTTGCATTTTTTGCATCGGTACTGGCGCAGGATGTTATTTTGGGCACGAGTTAGACACAACTGGATAGGCGTTTTGAGGGAGACAGGATAACCTCCTGAGCAAAGCATGCAGTGTCAGTCGGCGTTGGAAGGACGTGGGCGGGTGAGTTGCCGAGAGAACAAGCTCGCCGGCCGTCCGAATTGAAGGCGAGAGGATCTCAATATCATGGCTGCGTCCGAGAATGTATAGACTTGGAATACCTCTTACATAATTTGTAGTCTCTAATGGACTTTTATCGGCTTCGGGCTACTCGCGTTTTTGATATCATACTTTGGGTTTCCGGGGAGTGTCACACAGACCACGAGATGTCAGCCAATGACTCCGTCTGTGGTCCAGTAGCAAACATCATTCTGCCAAGTCATTGTGATGCCCGATACACTGCAATTTCAAATTTGAGATAACTTCTCGGACATCGTCGGACAGGTCACGGAGTTGCGACCGGGATGACGAGTCGAAGACACTGCCCCGCCTTTGTGCAGTGCGCCGGTCCGTTCCGGCACCGGCGGGATGCTATATTATATTTTATCCGCCTCCGGTGCTGGAGAATCAAGAAGTAGTTGGGTCCACCCTCAAGAGGCAGCCAGGCAATCTCATACTCTGGCTTTGGTGAAGATCTGCTGTCGTTGAGATTGGTAAGAAACACCTCCAACGTTCTGACCAAGGTAAAATAATAGCGGTCTGCAACTGACACCAAACACAGACTTCACTCTCTGTCTCTCTCTCATCTTCACCCACCGTGACCACAAAGGACCAAGCCACCCACCATGGACGCCCAAGAGTTCCGCGAGGCAGCCAAAGCCTCCATCGACCACATCGTCGACTACTACACCACCCTACCGTCCCAGCCGTCCGTCGTCTCGCGCGTCGAGCCCGGCTACCTGCGCCAACTCCTGCCCGCCGCCGCCCCGGAAGACGGCGAGCCCTGGGCCACCATCCGGCACGACATCGACGCGCAGATCGTGCCGGGCCTCACGCACTGGCAGTCCCCCAACTTCCTCGCCTTCTTCCCCTGCCCGGCGTCGTACCCCTCGCTGCTCGGCGAGCTGTACTCGGCCGCCTTCACGGGCGCCTGCTTCAACTGGATCTGCTCGCCGGCGGTGACGGAGCTCGAGACGATCGTGCTCGACTGGCTCGCGCAGCTGCTCGCGCTGCCCGCGGCGTACCTGTCGACCGGCCCGACGCGCGGCGGCGGCGTCATCCAGGGCACGGCGAGCGAGGCGGTGCTGACGATGATGGTCGCGGCGCGCGACAAGTACCTGCAGGAGACGCTGCCCGACCCGGCGGCGACGCCCGAGGAGCAGTACGAGGACGCGCTGATGCACAAGCGCAGCAGGCTCGTCGCGCTGGGCAGTGCCGCGTGCCACAGCAGCACGAAGAAGGCGGCCAAGATCCTGGGCGTGCGGTACGTGGCGGTGCCGGCGCCCGCGGCGGATGGGTTTGCCATGACCGGGCCGGCGCTTGCGGCGGTGCTGGCGGAGTGCAGGCGGAAAGGGTGGGAGCCGTTCTTCCTGACCGTTGCGCTGGGGACGACGGACACGTGCGCCGTGGACGATATGGGCGGGGTGGTGGAGGCTTTGGCTGAGTTCTCGAAGGACTTCCCCATCGCGTCTGCTGGCACAAACGGCGGCGCTGGCACAAACGGCGAAGCTGCTGCCGCGGCGGTGCCCGTGGTGGTGCGCAAAAGGGGCGAGGTCTGGGTGCACGTCGACGCGGCGTACGCGGGCGCCGCGCTCGTGACGCCCGAGGCGCAGGCGGCGGTGGGCGTGCACCACCTGGCGCACTTCTACTCGTTCAACGTCAACATGCACAAGTGGATGCTGACCAACTTCGACGCGTCGTGCGTGTTCGTCGCGGACCGGCGCTGGCTCGAGGCGGCCATGAGCTCGGACATGCACGTGTACCGCAACAAGGGCAGCGACGGCGGGCTGGTCACGGACTACCGCAACTGGCAGATCCCGCTGGGGCGGCGGTTCCGCGCGCTCAAGGTGTGGTTCGTGCTGCGCAACTACGGGGCCAAGGGGCTGCGGGAGTACGTGCGGGGGGGCGTGGCGCGCGGGGAGACGTTTGCTGGGTGGGTGCAGGGGAGGGAGGACTTGTTTGAGGTTTTGACGGGGCCGGTGTTTGCGTTGGTGGTGTTTAGGATGGTTGGGAGGGACGAGGAGAGTGCGAATGCAAGGACGAAGAGGTTGTATGAGGAGGTGAATGCTACGGGCAAGATCTGGGTGACGAGTACGGTGCTGGAGGGCAAGTTTGCCATCCGGGTCATGACAGCGAATGTGGCGACGGAGGAGAGCCATGTGCGTGGGGCGTGGGAGTTGTTTGAGAGCACGGCGGAGAGGATTGCCAAGGAGAAGTAGTTGGTCCCACAGGGCGTGTATAAACAGACACAAAGTAGTTGACCAGATCAGGTTTCGAGACAATGTAAATCGTCATACTCCGTAGCGATATCACGCATGCTCCTAAGATATGCTTCGCCCATGACCAGATGTATATCACTATTCCCATGGTAATATACCACGCAAGTGCTGACGCCTTATTGCCAACATTCAGATCGTCGTAACGCCATGCTTTCCCAGCCAAGGCGCCATGCTTCTGCAGTCATGACCAATAACATGCTTCTCATTGCTACGCGCCACACCCCCACACGCACCGCCCCTTCATGCAACATGCGTAAATCTCAGACAGAAGTCGCTAGTATCATTCATTCATACCATTCATTCACCAGTCACTCGACCGCCTCCTCGGCCGCGGCCGACTCCTCCGCGAATCGAGATCGCGCCTGCCCCGCCTCTCATCAACATACTCATACCCAGCGTCATCGTCCTCATCGTCTCGCCGGCGGCTGCGGTAGTACGGCCTGCCCTCTTCCGGCCCATCATACGCGATCGATCGCCGCGGTTTGCTGCTGGGGCCGCCGTAAGCCCGGTGTTGCTCGTCGATTCCGCCCTCGCCTTTCTCCAGCTGGTCCGCCCTGTCGAGCCCACCATCATGGTACTTGGTGTCGTCGTCGGCCTCGCCGCCGTCAAGACTCTCCGCGCGCTCCATCCCGGCCTCGCGGCCGCCGCCTAGAGCCTCGTAGTCGTTATGCACGTCGATGTCGTCTGGCATAAGCCACTGCTTGTTGTCCTCCTCGCGGCGGCGGATCCTCCTTCGCCTGCCCTCTTTATCATACCCGTACGCAGCATCGTCGTCACCACCAGCACTCCCATCCCAATCCCCGTCCTCCTCCTTCTCCTCCCCAGCGTCGTCATAGCTCCTCCTGCGCCGCGCCCCCGAGCCATACTCCCGCTCCCTCTCCCGCTGGCGGCGCCGACGCCGCTGCCGTCTGCGCTCCCGCTCGGCGTCCTCCTCTTCTCGGCGATGCTTCTCCTCCGTCTTCTCGAGGTCCTTGCTGACGTCGAAGGCGAGGGTCAGGCCGATGAGGCCCAGCAGCACGGGCGGGACCCAGCCGTAGCCGTGGCTGCTTTCGAGCTCTTTGCGCGCTCTGCGGTGCTCTGGGTTGGCGCGGGAGGGGCGCGGGTCGGGGAAGTGGGGTTTGAATTTGGGCATGGTGGTGTGGATTTGTGCGTGTGTGTGCTTGTATAGGGTGAGTGAGTGGGTGATAGAGAGAGGTTTTGGTTTTCACAGCTTTGTGATTTAGAGTGGCGAGGGTGGAGTGTGGTCGTTTTAGGAAGAGAAGCGATGAGCTTAGTAGTGAATGAACCGCCAGCAGGTGCTGTACTCGGAAAGCAGTAGGACTTGAACAGACTCCAAGGCCTTATATCGCACTACTGTAAACGAAGTGAATCATAGATACCAAACAGTCAGGTACGGGCTACTGTAGTAGAGGCAAAAGGGCGGGCTTGCTCTTATATCACGAGGCAAAAAGCCCCCCAACCTTGCCCAGATGCTAGCCCGGCATGCCACCTGACGGGGCTGGGTGTTGAGACTACCTGCCTAGGTAGCTCCCTCCCTGCGCCGGAGGACACCCCCCGGGGGAAACAAGCCCGGGGGAGACAAGCCCGGGTTGGCTGTTAGGCCCAAACATGCCCTAATGCACCTGCCATTTCTGCAATTCGCTCGATCTGGTCTCAGACCTGCGTTGTTGGTGGTGCGGCGTTAGAGAGGGTGATGTCACTACCCAAGTCTTAGGTAGACATGGGATAGAAAGTGTCTGGCGGTGTGTAACGCGTGTTGCCCCACGCCAACAGCCTCACACTTGCGCTGCGGCTGGGAATGCAAATGACGTACGCACCAGTTGAGATGGAAGACATGGATTCGGACTTGATCGGATAGAACTGGTGGAAGTTACTGTACTGTAGCACCTAGGTATGTACCGTGCAGTGATTCTGTCTCACAGTAAGCATTTCAGCGTTTCTGTTCCGAACTTGGTGCTAAGGCTCTGGTGCTACACAAAATAGCACAAAACCATGTTTCGAAACGTGTACAAAGGAACAAACCTGGTTGTGTCTCGGGACCTGCGTTCGTGGAACCACACCTGGGCATGTTTGGATGTGTTTCCCCGATGGCCCCTGCGATCTCTGTATGACAGCTCACAAAAAGTTGTGTGTGTGGCCAAGGGCCTAGTGGAATTGCTTTTTCCCTTTGAAAGAGGAAGATGCAGAGGAGAGGGGTCAAGACGGAACTGTACTGTACTGCAGGCCGGCCACTGAATTTCACCTAACCCACAGATCTTGGTTCTATTACTCTTTACATTGCAAAGGCGCATAGCTTGCTCGTACCTGACATTCAATTCTTGGAGTATTGGACTGAATCAGAGTCTCAATATTAATAGCTAGGCAACAGGTATTTTAGGCAGGTGGACCGTAGGCGAACTGTGACACTGGCCGGCAACACTGTCAGCGGTAATATGAAAATGGAGTCCCGAGCAGCTGTTTGTCAATTATCGGATGTTTCTCGTGAAGCTCGGCTCGGAGGAATTGATGAGTTCGCGTGCGCAGCGGAGACTCGTAATCACTGGTAGACCGCAAGTCGGCTCAACCCGGCCCACCCAGATCGTCGGGTCCTGAAGTGCCAGGGGGCATAGCATGGGAAATGGCCCCACTTCTTTCGGCAGGCATGAAAGTGCTGGCGCTGGCACGGCGAGTGCGGGCCCGAATATTTGGAGAAGACCGCCGAGTACGGCGCTATGTCAGCTCACCATCAAGCTGGCAGGTACCAACCAACATGGCAGCATGGCTGGGCACTACTCATTTCCTTTTGTCTTAGCTCGCCAATAAAAAAGACATCACTTCTTGTCAGCTTATCCCTTTCTCCTCCGTCTTCTGCTCCTTGTCCCTTCTGCTGGCCGTGTCCTCATTCACGGAGCAGATCCTACATACTATCAACAATGCCCTCCATCAGAATCCAATGGCCGCGCCTGGCCTTTGGGCTAGTTTTCTGCCTGGTCATAGCTCTCGTGCAGGCCAAGGTAGCTAGTCATGCCGAAAAGGGCTCCTCCTCTCAAGGCGTGATGAGCCTGGAAGAACTCGACGACAAGCTTCAGGTATGGCACAGACATACATCTATCTGCTCCGGCCATTCCCCCAGCATCCGTCCTGTAGCTAACCTATGCACCCCCTCCCTCCAGGAATGCTCTATCGTGCAAACCCTCACCAGCCAAAAGCTCGCCAGCCTCCCCGACACGCCCTCCCTCATCACGCGCCTCTTCTCCGCCCTCTTCTTCGGGCCCACCCCAGCATGGAACGCCCTCCTCGCCACCGCCTACATCTCCGGCCCGCCCAACATCCTCCTCGCCCTGTGCCCCCCGAACATCGACCCCGCGTCGCTCTCCATCATGGTGGCCTTCGCCGTCGGCGGCTTGATGGGCGACACCCTCTTCCACCTGCTGCCCGAGATCTTCCTGGGCGAGGACGACCCGGAAAAGGCGCGCCTGGTCCTGGTCGAGCCGAACCGCAACTTGCTACTCGGGGTCGCCATCCTGGTCGGCTTCATGACCTTCGTGGCCATGGACAAGGGCCTGCGGATCGCGACGGGCGGTGATGGGGGCCATGACCATGGACATAGCCACGCGCACGCTTCTGACAACAAGGACGAGGCTTCAACGACGACGGGTGCCGAAGTAAACGGTACCAACGGCGCCGCGGTCAAGTCGCGAAAGAACAAGGCCAACGGTAACGCCGTTGTGGCCGAGGTCGTGCCGGAGAAAGAGATCAACAATAGCGTCAAGCTCGCCGGCCTGCTGAACCTCGTCGCCGACTTCACGCACAACATCACCGACGGCCTCGCGCTGTCCGCCTCCTTCTACGCGTCGCCCACCGTCGGCGCCACCACCACCATGGCCGTCTTCTTCCACGAGATCCCGCACGAGGTCGGCGACTTCGCCCTGCTGATCCAGTCGGGCTTCTCCAAGCGGTCCGCGATGGGCGCGCAGTTCGTCACGGCCATCGGCGCGTTCGTGGGCACGCTCATCGGCATCTGGGTGCAGGAGCTGGGCGGCGGCGCGGACGGTGCGGGCGCGGAGCCTCTGGCCATGGACGCCGGCATCTGGGGCACGAGTTTGACGGCCGGGGACATGCTGCTGCCGTTCACGGCGGGGACGTTCCTGTATGTGGGCACTGTGGCGGTGATACCGGAGTTGTTGGAGACGGGGAAGAACAAGGGGGAGGAGGTGGTCAAGACGCTGAAACAGTTTGCTGCGATAGCACTTGGCGCTGGTATCATGCTCTGGATCTCCTGGCATTGAACGGCGACCTAAATGAGGTTGATAGCATTCTAATCCATCATTTATTGGCCAAGTCCTCCGACGCAATTCTCATTCGTGGACGATACAGTTTTTATATTGGAGATCAATTTGATGGAAGATTTCAGTGCGCAGCAATTCCACACTCGCAGTAACGGAGCAACAGAGAGAATACGGCGCATTTCCGGTGTCCTTTGGCCCCATCTTCGTTGGAAATATCTCGGGCCAGTTCGCCTGCATGCTCGCTCATGGCTCGATCAGAAAGCTGTTTACACTGACAAACATGGATCTGCATTGCGGCATGCCCTGAGGTCAGAGCAACGACGCAGCCTTACCGCTGGACCTGCATGCGCATTCCGTGCACTCTTCCCACTTTCCAATGGATGTCTTCGGACTCTTGGTCCACAGATCACTTGTCAGATTGGCCTTGCGATCTCAAGTCATGGGTGGTCTTCGCCTAACCAAGTATGTAGCGCCAGAAGGCAAAAGTATCCTTGGCGGTCGTTGTCACGTTTGCTTCCTTCGTATTGACCTGGGTCTGCTGCGGCAGACTGCAGGATACTCCTGATCATGCATTGAACCCGCTGTTTTCTACTCCGGGTTCCAGCTTCCGGCTTCTCAGCTAGTCAGATATCAAATCGAGGACAGCAGGAGATGTCAAATTCAGGACAGCAGGTGGGTGATGCCAGCCAAACTACTTGCAAAGGCTCTATGGTGGCAGAGCGAACCACTGTGAATTCTACAAATGGTCGAGCTCGACGAACATGAAAGTCATGGCTAGGTGGCGGGGCAACTTGTATCACTTGGTGGCCCATTCTTCTCATTTGCAACGATATTGACTTCCTGAAGTCGACATTGCTACCTAGGGAGACAGAAATAGTCGCCAACAACCCACGCAAGCTTGAAGAGCCGCTACTCTGTTCTATATAAATACATCAAGACTGTTAATGTTGTCCCCAACCACCACCGCCGGCCCTTGAGATCTCACCCTACAGGCGCTCATCACCATCCTCATTGGACTCCATCGCAGTGTTGGAACCTTCCTGACCTGGAAAAGTGTGTGAGTCCTTGATTCTCCCAATAATCTTTGGCCATTTAACCCTTCTCTAATTTTACACAAGTCGACTCGAGATGCGGAGAACGCCTGACTGCTGGCACGCCGCGGACTCGGCTGTGGACATGGAGCAGGCAGTTGCGGATGTTGGCCGAATACTCGACGTCGAGCCTGCCAGGGAGGAACTCAAAGGGAGGGATCAAGATTGAGTTATTGCATCTAGTGCTTGCGTGCCTGCTGGACACATTACACGCGCGAGAGCTGGGGGTCATTTTCCACGAGTAGTTGATATCGTTTCGTCGTCTTTTGGGGAGTCCTTTTCTGTTGTCTTCGCAGGGGAGATACGAAGCTACGTTTATAATGTGGATGGAAAAGAAATCAAATTTATACTGACGAGGTTAAGATACATACCAATGAAGCCGTGCTCACTCGCTCGTCCAAGCCATAGCTCGTCTTGTGCCTCCCTCCCCGCGATCCGCCCACGAATTCTGCCTCCCTAATCTTGAAGTTCACCATGATGATCACGCCCAATACTATCTTGAGACGATTCGCACACAATCCACTCGTACAAGCCGGGGCAGTGCGCGCGTCTTTCTAGTCCAGTGGGTCGCGCGTTGCGGGTGAGGACTGCAGGACACCGCAAGAAGAGGAATCGCCTGACCCAGTAACCTTGACATGCAAGAATATTGATATGGCAATTAGAATCCGCCTTCGAGCTGGACATACATCTCTGGAGTACCGTGGTGCGCTGTAGAAACGCGGGCTGGGTGTAAATTGCCTATTTGGGACAAGGCTGACCCGTGCCAAGGAGCCTCGAGCTCAGCCTTGTCAAAAACTCCCAGCCGGTTCAAACAAAATAGCCCGGCAATTTTGAAAGCCAAGATACACAAGTCACAATTCGCTGAGTGTTTACATTGGAGTAATTGCCTTCATATCTGCGCATGTATTTGCAATGAGGTATCATGGTAGTGGTAGACCTATTGTGGGTGCACCCAACCTGGGGTGGTCGAGCGGACAGGGTCCGACCTGTGTCCGTTCACTGGCGATGCCAGACTTCCCGTTCCTTGCGCACACTAGGTTTTGCGTGAGGATAGTGGTATAACGAGGCAGTATAATCATAGCTTCCACGTGCGAGCATCACTTCGAAAGCGGATATCTCCGGGTTGTTTGTAGCTTTCGCTTGTGTTTGGTGCTTCACAGGTGGCACTGCCAAGGCACCACCACTGCTTGCCAGGCACGTTTCAGATGCTCGATCGGCGAAACGTTGTACAGCGTCGTGCCATTCACAATCGTAGATGTTTTGGTGGATTCCCAATCTACCATTCCTTGGAAGCCTCTTCACAGCATACGAACGCACATGCGCTTTGAAAGACACCACAATTTTGTCCTGTCTTGCCTGTACAGGGTCCCCGTGCATGTGAGGCTCATGCGCCAGAGCGGGCAGTGCAAGCAATACTAACCAACTACCCAGCCCTGTAGACTGCAGGGCTTCCGGCAGTGACAGCTTCCGTGCAAACCTGGTCTGCAGCGCCGATTCTGGCGGCTGACCGACCCTATTTCTCGCCGGAGCTGCGCGGGTAATTCTGCACGGAGGCTTTCAGCTGATGTACCCAGCCGACGATCCGACCGATAAATAGACCCGTCAGCACTAATGCTCGGGCTGTGCTCTTTTGTGCCGTCCGTTCGTCCGTTGTGAGCTTGTGCCAAAAGATTCCCAAACATAGGACAGTTCGAACGTCGGATTGCAGTACCATCCCAAGCACCTCTGATGCCACAGGAGTTGGCCACACAGACAGACTGGGCTCGCTTCACGCATGACTCTCCAGACATCTTCAGAAGGTAGAGGTCGTATTGGCGTCTCTTGTGACCCGTTTCCTCTTCCGTTTCAGGGCAAGATCACCAGCAAAAGTAGCCTCGTTGCCAAAGAGAAACCAAGGGCTGTTTACTGCCCAGGAGCTGTTCGCAGGGTTGGTAGCTGTTCGCAGGGTTGGCAGCTGTGTTCGCAGCCTCCCCGCGCTGCGCCCCGATCAACCAGCCCAACGGCCGCAGCCATTCCGTGTCTGAAGCCTCTCGATGTTCGGAGCCAGGTAAGACTTATTTAGCGGTAAGTATTAAAATGGGGCACAGCTTCTGTGCCTTCTCATTATTCCTCTCTCTCATCTTTGTTTCTCTGTCGTGAATTGTGGGCTGCGTCGTTTTGTTCTATTTCCACTGCATCACCAACTCTCGACGGCAGCATCGTCATCTCGACCCACAATGTCGAAGAGAACCGTTTTCTCCACAATCAGCCCGATACCAGCGGGTATCTCTCGCGAGGTAGTCCTCGAGTTCATACACCACCACACGGAGATGATCGATCTTAACCCGCTCGTGATAGAACGGCACTTCATCAGCACCCCGCAAAATGTAGACCCCGAAGAAAGCAACTGTGTCTGGTACTCCATGACGGACAAAATCGACTACCTGCCCGGCGGCAAAGTCTCGGGCGACATCTCGTACACTTGCGCATTTCATGATCTGCCCAACGGGCTGCAGACGCACTGCAGAGCGCCTCTCGGGGTGGATATCAGGAGCAAGTGGACGCTGAACGGGTCGCTTCCCGGGGAGCCTCCAGAGCGCCGGGAACTGGGCATCCAGGCTCCTGCTACCGGGCTGTATTTGAGAGAGGATGTCACCTTGAAGTGCAATATCCTCATGACGAGCTTCGTCAAAAAGAACCTCAAGAAGTCTCACGCCACACTGGTCGAAAGGCTTGTGGAGAAGGCAAAGAACGCCTTGGAACAAGCAGCAGACCAACAAGCTCTCGCCACCCCACCGAGTGGTGTCCCAGCCATGTCGCACCCGTGGCTACCACCAACTGGAAACGCCTCTCCTCATCATCTTCCACGCGAAGCCTCAACCGGATCATTCGCCTCCTCATACCAGGAGACATGGCGCACCACTCCGCCCCAGCCCATCCACAGCACCTTCGAGGCGCGCCACAAACACGCGGCGTCAGACTCCACCATCCGCTACAGCCAAACAAGCTCCTACCACGTCCCGCAGCCCTACCGCGCCGCCTCGCAGCACAGCACGCAGGCGCACATATACGTCGCCTCCAAGGCCCTCCCCGACATCCCCTTGCCCTCGCCTACCAGCATCTACACGCCACAGGACCCCCCTGCTCTCTCGCCGCCGCGGCCGCTCAAGGAGAGGCACCACGTCTTCTCCGGCCACCAGACTCCGCCGCTGTACCTGGACGGAAACCTCGACATCGTGCCGGCGCCGCTTCGTGTGGGCGGCGGCGCGAGAAGCCGAACGGGCACTACCATCACCAGCACAAGTGGCTCGCTCGCAGGGCACAGCCGGACGACGTCGTCGTCTTCGGCGTCGTCGTCCTTGTCGTCGTCGTCGCTTGGGCAGAGGAGCAGCAGCGAGTACGAGCACCCCGTGTACCGGCGCCTGAGCCCTTACTCGCCCGTATTAACTGACGGGAGCAGCTCGCCGGATGAACTGTATCTGCCGGATGTAGCGGCGCCGCTATGGGCGGGGCAAGAGACAGGAAAGGGACTGGGCCTGGGCCTGGGGCTAGGGAAGGGGTCGTTTGGGGAGTTGAATCACCCTGAGGTGCTGAGGCCTGGTAGTGGGGGTTCGAGTGGGAATTTGAGTGGAAGGCTGACTGGGCCTTTTATCATGAGTGAACTGGCTTGAGAGAGGATGGGGGTTTGTCTGCATAGCATACTTGATTTTTGGGGAGTAGGGAGGAGCTGGAACTCCTGGTGGTTTCGACATAGCATATATACCCCTTCACTTACTTGTATCCAACTAGCAATCCAATTTCTTACTCTGATTTGAGACTTGTTCGAGGGAAGCAATCACCTCGGGATATGGTGAACTCCATGCTGCTTGGTAGTTTGCAGTGTCTGTCGCTGCAGTAGAGTTAGATGTCAGGCCCTTGATCGAATATAGCAACAGACTGTGCGAGATCTCTTGGCCTTGCCACTAGAGATCGCAGATACTGCAATGGCCATGAAGACCACGACTGAGAAGACTTATGCCACCCCAAAGATGATGAAGCCCTGACTTGAATTTCCATTTCCCACAAGGGCTTTTTGTGCGTGGGTTCAGACCAAACTAGAGGCCAGACTCGCGGGGAGGGGGCCGACATGCTCCTACCAAATAGAAAACGATAAGCTCGAGCAACTTTGTAGATGGACTTTTGCAATTGACATCAGGCGCTTGTGCTTTTGACCCATTCTCAACAGGGAATCTGATTTCTGAGTTACAAAGCTGTGTGTGGAACGGTCCCAAACATTATCCCAATGCGGCAGGCGGTCTAGCGGACGGACTGGCGCTATGTGAACAGGGGTCTGACCTCAACTGCGCTTCCACCTGGGCGAGCTACAACGTGCGACTTCGACGACCTTCTTCTTCTTCTTCTTCTTCTTCTCCCTTCTTCACGTCGGCAACTTTGTCCGGTCGTCGCAAACACGCCACACGCAATTTTGAACTTTTGCTCTCGAGCTCAGAACACAATTGTTCAGCTCATCGCAACGACACAACACCAGAATGGCCGACCAAGATGCGCTGCTGCTGCTGCGGCAGTCAATCGCCGCCGAGAAGCCCATGGTCCCCGTCGCATCGCCAGACTCGACCGACGAGGCCCCTCTTTCCTCCGCGACACACCTCCAGTTCCCCTACCCGCAGCCGACCGTCCTTCCTCTCGAGACTCCGACGCGCTTCACCGTCAACGACTTCAAGATCCCCGTCGACCTGCGCTCCATCTACTTTGCCTGGGTGAACCGCGATCTGCTCATCCCGGACTACAATGCCGCCGCGACACGCCTCAACGAGGAGCTGGCCACCTCGGGCTCCAAGACTACCGTTCACAAGCTGACTTTTGTCGAGCGCGTCAACTTGATTACCTGGATCGAAGGTGGCGGTGAGAGCGAGTACATCAAGCCTCTGCTTGGGGAGAAGGAGCCTGGTTTCGCCGCGGCCGAAGCATTGAAGAGCTCGTCGCAGCCTACTGCGGTAGCTTCGCGCGCTGGTAAGGGAGTTCTGGATCCTAGGTTGCAGGTCATCTATGCCGGAGAGAGAAAGATGGGCGACCGGAACTCGGTGTTGAGGGGCCACAAGCTCACTGTAAGCCCACTCCCATTTATGATGTTTATTGCCTAGCCTATCCTACTGACCACAACGTGTCTACAGGATTTCTCTGGTGTACGAAAGCACGCCGTCATCTTCATGTCCAAGAGATCGGCTCAGCCACCACCAACCATCGCCCCCACCCTCTCCCTGAACCAGAAACCCTCGCGCGCCGCCCACCCCATCATCCTCCTCTCACCCTCTGCATCCGCCCTTATTCGCCTCTCCAACGCCCGCTCCTTCCTCGAGCACGCCCGATATGAGCCCGCGTCCGCGGCGTCCGACTCGACCATGATCCACATGACGCGCACGGTGCGCGACATCGACCCGCACCGGCCGATGCGCTTCATCCTCGTCGAGAGCGTCGAGCAGTTCAAGCCCGAGTACTGGAACCGCGTCGTCGCCGTCTTCACGACGGGCCAGACCTGGCAGTTCAAGAACTACAAATGGAGCAGCCCCAACGAGCTGTTCCGCCACGTGCTGGGGATCCATGTCGGCTGGCGCGGCGAGCAGCCCCCGGATAACGTCCGGGACTGGGGCCACCGCGTGCAGTGCTTCGCTGTGGACAAGTGGAGGGAGCCGGGCGCGCCGGGCGCGGATGCGAGTCGCTTCCGGGATCGGGAGGTCATTGATGCTATTTGGAAGAAGATCGAGGGCAACATGCGGGCTAAGGGATGGAAGAGGGACCAGGCTCCAACATCCATTTGAGGTTGGGTCGTAATGAAGGGCGAGGCATAGTCTCATTCTCGACAGGGAAGACTCAAAAAGGCAGGCAAAGCACAGGAAGGGTTACGGCGTTCTAGAGGGGAAAAGGGAGGAGCCAAAAGCGATCTCTAGCATTATGCTATCAGCATTCAACTCCGGGACTCTGCAACAAAGGAATACTACTATTTCTATGCAAATACCAGTCGCAATTCCCAGTAACCAGTCCCATGCCTAGTGAATGTGTCTATCGAGTCTCATGGCTTTGTTCTCATTGTCCGACACACAGCATTCCCGCTGTCATGCCCATATCCAGAATTCTATACATCCCCACGATGTCTTCTCTGCTATTCATACAGATGAGTGAGCAATGATGCCAATCTGGGTCCTCAATCCTTAGCCCACTGTCATACTGCAGAGGAGCCAAGCAGGCAGGCCAGGTCGTCTTCAGCGAAAGGAAAGAGACCAAGGCACAAAGTCCATGCATACTTAAGGCAGCATGCCCCGGCCAAACTCTTCCACCACCGTCGACTCAACCTATTTCGCATCAGCAAAACACACAAACAAACCCACCATCACCATCGCCGCCCCCATCAGAAACCCCTGGTTCGAGGAGCCGCCCTTGGACTGCTGCTGTGGTGGCGGTCGCGGGGGCGGCGGCCGCTCCGCCGGGTGCCGATTCTTATCTCGCCGCGAGAGCCGCCGCGACCGGTGGTCATACACCTCCTCCTCGTCCGACGACTGGTCCCGCCTGCTTCTGCTGCTGCGCGGAACCGTCTGCACGGGGAGGCACGCCTCGCGGACAGCCACCGTCGTGTCGCCGCGCTTTTCATCGTCCGCCGGGGCGGGCAGGATGGCTCTGCGCTGCTGGTGGTGGCGGCGGCTGCTGCGCGAGTGGGACCGGCGCCTTCGCGTGACGGCGGAGGCTGCTGGCTCGGGGTCAGCGTGACGATGCTGATGCTGATCTTGATTGTGATTGTGGCGACGATAGCGGTGACGATCTGTCCGTGCGGAGGTGCTGAGGCTGCTTCTGCTGTCGACGTCGCTGTCGTTGTCGAAGTCCTTCTCGAACTCCGGGCTGCGCGCTAGATCGGGGCTGTAGTGGCGCCGTCGCTTCTTCCGCTCGCTGCCCCGAGAGCTGCCTGGGGATCTGCGGCGGTTGCCGGCCATGTTTTCGGGTGTGGTTGCCTCGCCTCGTCTCTCAAATGTCCAAGAAGTGGATTTGTGTAAGTTGTGCAAGTCTGTGATAGCTGAATGGCCTGCTTTGTGGGTAGCACGCAGGCCTCGTCGTAGCCTATGCTGGTCTCTAGATATCGCTCTGCAGTTGGCAGAGAGACCGACTGGAGGCTTCCAAGATTCAAGCCCACAATCGGGCTTTCATCAGGATGCCTGGAGAGCCAGGCGATCTGTCTGCGACTCTGCGCTGCTTGCTTCGGGCATCAACCTCTTTCCAGACCTCGACCTTGAGTCCCAGTCTAGCAGCGCTTGTTGGTGCCGAACAAGGGATTCGTGGTGGCTGGGGCAAGGCTGAGGTAGCGAAAGTCGACGCGTTGATAGGACAAGATAGACTCGTGAGTGACTGAGAGCAACGAGTAACAGAGTAGTTGAAGGTCGACAAGAACGGTCTGGTAAGTGTGGCCGTGGAGGGCAATCAAATTGAAACATATAGCTGTGCTCTCACAAACCCAAAAATACCAAACACTCCCATCCAAAGGCAAAAGTCACTTGACCTGGGAGCCTGCAAACCCTCAACGAGTCCAAAACCCCGGACGGAGTACCTATACCATAGCGAGGACCTCAGCGCCGCCCATCACAGCTTGATCCGCAACACACTGCAACCCAGAGCAATATCACAGCCAATGAAGCAGAACGAGAACGAAATGCAACATTGCAAACTCCAACAAGGCAGGGACAGAGGGCCGGCGAAGCCACGGCGCAAACCCTGCACCATTTCCTTCCCACACAGCTTCGTTGTCGCTGTCCAGTGTCGATGGGGGGGAGGCAAGACCGCTCCCAGACGCCAGAGCTTCCTGGCTTCGTCCTATCGGGGAACTCACCGCCCCAGCCTGATCGCTGTCCCGGCCGCGTCAACCCTCTCACGCACCCGCAGATCAGTGAGCCGAGCTCGACCTTGGACAGAGGAGAGGGCAGGCAAACCGAACTTAATGATTCTGGCGTGTGTGGGCTTGGCGGCTGTGATATAATGTGATTTGCTCTGATGCTACATGAGCTTTGTCATGGCCTGCATGCATATTTGCGGTGAATTTCGTCAGGGAAGAATGCTGCAGAGCTTTTCATCGGAATGTTGGAGATCATTTCTTCGGTGCGTCCATAAGTAGCCATGCTGTCTCGCAAACAGCCCATGAAACCAGCGGCAGCAGCCGGCTGCCTTAGTGGTCTCGCATTAGGCCAATATTATGTATAAACTGTCAAAGTGCATATGCCTGCTAGTCCAATGTGCTTCTCTTGTCTGATAGTTTCTCGAGTCCAGTGAATCAGAATCCTCGGCCATATGTCTTGCTCCGGAGACACACCGCTCGATTGATGCGCCTTGGACCATGAGCAAGCGTGGGATGTTCACCGAAGGTCGTTCCGGGTCCTGGTTTGGTTCCACTCGAGGCATCGCATCGTGGGCTGCCGGCTTGCACAGCCTGGACTCCGGGTCCTGAGCCCTGGAGAGGTTTTTGATGGAAATGGAGCATTATTACTTTAGATTCTGGTAAGTAAAAAATCCATTCAAAGCATCTCGGAAGCTGTCCGACCACAGATCGGCGCCCAGTTCCATGTCCACGACGGACCACATGGTGGATCGTCCTTCAGCGCGTCCCTTTTTGCCTCTTCTTCTGCACAAACTACCGTACTGCGAGCAGACTCCAGACAATACTCATCAGGCCCGTGAGGCTTCATCGATGGACCGCGCCATGACAGCGTCGTCGTTGCGGGTCATCTGCCAGGGCTGTTCAGAGGTCAAGAGTCAAGACCACAGAAACGCCCTTGACTGGCCATGCTCCACGCTCCTGCGGTGGCAGCTGTGGACCTCATGACGATACCAGCTAGATGAGGGTCCCAAAGTGCGTGCATATACCGTACTGTGCAAGTTTCGTTACCTTCACACATCCCTACAAACCTTGCACCGGAGATCGTTCGAGAACAGAGAGCTCCCACTGCAGGCAGCATCCGGAGCTCTGTGCATCCTGTACATACATTTGGCACCCTGTCACATTCCTTGAGTCAAGTGGGCATCTCGTCACGCCGGTACAACATACAAATACCATGAGACAAATTACCGCTACTCCAGAATCGCATTTGTTTGCCGGAAACAAGCTTGTGACGTCGGATATGGCCGCGGATAAATGGCGGCCGTGGAGCTGCTTCTCGAGCGGTCTGTGGAACGTCTCGTGCCTCCTCGCCCGGTGTCCAAAGAGATGTTGCATTTGGAATTTGCAGGTCTCTGACTCGCCCTGTCTGCACGCCGAAAGTTTCTGCATGACTAGACATTCTCGATCCGAGCAATGCGATCGCCAGCTCATCGGCGCTTGCGGATGAGTTCTGACGAGTTTGTTCATGTTCCCCCACGCCTGACGTGGAAGAAGGGCAGCTCCGTGAGAACACGCCCAGACGGTCACCAACACAAGCAGACATCCTTTACATGGAGATGTCACGAGTCGACTCTACTGGTATCTGAGTAGGTGCGATCAATATAATCCGCGATATATGAGAAGTGAGGGGGAAAAGAAATCATACACGCGACACGGGCCCCATCAGCGAGTCCTGATGTCTGCGAGTCTGCGACGCACTCCTCGCTTGTGGCCTACCCAGTCCAGTCGCGCCCCATCGTACGGCCTTAATAAGACCGACGCGTGATTAATTCTCGCGCAACAGCAATGTCCATGCCAGTCCATCGTAAGAACGTGCTGGCTGCGCATGTATGCCAGGGTTCCAGAGACACTGGGCCGCTCCAAGAGGCGAGCGTCCGTCCGCCCCCGTCCGTTGCGTGGTGTCACTGTTACACACACACGCACGCACACACACACACACACACACACCGCAACGCAAGTACGACGGCGTCAAGCACGTTTTGTTTTTTTCCCCATATTGCTTTGCCAGACAATTCATTCGTTCACGACGGCTGATAGACAGATGCAGCCGAGACCAGGCGTGTACTTCTGTGCATCCAACCCGCCCTCGTCTCTCCCTTCTTTTTTTCTTTTACCCGTGGCACTCGGCCGTACAGGGCGACTCGCGGGTTGGAGGCGAGCAGAGCCCAGGCGCCTTTGCACGCGTGAATGGGGAAGACGGTGACAGAGCGCCTTGTTCCTTGTGCTGGCGACACAGTGTTTCGGGAAGGTCACCGCCCAGTCAGTCAGTCAGCTTTTGCTCGAGGTCGGCTGTGGGGAGCCGGCGGCTCCCGTGCGATGGGAGAGGTAGTGGAACGGACCATGCGTTACATTCCCTCTTATGTATGGCCACAGCTCCGCCGACCGACCGCTGGACATGGCATATCAAAGACACGGACGTCTAGGCCGAGTCATGGACGGGGTGGACTGGCGGCGGGAGAATCGGCATCAGTCCGTTCGCAAGGCTGGGCTGCAGAAGGAGATCAAGTGATGGAGCACCCAGCTCCCCCTCACCCCCCTCACCCGAATCAGCCTTCTATGGCTCCTGCCCGGGCCGCACAAGTGAAGCCCTGAGCGGAACCGCAAGGCTTGTCGTCGGGTCTTGCCTGACACGCGTGCCCGGAGCTGCCAAAGCCGCAAACCTGTGCGCCGGTGCCGCCGCAGCTTGGCGAGCGATGCTGGCTCGAAGATGTGGTGTGCGGGATGTACTTGGTAGCACATACGGAGTACACATACACACACACAGGTCAGAAAGGGGCCGTTATTGGGGGGCGGGCGGCCGCTCAGATGGGCGGCTGGGTCTCCTTCGGCGCAACACGTAGATTCGGCACACGTCGCTGGCTTGTGCTAAGTGAGTGAGCCAGTGAAGAAAAGGGATCTTGATTGACTCAGATGCCGTGCAACCATGCAAATAACTGCTTCGCCCAGTCAGCCGAGCCGTCTCTGTATGACGAGCGGCCACGCGAGATCGGCCTCCTTGTTGGGGGTGATGACAGACGAGAAAGATTTCAGATTGAGGCCGGTCCGTCTTACGCATGAAATGCACCGTGAACCATACCACAGCTCGCGTCGTCTTACCCCCTCCTGGATGTGTTAGCTTGCTTCTACCTTGCTGCTTTCCCTGGAAGAAAAAAAAAGGGGGGCCTTCTGTGGTTGCTGCCTGGTTTCCTTACCGGTCGGGCGAGACACAAGAATCTTGCATGTCTTACATTGTATCTCGTTCAATATCTGGACAGTCAAGGCAGCATAGCAACTCCCCAGGTGCAGCGGCGCGACGGATTAGGCTTCCCGGCGCAGCTTCGCCTACTGTAGGTCTCACTGCTTCAGAGCTTTCAATGCCAATGAAGATGCTGTTGAGGGCTGTTGGGTCGGCACTAGAAACGGTCCCAGCCACGCTGCCACGTGACCGATGCCTGCTGGGGCACGCATTGCCTAGCCGCGCCATGCATCAGACGAGAGGTGGTGAAGCGAGACGTGGCATCCGGTCGATATGCTCCTCCACCCCGGGTGCGTCTCACTACCTTACTTGCCTAGAAGAATATTCCGTGCAGTGCACTTGGCCAGCTCTACCTGCTACCCCCGTACTGTTTGTCCACGCGCCGGCACCCGCCGCTTGATGGACAGCGAAAGTGAGACGGAGGACGGACCACGGTTGCAAGCCAGCCCGGGTGTTGTGAAACCGTTCTTGTTGGTTTCCCGCCGTTTGCCCAGACAATGTTGTGCTTATCACAAACCACGTGGCAGCCCCGCATTTTGCCATGCGTTTCCGGGCCCTGGGCAAAACGCACGGTCGGTTATATCATCGAGCCCAGAATAAACCCCCTTGTGGTGGTACGTAGACCAACCCGGCCCTCTTCCCCCCTTCTTCCTCTTCGTGTCCGTTACCGCCGACTGTGACGTTCGCTTGCCATAGTTTCTTTTGCTTGTGCCGCTCGCGCTGTGGGCGCTAAGGTTCGTTCATGGTTTACCGAGATCTCGAAACTCAATTAGACGTCAGCGCTAGTGTATGTTGAGTATCAAGGCCGAGAGCTGAAGTAAACGAAGCTCTTCGCATGTGTCACGAGACGGGCCTATACTTTGTACAAAACACCAGGAGGCATGAGCATCGGGTCATGCTCCGGGTTCGACGGTGTTGCACGCGCATGATAGGGCCGGAAGGCGTTGATATGTGTTGATTCCAGTGGCTTGTCTAGTTCATAGCCTCGCTCTCGCTCACATATCCCATAAGTACATATATTCCCGACTGTCTGGTAAAAGTGTTGACTAGCCCTAGGATCTCCCCCCCCCCACCACCCCCCCAAAAAAGCCTACCTAGGAGCTCTTCTAGAATTCGAACTCGTTGTCTATGCATTGCCATCGCCGTGTCATGCGTACTAGGGTTTTCACGCTGGACCCAGCCCTCTGGTAAACCAACATGGGCCGGTCCCCTACTCCACATACGCTGGCGCACGCCTCTTCAGCTCAGTGTCGTCAGCCCGGGGAATGCAGCTGAGATGTCCTGTCATTACCAGGGCCCTGGTAAAGACCGGTCTGGTCACAGAAGTCGGCCATCGTGACTCTTTTCTTTGGGAAAGCCAACTCACGATGCTTTGAGTAGGCTCCCGAGCAGGGCGGCGAATACGGAAGGTCCGGCTATCGCTCGTCTTCCCGAAAGCCTTTGTGGTTTGGGCCGCGGCGTCGTGCGGGAGCCCGGGTGGACTGTAATGCATTATGATAGGCAGGTATTGCTGGGGACAATGCCGTAGTTTTCACGAATGCACGAAACCATCAGGTTCGCATCATATGCGATGTGTCACTTGAGGCGAACAACACGACAGACGAATGCTCCCGTAGCTGAAGAAGGCAAAAGAAACAATGACGAGATTGTGATACCTTAGGCGAACGACCCTGTACGTGACCAGGATACAGAACAGCCATCCTCAGTACACCAGTACACCACCAGTCGGCAACAGTCATGCTATACTGTCAGGTAGGCCATTGACAAGACGTACTCCGTAATGGATAGCGATTAGTGCACACATCACCCTTCCACAGAAGCAAAATCCCAACCGTCGTGACACCGAAGCTCGGCTCGTGGACAAGCCACGCAGTTGGCCGTCGACGGCGCACCGGGCCACGGGCTTCCATCGGGAATTAAAAACAAACCCACGTGGGAAGGGAGGACAAAAGATCCAACAGCCGCACGGCTAGCCGCACGCGTACGCCCTGCCGATCTGGAATCTACTTTTACAGGCCATGGAACAAGAACCAACCAAACTGCCTAGCCAGCCTGCCAGCCCAGACCGATGTTCGCAAGGCTAGCAGGGCTTCCCCTGCCAGACGGCTCATTATAGATGTGCGAAACTTTTGAAACGGCATGAGGCTCAGGCCACTTGCTGTAGGCGGTGAGAGCGCCGAAGACCCCACAAACCGCACGGGTGAGCGCCAGGAAAAAGAACCAGGTAAAAGCGGCAAGCAGGAATGATGTGCGTTCGTGGTGGCGCGCACTGGGCCCGGAAGGAGAGACGTGTCAGCTAAACAAGTCTCCCAGCTTCCTCATAGAACAAACCCGGAAAGGAACACCTCATCAGAATGCACACGGAGTCGCCGAGGTGGAGAATAAAAATGTTTTCATGTTTGCCATTTCACGCCAGGCACAGGGCTGCTGCCGATTCGAAGTTGCAGATTTATTTCTCCGGGCTGACGAAAAGAAAGGGCTGCATGCAAAGGATTGATGAGGTTGCGAAACAAGGAGACCATGCCGACTAGCACTGCGTTCCCTCCTTTTTTTTTTGTTTTTCGACACCTTCCCCAATCTTTCTTCCTCAGCCCTGTCGATCTGACCAAGATCCGGCCCGGTCCTGTCGACCTGCCATGTTCCTAGGGGTGTCCTGTCACTGTGATGACAGCTCCGGACTCCGAGGCGGCATGTCATGTTCGCGCTCTCCGGATGCCCAGGACACGTCGCTGGTTACGCGAGGCTTGCCTGTCACAGCGCCGATACTTTGTGCCGGCAAGGTTTCGCAGTATGAGACACAGGCGACGACTCTGCTTCTATTTCGCTGTCCTGGAAAAACTTGTTTCCCGTCGCCCGTGGCCCTCGCCTAAACACTCCCAAGCCGAGGTTTTCCCATCAACCCGCACTCTGTAACGACCTGTCTTGGCCACAGTTCTGTGCGCAAACGCTTTTCATCCTTCCATCCCGGCGGGCTTGGTGTCGGACAGAGCCAAGCCAATCTGATCGCCCTCTGGGATCCAGGGTTACCGAGGCAACCCACGTGAGCACTTTTTCTGGCGTCACTGCCGGGGCATCGCGTGGCAGGATGGAACGGAAAAGATACGGGTGCCGAGAGAGCACAGAACCAATACCCAGATACCGAGTGGAGAGGCAGGGAGGCTGCCTTCCTCGTTGGTACAAACCTTGCGGGCCGATGAGTATGGTACTTCTGTGTGCCATGTGTCGTTGTCCTTCGCAGGCGAGATTCGCGTCTTGCTTATAGTACACGGCCCACCACCGTCTTCGTCCTACAAGACGGAAAGGACAACTGTGGGCGCCGAGAAAGAAATCCCGAGCGGCCGGGACGACCGACGACAAGCGTGGGGATGGCTGTATGGCGGGGCAGGATGACGGGAGACGCGATCAGACTTCTTGGAAGGATCCCTGACGAGGAAGCCGGGAGAGTTCTTTGCCGCGCTCACGAGAAAGGCTTCTTTGGTGATGATCTCGCGAAGTGTACGAAACCTCGTGAACCTGTGGATACCCTGCTGCCGTGTCATGATGGTCGCACCCGTTCCCGGCAAGTTCCAGCCTCTCTGTGTCCATCCAAAAGCTTGCCAGCTCGAATATCAGCCCCGCGAAGACAGGGCGGTCGACTGTGTTGTTCATTCGGAGGCTCGGCTTGGTCCCTGAAATTTCCATCATGAACGTGAGGTCCGTGGGTAGGGTGAGGTTGGCCGGGGAATTCCGTCATGTCGGTGAAGCACTTGCCTGTTGCTAATTTCTCAACTGCACAGGTGTTTATTACTGTTCCTGCATGTCGTACAGTGGCTCTGGCAGAATACGGACTACCTATTGCGGTAATCTATGCGCTATGTTTTGTACTGCGTATTCTGTATAGTAAATTGTTCTCTGGCTGGTACCGAGTCCGATAAAGTGACTTCGGGGCATTTTCGAGATTTGCATTTCCACAGGAATAAACGTGGCGGCGTGGCACTGATGATTTCACTGATCCGATCCAAGGTCAGGCAAAGATTCCACGGTAACGGAGCATCCGAACTCTCCTTGACAGGCCTGCCGACGCTGCTGGCATGTTTGGCAGGAAAGCACGAATCGGATTGTGCTGGATCTGGGGAGGATTGGGTTGATATATTTCCACACCGCTTCTGCGGCTCTTTGGTGTAAGGTTGCACACCACTTCGCGGCATCTGCATGCCCAACACGTGGTTTTTGGCCTGGCACGCGTTTCGGTCCACGTTGTACCCCAGGAAATTTCGGTCTGTTCGACAGTGTTCCTTCGCGAGGTGTGAATGGGTGCTTCTGTTGTGCGTTTCGTTCTTTTTTTTTTTCTTGCTTCTTCGGTGAGCCGGTGTGGAAGTGCCGGACCAAATTCTGTGCTTGCTTTGGCGGAGGATACACCGCCGGGTCCGTGTCCACTGGTAGAATCACTTTGTTGGGGAGGCTGGGTGAGCGGTTGCTTCATACCGACAAAACATCCCGTACCAGACGTACTGTATTTCTGTACCCACGTGGCCGCTCGGCCAGGCAGAGGGTGACTCTCTTTGTGCGTTTCGTTGTGGCGAATGCTTGAGCTACCAGTACGGAATCCTCCGAATACCTACTTACTACAATACATCAATGTGAGGTCTCATGCTGTCCAAGTGCATATAGGAGCTCAGTGATGGGTCCTTGAGCAGTCAACGTCCACGCCTATGTCCGAGAAAAAGCTGCCACTTGTGACCGCGTTCCCTGCCAACTGGCTGTGAACATCGGATCATGTTGAAGCAGGTGAGTGGGTAGCGCTGGGATACCGTGGTACGCCATTAGTGGTGAACCCTTGAGGGTCTTGAATCCGTATCGCATCTGGCACTTTGTGCTAACGATGTGACAACATAAGCAGGCGGTTGTGGCTGTTTCTCATTGTGAATCTTACCTGTCAGAGTGTCCAAGCTGTTACCAAGTCCCTGCCGCTGCGGAGATCCCCTGAATGTTGCAGTGGAGATGTCCTGGACAGAAACTTTGAGTGGGCCCCGACGAGCTTCAACACAGACGCCTCCGTCGAGCGACTGCTGGCCAACCTGCCAGCTAGCCAGCAGTTCGTCATCATACACAGTACGGAGTACGGTACTATGCATGCGCGGGGACTTTGGCCCCCACTTTGGAGGGTATGAAGGGGGCGAAAATGCAGATATGATGCGCGGAAATCGTATCAAAATTAGATGATAGGGGACTTGGACATGTGTCTTGCAGGAAGGGATAGGCGAGAGAAGCATGTATGCGGCGTTGTCGTCGTTGTTGCTATTGCTGTTGATGACTTGACTGGGCTGCGAAAGCTTGTGGCAAAAGAACCCGAGCAGTTCTGGTGACGATGAGCCCTGCGGCGTGGCAGCATCGTATGGTGGTTGGGTGCCAGGGGTCTTAAAAAAGACCCTGTCTAGCACGCACATTACGGCTGCAGCCAAACCAACTTGTCGGCCTCTCACTGGACCGGATCGCTAGAGGACGATGGTGATGATATGCGTGTCGGCGCCGGCCTTGCCTCGTGGAAAATGCACATGGCTGCCAGGGATGTTTTGTCAAGATCCTGCCGGTCATGTTGTGCTTCCACCCCTCCACCCACTTCTCCGCTAATGTACGTACTGTGTTGGCGAGATCCACACACACACACACACGCACACACACACACACACACACACAAACACACACAGAGACACAACATTCGCACAGTAATATTACGGAGAGTACCGTATCTGCGTCTGTATTACCACACACACCGACACAAGCATTGAAGCTAGTGTGTGCGGGTGTGTCACACTCCAAGCTAAACGCCTTCCTCGGTACAGGAGGCCCGCAGTACAGTAGTTGTTGGGACTCTGCTAGATTATGTATGACCAATTTTGCTTGGTGTTTTGCCACTTGCTGACTGGCTGACTGATTGGGTGGCATTGAACCGCTGTAGCTGTTCTGCTGTTATGCATGGTGGAGCCGATTTATGCTCCTAAAAACTTGTGGGTCATCAATCCACGCGCAGCACGCATGCAAAGCCCGAAGTGTGTCGGAAGTCGCTTTGCTGATTTGTATACTATTCTCACTCTGTATATCAACCACATACTATAAGCTCATAGTACACAAAAGGACTGCATAGCTCTCATCATGCTTGCCACGGTGAGCTGACCAGAGCAGTCATTCAGACAGCCTTGTCTCCGTCCGCCGTTGGACATGGGAAGGCCAGCCAGCCGCATGCAGTTTCCAAAACTTGTTGCTGCTATTTTGGGACAGAACAGACAAAGGAGCGACGAGAGCGCGGATGAGATGAGGTTTGAGGTACGACGGGAATGCTGCCCGGGAATGTGATACGCACGGGGCTACTTTCAATTCCCCAGGGGGTCGCAAGATGCCAGACCAAGCGTTGCAAAGCCCGAGAAAGATGTAATAGATGACATGGGGGTTCCCACATATCGAGACTGGCTTGACTGATTGACTGGGTGCCATCCTATCAAAACTCGGTCGAACCAAATCTGCCTCGGAAGGTTTGCGTGGTTCACGGCTTGTTCTAGAAGTCTACGGAGAGCTAGCTACCTAGAGTTTCAACGCCATGCAACACGCTGGCGTGCTCGCCAAGCCTTTTTATTTTTTTGAAGAGAAAAAAAAGAGATAGAGAGAGAGACGGAAAGGCTGTAAACGGTAAGACCTAAAGACTGTTGTTCCGAAAGCGCGAGACTAGCCGTTTCTGTCTCAAGCTTGAAAACCCACGTGGGGCATGTTGGCGTAGATCTGATGTACCGTGCGGGCAGTGCGGGCCGTCACACGTCGCAGCGCCGCCGTCCATTCAAATGCCCAACAGACATGATTGTCTCATCAGGGCCATTCCAGGGGTTCTTTTTCTGTGGCTGTTGGGAGAACTTTACCCGTTGACTTCCGTCGTTGCACTTTCATCCCTTACTTTTCTCATATTCACGAACCGGTCCTCGCCGATGATGCTGTCTCATATGTCGTATGCTTCCGTTCGTTGTGGCGTTGTATGTATGTAGGCATTTGCTACCTTAGGTAGGTCCCTAGGTACAGTAGAGAGAGAGAGAGAGAAAGAGACTGTGTGGACGTGTGAGCACCTGGGCACTGTGAGGACCCTGGAAGTCTCCGCGTGGGTCCTCCTTTTTCTGCCTGCCCGAGGCTGAAGTTACTGCCTCTTTGGGACTAGATCCTCGTGACGCTCTGGTACTTTGTAGAAAGAAGCACCAACCTGCCACGGAAACGTGCTGGGCAGGGTAGTAACGGACGTGTGCTAGTGGTACGGCAGTGAATTGCAGCATTTCCGGCTTATCCCTGTAGCCATGCCTCCGTATGAACGGCGACTGGCCGCCTTCACCCCTCCTTTTACCCACCACACCACACCTCCACGTCTTTGGCACATGGCTCGCCGGGGGTCTGCCCTGCCTTTTTGCCTTGCCCTGACCTGCTGATCTGCCCTGATTGACCCAACCTGAGCTGCAAACCTCTCTCTCCCTCTCTGCAACAGTTCGTTGTCGTCGGTACCGTGGCTATTGTTGGTATACGCAGTGCGCAGTAGGCAGGCAGTCCGGCACGTAATCGGTATTCCAGATCGAAAGCAAGCAAGCAAAAGGCGCCCCGAAGTCGCCACGTCGGTTCTCTTTCCTGTCCTGTCGACTGGGCTTTTTTCCCGGTCAACAGTCGAGCAATTCCGTATTGCATCGCATCGTATCATCATCTCTCACAAGCGACACGACACACGCAGCAGCCACACACCACCGGCACTGGTCACCGACAAGACAAGACAAACCCATCCTTCCATTGTGTGCGTACCTCATTTCTTGCTTTCCCCGCCTCCTTGTGCCTGTGCCTGTAACTTCACATCGTCAGCTTTTGCTTCCTTTTTTTTATCTTTCTCGGTTCCGCCCATCCCAAGCCAGCCTTCTCTCATCAGCAATCCAATTCCGCCCCCGCCTCCTTGTGCCTGTGCCTGTAACTTCACATCGT